>CM073131.1:6484919-6892419 GCA_037039145.1 Fundulus diaphanus
TAATTGTTTTGGTTGGTTTTGCTGTTCTTGTTATATCTCTCTCTGCAGGTGTAGAAGCAGACTCCGAGGTTGTTATATTGCTCTCTCCTTTTCCTCTCTATTTTCTCACCTTTTCTTCCTTTTAGCATGTTGTCTCATCTCTTTCTCTTCCTTCTTTTCTCTCTGACCTTCCCGTTTTTGTGTCCATTGAACGTGAAATAGTCTCAGAATAAAATCTAATAAAGCTTTTTGCATATAAATCAAGCGGAGCGCTATAGCAAAAGCGGTAATGCTCCACTTGTGAAAGTAAATCTTTTGGGTTTCTTTGGTATTAAGACAGCAATTAGTAATGCTACACTTCCAGACAGGTCAGGTTAAAAAAGTTCAAAAGATCAGCTGTATGTGCAGTTTAAGAACATAAACATTAATATGGTTTATTAAACCTTTACTTAAGAAACCTTCTCTTGATCAAGATGAGCTAGTAAACTACAGACCTATATCTAATCTTCTTTTCTTATCTAAAATTCTTGAGAAAGTAGTTGCTAATCAACTTTGTGAACATTTACAAAGCAATGACCTACTTGAGGAGTTTCAGTCAGGCTTCAGAGCTCATCATAGCACTGAAACGGCTCTGGTGAAGGTCACTAATGATATTCTCATGGCCTCAGATAATGGACTTGTGTCTGTACTTGTCCTGTTAGATCTTAGTGCTGCATTTGATACAGTTGATCACAATATTCTCCTACAAAGACTTGAACATACTGTAGGGATTAAGGGGAAAGCATTAGGCTGGTTTAAATCTTATCTGTCGGACAGATTCCAGTTTGTTCATGTTAATAATAAATCTTCCTCAAACTCTAGGGTCACCTGTGGAGTACCACAGGGTTCAGTCCTTGGACCAATTCTCTTTACTATATATATGCTTCCGATCGGCAAAATTATCAGACAGCATGGGATTAATTTCCACTGTTATGCTGATGACACTCAGCTATATCTATCCATAAATCCTGATGAATCCAATCAATTACTTCGACTGCAGTCATGTCTTGATGACATCAAAAGCTGGATGACTTTAAATTTCCTGCATCTAAATTCTGACAAGACCGAAGTTGTAATCTTTGGGCCAGAGTCCTCAAAAAATAAACTTCTTAACCAATCACTTAATCTGGATGACATTAACTTGGCCTCTGGTAATAAAGTAAAAAACCTTGGTGTTATTTTTGACCAAGACATGTCATTTAAATCCCATATTAAACAGGTTTCCAGAGTTTCCTTTTTTCACCTCCGGAATATCGCCAAAATTAGAAACATTCTGTCCAGGAGTGATGCTGAAAAACTAGTCCATGCATTTGTTACTTCAAGGCTGGACTATTGTAATTCTTTACTATCAGGAAGTCCACAAAATGCAATTCAAAGTCTTCAGCTTATCCAAAATGCTGCAGCAAGAGTTCTGATGAAAATCAACAAGAGGGATCATATTTCTCCAATTTTAGCTTCCCTTCATTGGCTTCCTGTTAAATCAAGAATAGAATTTAAAATTCTTCTTCTAACGTATAAAGCCCTTAATAATCAAGCTCCATCATATATCAGAGCTCTGATTACTCCGTATGTTCCTAACAGAGCACTTCGCTCTCAGACTGCAGGTCTGCTGGTGGTTCCTAGAGTCTCTAAAAGTAGAATGGGAGGCAGATCCTTTAGCTATCAGGCTCCTCTCTTGTGGAACCAACTCCCAGTTTTGGTCCGTGAAGCAGACACCCTGTCTACTTTTAAGACTAATCTTAAAACCTTCCTTTTTGACAAAGCTTATAACTAGAGTGGCTCATGTTACTCTGAGCTACCTTTATAGTTTTGCTGCTATAGGCTTAGGCTACTGGAGGACATCAGGGCCTACTTTTCTCACTCTACTGATTTTTACTGTTCTCCAGTCTACTGTTCTCCAGATTTGCATTGCGTTACATTGAAATGACTGTTGTCATTTCAGCTTTTAACTTTTTGTTCTCTCTCTTTTTTCTTCATAGTAGGTACACCTGGTCTGATGTTCTGTTGACTGTGAAATCATCCAGGGAGGACAGATCACCGACTATTACCATCTAATGTAGAACAGATTACTAGATCAATGTGTGCTTCTGTGCTTTTTTGTCTCTCTTGTTGTGTCTCTGCTCTGTCTTCTGTAACCCCAGTCGGTCGAGGCAGATGACCGTTCATACTGAGCCCGGTTCTGCCGGAGGTTTTTTTTTTTTCCCGTTAATGGGTGTTTTTTCTTCCCACTGTCGCTTCATGCTTGCTCAGTATGAGGGATTGCAGCAAAGCCATGTACAATGCAGACGACTCTCCCTGTGGCTCTACGGTCCCCCAGGAGTGAATGCTGCTTGTCGGGACTTTGATGCAATCAACTGGTTTCCTTATATAGGACATTTTGACCAATCTGTATAATCTGACCCAATCTGTATAATATGATTGAACTTGATTTTGTAAAGTGCCTTGAGATGACATGTTTCATGATTTGGCGCTATATAAATAAAATTGAATTGAATTGAATTGAATATAAATCTCTCATGGGGTAAACTTTGGATTTTAGCTGGTCAAGGAGAAGGTGTTGTAAGGAAAAACTCTGCACAGCCTGTGTGTGTAGAAATACATCCCCTGAAATATGTTTCAGGGGACCCATGTCCATTTTCAGCTTTATTTCCTCTAGAGGGGGAAGAAACCCATTTTAGTGCTAAGCAGATGTCAGGACTAGTTAGACAGAACTCATGTAAACACCACCTGGCACCCAGCAAATGCCAACAGGCTGAGTAAGTAGCATTCAAGCTCATAACAATCAGCTGCCCCGTTTGGACCTGTCATGACCTACCTGTCTCTGGAAGTTTCCAGCACCTTCTTCCTCAGCCCAGCTCGGACTCCACTCAGCCTAATCATCTACACCTGTCTAGCTCTAATCATCTCGGACTCAATCCACCTGCCAGCCTCTCCATATAAACCCTCCTCAGTCTCCTCTTCACCGCCAGTTCATCTCTCATCTTCGCTCGATGAAGGACTTTGCTCCCTGCTTTCCTTTTCAGCTCGGATCCTGCTCCGGAGCTCAGCTGCCAGACTTGGGTTCCGTCCCGGGCTCACCTGCAACCCTCCTGCTTCCTTCTGTCTGCCTGCTCCTGCACTCAGCATTCATCCGCTCCTGCCCGGTAAAGACTCTGGTTCAGATCTTCCACAACTCATCTCTTTCAATAAACTCTCAAAACTCAGCTCTGTGTGTGGTGTGTGTTGGGGTTCATTGTGACAAATCATGACAGGACCACCTTGAGTACCACACAAAACAAGCTTGCAGATAACTTTGTGCAGAATCAAAATTTCAACTGAAGCTAAATGCTTCCTGGCCTTTACACAGACATATCCATAGAAAACTCAACTACTATATTTTTTGAGGACGGATATGCACACAGGTAAACAGTTTCCAAACTGACATCACACATGCCAGTAAAAGGAAGTGAGCTAAAGTGAGCAAACATTTTCCTTCTGTTACTGTTGGTGCAGTCAGTCTTTCAGTCAGTGTGTCTTTTACTCCATTCCCAAAGAGCAGAAACTACTTTGCTGCAGAAAATGCTGTGTTAAAATCCACAGACCCAACTGAGAAACTACAGACTATGAAATACTGACACCTGCATACAGAGGGCTGTGATGGAAGATAAGGCCAGTAGAAGTCCTTAATCTCAGAGTAAATGTTTGGTAAGGAAAGAAACAGAATAGCAAGAAAGAGGGGTGGGTGAGTTTAGGAGACAGCTTGTCTGGAGAGTGTGAGTTCATGAGAGGGACAAATACATATGAGCTGAGGCTACATCAGCTTGGTTATAAAATAGAAGAGCTAGGTAAAACCTGAACAATAAGATGGCCTGCTGTACAGACATTCCCCAGGAAACCTTTCCCACTTTGTCACATTTCAGCCACAAATATATTTCGTTGGGATTTTATGTGACTGAGCTCAGCTCAAACTCAGTCAGATTGGACAAAGAGTGTCTGTGAATATTAGTCTTCAACTTGGGTCAGCATTTGTGTCTCTGCTATTAAGAAAATATCCCCACAGCATGATGCAGCTACCGAAATGTTTCCCTGGGGGATTGTGTAGGAGTGTGTGCATGGCCAAACAGTCCAAATCTAAGCAGGGCACCTTCTTTGCATATAAGACTAAGCTTAAAACTTTCCTTTTTGATACAGCTTCTAGTTAGAGTGGCTTAGGTTATCCTTAGCTATAGGCTTAGGCTGCTGAAAGAAAATAATGACCACTTTCCCTCACTATGCTATGTTCTCCTACTGCTCTCCAATTATGCATTATCTACTGTTATTGGTGAGACTAACTTTATGTTCTCTTAGTTTTTTTCTCTTCAGAAAAGTTAAACCTCATCAACCATTACTTTTGTGTTCTCCTTCAACAGATGTTTTACATGACTCTGTGTTTCTATGCTTAACCTTCTCTCTCTGCAAGAAAGCAATTGACAGAGTTCTTGATTTAATTAACTTTGTACTGTTTTTATTCTGTAGACTTTACTACTGTATGAATGTAGACCTCTCCTAGACGAAGCCCCAACATTGCTACTGCTGCCATTAACGTTTTAGGTTTTTTTTAATACTGGATCAGTACTTCTGTTGTTCTTTGTGTGTCTGCTTTGTTACGTTTAAATAGACGGGTGTTTACACTGAGAGGTTCTGATGGACGTTTCTTTCTGTTAAAGGGGAGTTCTTCTCTCCACTGTAAACATGGGTGCTCAGTATAAGCTGCAAAGTTAATGACCCAATGAAATCTCCTGGGTTGACTTAGAAACATTTTACCAATTGGCCTAATAAAGCGACTTAGATTTTTTTAATAACTATTATCGAATAAGAATGTATGTAAATGACTTTGCATTTGTTTGTATGATTGGTCTGAATTTATATTCTATATTACTTCATATAATAACAACAACAATATAATAATAATAATAATAATAATAATAATAATAATAATTATTATTATTATTATTATTATTACATTTTATATAGCAGTTTTTTGGATACTTAAAAATGCTTTATAAACTTGATCATCTTTGTTTTTGTTTTACTACTCAAGTGCCTTGAGAGGGCATTCATTGTGAATGTGTCCTATCTAAGCAAACTAAATCAAATTGAAGCAAAAACTTAATTTGTAGCATGCAAGAGAGAAATAATAAGGTGTCATCATCATTGTAAATATGTTCATTAATGACATTAACCATACTAAATATGTGGAAAAATACATATAATAACATTTAATAAAATTAACTGAGAGAAGAGCATGTTACCAGTTTTTACTAGAATTATTTTCAGAGGACACAGATAAGCTCTAAAAAAAACTGCTGTTTCCCCACCAGCTATCTGAAGGCAGCTGGATACACATGCAGCCACTGAGGTCAGAAGTCTGTTTCACACTGCATATCTGTTTTCCAGTTGTTTACAGGCAAAGGAGCCTGATAACTACTGCAATGCAACATATGTATATCAATGGTCCACTTACAATGCCTATTATGTTCATTCTTTTTTTCAATCATCCAGAATCCAGACATATTTTTTTCATGGAAGTATGAATTTCTGAGCTTCAAGATGGAAAACTCAAAACAGAATAACTCCACACAAGGTGGCAGCTGGTTGCAGATGCTACTGTTTTCAATGTATTCTGTTTAAAACTTTTCTACCCTGTTTTTCTCATTGAAGAAATTTGGAAAAATATTTCATCCTGGTTTGGTTTAAATATCTAGTGTGTCTAGATATTTAAAATATCTAGACACACTTTGGATGTATTCTCACACCAGGCTGGATTGTTTCCAGGTACATAAAGCAGTCATCTTAACCCTGATCATGCTTCAGCTGGGGAGGTTTGGTGCCTGGTTCACAACCAATTAATTTAGTTTTGGATAATCAACACAGTTCATGAAAGGATATGTTGTTTTGCCAGTCAAATAAATAAGGACCACCGTCAGAAGGCTGCTTATTTTAGCTTTAGTGGTCATAATATTTTATATTTCCTTACAGTCTACTAACCAAATAGGGATAATAACCACAATCCAACAAAATAGTGTCCTTTGAAATATTGAGAAATACTGTAAAATGTATTCTATGTACATGTAAGTTTGAGAATCTTTGTTTGTCCCCTTATGTCGTACAATACTTCACTACCAGAAAAAGTATAGGTTTTACCAGCTTGTTTAGAGGTTGGAAGTGGAAACACCTGGGTACAAAATGGGGACACAAATTACAAAAGGGATCACAGCCAAATAGTCTGAATAAGATAAAAATGAACAAGGAACAATATATTCCCAGAGCTGAAGCTGTTTTTATTATTGTTGCTAAAACCAGTGGGCCCTCGGCACAGCTGTGCTCTGAGCTGAATCTGGAGCTCATACAAAGGACGCGGAGAATGAAGCAGATGCAGTGGCCAACAGCAAAGAGGATTCTCCTTGTTCAATCTCTTCTGTATCTTCTTTATTCAACATTAAATGTCTCTGCAGTATCTGAGCATTCATACATAAAATATTTCGATGTCAGGCTCTAAAAGTGTGCACATTTCCAAAGAGGCCAATTTCTATACTTCCCAAACCATCCCCAGCATACCTAGATGTTACAGAACAATGAAACCAGAAATATGACCTCTGATGGATAAATTCAATAAACACCCCTTGATTCTTGGATTAAACATCTTCCAAGCCATGTAACGGAAGTAGTCTACTTGTATGGGATTTTCCTAAATTTGTTCTGTAACCACTTAATCTGTAAATATTAAATGTTTTTCATTCCAAGTAAAGAAAATGTTTAGTCTTTAAATGAAATGTGTTAAATCTGTATAGTGCAACAACTGGAAAATTCAAGCCTTAGCGTCTCATTGGTTACTGGCAGTCCTTTGCCAAAACTATAATGGAAAGACGCTGCCAACAATAAGTGACAATGTTTGCTTTTGCAACAATCATTATGATAGAAAAGTGGAGGTTTATTTTTAGTTGTGACCTCAGCACTGCCTGCAGTCATTCATCATGTGCAGTAATGAAATTCATCATGGAGGTGATCTGTTGGGCATCTGAGGGCACTGAGTGTATTTCAATTCCCTAAGATGAACTACTTTCACTAAAAATGATCCAGGCACAATCTATCCCAGGGGCACAGTATGCATGTATAAAGCGTAATTCTAGCAGAGAAAGGCAACTATTGTGTGGTCTGCCAAAGGCATTCATAACTATTAAACTTCGTCACACTATAACCACATCCTTCAGTGATTTTTATACATATTTATATCATCCAACTACAAAAAGTAGTTCATAACTTTTAGCGATTTTTAAAACTGTTTTACAAATAGAAATTATGGCACATTTGTATTCGGCCCTCTAGGTCAATACTGTGTAGAAACACCTCTAATAGTAGTTTCAGATGCAGATACTTTGAAGCAGGTATCTACCAGCTTTAAAGATCCCGAGACTTACATTTCTGCTCATTCTGTTTTGCTAAATAGTTCAACCTCAAGCAGATTGGCTAAATTGTTCAAGTCTTCCCACAGATTCTGAGTTTGCTTTAATTCCGGTCTTTGACTGGGTCATTTTAACTAATGTATCTGGTTTACCATACTGCTTTTATTTACAGAGCACTTCAAACACCCACAGGACCAAAGTGCTGTACATAGAATAAATGAAACAATTAAACAAACTAAAACTATTATAAGTATCTCTGGCTGTATGTTTCGGGTCGTTGTCCTGCTGGAAGGTGAACCCCCATATGGAAAAGAAATATATTAAAAAATATATTTAAAAATCTTCAGTTTATGTTTCATATATTGCACATCATATAAGGCTTCTATGATTCACTCTTGGAAATTGCCACATTTGCATTGCAAATTTGAAAATTTGATAAGTATCATGTAAAAACGGTATATGTTGCATACATGTAAATCATAAGTTAAACACCTGTTTTCTATAAATAACACGCTTTCCATTTTGTATATCTTTTCCTTTATTAAATCTACTGATCTATACGTCAACCACCCACCTTCCCACAGGCTTTCACAAAGCTATAAATTCAACTCAGATAGTTAGACCACATATGTACAGACAATGTCCACTGTCCAGCTCAGTTGTATGTTGGCTACTCAACACAGACTACCCTAAAGAATTCAAAGAGGGAGCTCATTTTGGGTTTCTGAGCTGATTAGGAAACTTTCTACACACTTATTAATGGAACAAATGAAATGGCACGTCAGTCAAGAAAATGTACCTTTGTTTCTATGCGAAGCATTGTGCAAAGCCCGTTATCAACATTAATTTATTTAGGTGAAAATTACAAAAGAACAGTTGTTTAGTGTTACAAGCATCTCTATATGAACTCAGATTATGTGAAAAGGTAAAAGTATTGACATTTATTGTAATTATGCCTAGGCGGAAATTCAACTGAACAAACTGAATTACTTACCTTCATCCAAGCCAATCAGCTTTGAACTGCACCTCCACGAGGCCCAATCAGCATCCAGAGTTCATCTTAAAAGAACTTCAAATCCACGTCTCAGCCTGCTACCCAGCAAAGCGCAAGCAGTGGTTTTGCAATATCAGATTTTGACTCAGATGACCCCGATTCAACCCACCTCCATCCCCTTCTCCACCATCGTAGCTAAGCTCCATCTGGCTTTTCCATGGTGCTCCTTCAACTTCGTCCCTATCAGAGTGTAATTCCTCCCGGACTCTTACTGCATCCCCTGTCACATCTCAATCGGTCCGGCAGAAGACCGCCATGTTGAGCCTGGTTCTGCCAGAGGTTTCTTCCCAAAGGGGAGTTTATCCTCTCCACTGTTGCTTCATGCGTGCTCATCATGGACAGGTTCATGCAAACCTGTGTTTATTCAAGTTGGACATCTATCTTTCCGGATCCCTGAGTGAAGCACTAGTATCAGCTCTCGCAGTCTACCTCACCAATACAGCTCAAGCAGATCGTCTCGCCAACCAGCAGTCTATGGACTGAACCACTCCACCACCAGTTTCAGGCCTGGGGTGAAACATCCCTATTCTCATACATCTGCTTATGCATATTAGAGTAAAATTCAGCGCTAATGTTTCCTGCCGACGTCTGAGCGCCAATGTCTTGGAATGGAATGAATTTTTTTATGATATGCTCAACATGCTTCTAAAATATTTGGCAAAACTACAAAAGTTGCCAATAATTGAAGAGTCAACTGTCACCTGCTGTTCACATACTCATGCAGTTCCTTGTTTTCAAGATGGCGCTGCGCATGCAGCAGCTTGTTACGTCGGCTTCTGTCTTCTCTTTTTCTACTTTCTCTTCTTTATAGTGTTTTTTGGAGTGTTTTTCTATCAGTTAATACCGTATATGGTCTCCTGTAAACACGTACACAGAGAAAGCCAACTTTTGGGACTGTGGTGCTGAGCTTTCTCTTACTTTCGGCACTTTTTGACGCCGCAAGGGGAGACCCCTTTGTCCGCGACTCCGGACGTGCCATTGTTTACACGCGGAACCAGCTCCTTGGACTAGGGGACTCTATGTGTAGTGGCCCTGCTCCCCACAACGCTGAGAGAACAGACATCCCTGCAGACATACGGAGAAAATGGAGAGGCAGCAGGGGTGGCAGGACGAAGCGGAGGAAAAGTTATTTACCATCTGTTCTCATGGGAAACGTAAGATCTATCCACAACAAGACTGAGAAGCTCGCAGCACTAACCCGTTTCCAGAGAAAGTACAGGGACACTAGTATCATGTGCTTCACAGAGACGAGGTTAGATGGATTTTTCCCAGACTCAGTGGTTTCCCTAGATGGCTTTAAACTCATCCGCATGGACAGAACTTTGGCGGAGAGTGGAAAGAAGAGAGGAGGGGGGCTGGTGGTGTTTGGGAGTGAGAGATAGTGTAACGCGGCTGATGTTCACGTGAAGGAACAGATATGCTCCTCTGATGTGGAACTACTGGCGGTGGGCATGAGGCCGTACTATCTCCCACGAGAGTTTGGACACGTGATCGTGCTCTGTGTTTACGTCCCCCCCTCAGCGGACGCTACCACTGCGTGTGAGAGGATCCACGGCGCAGTGACCAGGCTGCAGACACAGCACCCCTGTGCTCTCCTGCTCATTACCATAGACTTCAATCGAGCCACCCTTTGTTCCACCCTCCCCACGCTCACCTAGTACGTCACATGTACAACAAGGGACAATAAAACTCTGGACCTTTTCTAATGTTAAGGACGCCTACACCTCCACCCCCCTCCACCCACTGGGACGCTCGGATCACAACCTTGTCTACCTGCTCCCCCATTATATACCAATGGTGAGAAGGAAGCCAGCGCAGAAGAGGTCAGTGAAAGTTATGTCAGAGGAGGCCACTGAGAGACTGAGCGATTGTTTCAGAACCACAGACTGAAGCATGTTCCAAAGCTCTCATGGTGATAACATCAACGGCATGACTGAATGTATCACTGACTACATGACCTTCTGTGTGGAGTGCATTGTGCCTATACAACGGCTACGGTGCTTTCCAAACAACCCCCCCTGGATGACCCCTGAGCCGAAAGTCCTCCTGAACCAGAAGAGGAGGGCCTTTAACTCAAAGAGAGGGAAAAGAGGAAAGAGAGGAGCAGCGTAGAGTTCAGCGGGAGCGCCAATGGAGGATCAGGGTGACAAAGAAGGACTATGGGAGGAAGATGGAGGAGCAGCTGGCTTAGAACAACGTCAGGGATGTGTGGAGAGGTCTCAAGAACATCTCCGGCTTTGGGCAGAGGACCAGCAGGGCTGCAGACGTTGACACCAAGTCTGCGGATGAGTTAAACGGGTTCTTCACCCGGTTTGACTCCCCCGGACGGCATCCCCCCAAGGCTGCTGAGGACCTATGCAGACGGGCTCTGTGAGGTCCTCAGCTACATCTACAAGGGAGCGAGCTGGAGTACCGGTCAGTCATCATGAACTTTGTGGACTGGGGTGAGAAGAACCACCTATGTTTAAACACCAGTAAGACCAAGGAGATGGTGACCTCCACCTCACTCTCCCGTGAACATCCAGGGGCAGGACATAGAAACTGTGGAGAGTGTCAAATACCTGGGTGTTCACGTCAACAATAAACTGGACTGGACTCATAACACCAATGCCCTTAACAATAAGGGCCAGAGCCGCCTCCACCTCCTGAGGAGGCTGAGGTCCTTTGGAGTGAACATGATAGAAAAACACAGGATGCTAAAAGCACAATTGATGGGGAGGGCTTTTGTGAAGATTATAAGGGTTTCTTATTTGTTTTTTTTTCAGTAACCAAATAGGTTGCTGTTTTATTATACTTTATAAATGAGTCTACGTTTAATAATGTGTGAGAAAAGCACTATTTTTGTTCATTCAGTCAGTATTTAATACAGGGGGCACAATAAGCTGTTAAAATACAATGATGTGCCTCTTTTAAAATTCAGTATTTTGTAAAAATTAGCCCTTCACGAAAGACCCTCTTGATACAAGAGAAAAATAGAGTTTTAAGAAAATGGCTGCTTATCAATTAATTGTTAGTCAATTGATAAGATCAATCAACTTTAGATTAACTCATTAATCGATAACTTGCATTCCTGATTCTACAGCATAATGCTGCCACCACTGTGTTTTAGAATGAGGATGATGTGTTCAGGGTAAAGAGCAGTGTTAGTTTACATAAAGCTCAGAAAGTTTAATTTTGACCCACTGACCAGAGCAACTGTGCATACTGACCATTGAGTCGTCATCAGCGATGAAGACAGTGCAGGCCTGAGCCTGCATGAAGGACAGGATGGTTCCAGCAATCTTCCGTAGCAAAACTTCCAGACACTGCTGCTCCTCAAAGATCAGACTGGCCAGGTCCAACAGCACCTGCACTTACAAACACATTCATCACATCACACACTAAGCTGTATCTGTGTGGATGCGATCTTTCACAAACAATCCCACTTGCCTGATTGCGTCTGTTTTCCAGCTGCGAGGTCTCATACAGCTGAGCGTTGTGTAAAACAATGCCTGAAAAGGCCAGATAGACTGAGAAGTCCTGTTTGGACGGAAAATAATGAAGCAGGAAGTAAGTATGGAAGAAAATAAGTCATTTTATCTATATAGCACTTTTTACAGATGACAATATTATAGAGAGCATCACAGTAAAACATAAATACATCTGATACATGGATTTCGGGTTGAGTTGGGGAAGATTCTGCTGTTACTGAGCAATGGGGTCCAGTGGGAGGGAACTACACTGGTATGGGAGCTTTGGCCATGTTGTAGCATGGTGGGTCCTTGGTTGGCAGTCAGTGGATCTCAGGGATGTTCTGGGCCAGCTGTGAACTGCAGCGACTGAACTGGGCTTTTGTGGGGATAAGATTCCCTTAACACCCATGTGGCTGTCTGATTGGGTGGAATGGCCCAATGCCATCCATCTGGCCTCCAGGGTTTCCAGACTGTGAGCTTGATATTCACAGGGGAATGTAGTGGTGGGGTTTGGTGTTGTGGTTCAGTACCATGCGTCTCTCCCTGGGTCTCCCTGACCCTGGGTACTGCTGCTCCAGTGCTTCACTGCGGGCCTCGCACTGTGTCGGCTGTATGGCTACTCTGTGGGGGTGCCTGGTGTCTTTCTGCCCAAGGCTTCACCGCTACAGCCTCCAGGAGCCAAGGCTACCTGCTGTTTCTGTTCTTGGGGCCGAGCGCTGTAATGTTTAACTCTTCTAATCATTGTAACATCTTCACAAATCTAGGTGACAAACTAGCGCACACATCTACACCAAACACACACATTCTCTTTCTCTCTCCACCTCAGTGCTAAACCTAACCTCTAGTCCAGAAACAAGTAAGGACCAAAAAAAGGTCCTCACTTTAGATCAAAGTCCTAATTTTACCATTAAAGTCTCTAAAAGTCAGTATCAGGATTTTCAAGTGAAATGAGGCAGAAACAGGCATCATTTGAGCTCTTTCCTGAGCTCTAGTTTAAAGCTTTGCATTTGCAGTTATGGGACACCTGAAGGGGATAAATCTCCTTTCTATGGAAACAAGTGAAAAGATTACTGAAGTAGTCTAGGCATGAAGGCGTTATCTGTTTAGAATAGCGTTCCATGGACATGACCGAAATAAAAATATCCACAGGTTCCGTAGACAAGGTTGAAGAGAAGCTAAGAGAGAGAAGTGCTGCTTGTTCTGTAGAAGAGCACTATAAGAGGTAACAATACGATAACAGAGCTTGAGGAAAACCACTGGCTCAAAATGTTATTCAGTCAAACTGACCAACCTTTTCATCCTGTTCAGTGAAGGCACCATCCTCTCCACATTTCTTGTTAATAGCCTGGGCCACTCCAACTACCTGCAGCAAGTTGGAATAATAATGAAGCAAAGACAGGAGTAATTTATTTACAGCAGCTTTACAGAGGTCAGAAAATGCTTCAGACCAAACAGGATTTCTTTAAATACCTAACATTAACTGTACAAATCTACTGTCTTATGAGCTGGTTTGGTGGTGTTCATTCTTTTTCATTACACAGAATGGAAAGTGAAAACAACAGTATCAACGCATCTTTTTATGAACTCATGTTTAAATGTGTACATGGAAACACCAACATTGTGACATTTGGATCAAAGCCCCATAAATACGACATTGCTTCTTAAAAGAAACAGAGACAGCTGGTGATTTTCAGATGGAAACAGGATAACTTTAACGAACAAGAACAAGCCTAATCTTTTTCTACTGTAAGCAAACTATCAAAGAGATCCAGCTGGGATAAGTAACAGATGGTTAGCTCCTTGTGGATGACATCTGCTGGTGCCATCTTCTACCACAGGGACATCCCAGTGGGGGCTGGAGCCATTCTTGGTTCATCAGACCAAATGTTAGCTGTTCCTGCCTTTCTTATTCCAGATGCTGCCACTTGTTTTCATGCAGCAATCATTGCCATGAACCTTGTATCATTTGGGGTATTTTAATGACTGAATCTTTTTCCAGAGTGGGACATACTGGGAGGGAACTAAGTATTTGATCCCCTGCAGATTTTCTATGTTTGTTCACTTGCAAACTTTCTGGTAGTTTTATTTTAATACAGAGAGACAGAATTTCAATTAAAAAAAATTTAAAACTTGTATGGTGTCATGGAAATAAGTATTTGACATTCTTCAATAAAAAACAGATTTCTGACTCGGACAGATGGGTTATGTACTCCTGTTGCTCACAGATCATCACACCATCACTCCACTAAGTTCCTTCAGATTCTTCACCACCCTGACAGACTAAAGTGCTGCCAACAGATCCCTAGGACCAGATGGAACTGCTATGGGCTCCAAGAACATCATCGAGAAGCTTGGTGAGAGAATGAGAGCTGTTGGAACCATACCGGAGCTTTTTTTGGGCTCCATGCAAGGCAGAGAACGAGCTTGTTAACAATGTGAAGGCAATTTGACCACAGTCACGGAGAACACCCGTTGTAGCACAGTCTGTGAGAGACTGAAATCTACTATCCTGCAACAGAAGGACTATTTGCAGGCCCCGTCTTGGCTTTCCAGTGAACATCAAAATTATTTAGAGAATATTTTGGGAGAAACTGCTGTGGTCAGATGTAATCAAAATTGAACTAATTTACATCAGTTCAACCTGCTGTCTTTGCAAGAAGGGACATATTAATTATGCCCTCAAGAACACCAGCTCCAATGTTGACCACAGAGGTGGAAACACTTTGGTTTGGGGATGTTTTTCTGCTAGAAATACAGGGAAGACTTTATGGCATTGAAGGGCCAATGAATGAAGTCATTTACTGAGAAATTCTGGATGAGAACAGTAAAGATAGGTGCCTCTTCCTGCATGACAATAATGTCAAACACAATGGTAAGACAACAATGGGGTGACTTAAGAAGCAGAACATTAAGGTCATGGACGTCCTGGTTAAGCTTGGGACATGCTACATGACTTTCAGAGACTGGACCTGGAGTTACTAAAAGAATGGGGATCACCTAGAATAAATGGACCTGCTTCATTTAAGAAAGCAGGTCCATTTAAGATTTAAGAAAGCAGGCAAAAACAACTGGTCACAACAAACAAATGAGAAAGACAGTTTGAAGGAATACATTTACCAGTAAGTGATATAACAGTAAACATTCTCAGAATTCGGTCATGTTAATTTCTGTTTCTCTGGTCAAGGTTTTGGACTGGGGGAGGAACCGGAGTACCCGGAGAGAACCCACTCATGCACAGGGTGTCACAATCAGAATCATTTACATTTGTCATCCGGGATGGAAGTAACATTCCCTATATACAGTCCTCTCCATCATCAATGTCAAACCTAGAGATACAGTGCGGAACATCTACGGTGCGGAACATCTTCAGTGCAGAGCGTAGCCCGTGTTTACTTCCTGGTTCCTGAGCCAATCACATGAGAGATCCCAGGGTTGCCAAAACAGTGTGCGGCATTTGATATTTTATCTTAGCAAAAAAGCAGCAGCCTGCAAACATGGACGCCAGTAAGAGAAGCGGACCAGAAATAGAACAGAACACAACAGCATATACCTGTCCTGTGTAAGTAAAAATTCAGTGGGGTTTCACAGCAGCATAGGACAGCAGTGCCATTGAGCCATGATGAGAAAATTAAATCAGATTGGATTGGAAGCAAAATTAAGCTTTACAGCACCAAAGACCCGCCCCCTCTGTAGGGATCCATTGGTGCTACAAAACCTTTCCACAGGACAACCCCTCAATCTTCACACCACTTCTGCCTGGAGACCTGGAGGAGAGAGAGTCCCCCTGTACAAGCCAGCCAGGCATGGGGCCCCATGGGCCTCTCTGAAACTCAGTTCCTGCTGTTTCGTTGGGACAGCAAATGGGGAGATTCGGAGATTCATCGACCCGACCGAAGCTAAGTTGCACTCTGACTTCTGTGCAACCAGTCGCAAAGTAAAGAATGCCGAAACAGCTTTGTTTATTTTTGTCAGCTGTTGTAGGAAAGCGGACGCGAGACGGCGGATCGGTCGTCTTCCTTCACCAGACAAGCTGAGAGCTCATAGATTGCATGCAGGCCCTTGGACCAGCACCCCGACCACGTGTCGGCTAGGCCGCGGAGCCGCAGGCTAGCTCGTTGCTGAAAGAACCGGCATTTCCCCTATTTTCCACTGCTCTTTCTTGGATGGCCAAAGTGAACCGAACTCGCACGAGGCACCGACAGGTTTGGCAGAGAAACCACAGGGAAAGTCGAAGGGTTTGTTTGGAAAGCTTGTGTGATGCGGGTACATTGTGTTTTTAAACACATGGAGCTACCGAGTAACTCCCCGCTAGCATTGTGATACCATGTCATTGTCGATGTGATTCGAGTGTGCTTTTATGGTTATAACAAACGTTATCTCCACATTGGTTTCATACATTTATGGGATATTAATGTTTATGTTATCCAGCACACTCATTATGACTAAAAATAAGGTCGTAGCTTTTAAAGTTAGCGCCGAAAATCCGCTAGCCAAAATGCTATTTAGCTCCTGGTGACTTTCCGGACATTCAAAAAGGGCTTCTTTCAAACATAAAGCTTGCTTCGTTTCGCTCCGCCATCGTTCGATAGTGCTATGAGTGTGATTACAGCATTAATATGGAATATTAATGTCAATTTAAAGGCGTTTGTATAACTATAGAAGTAACCGATTTTAGGGGCTGATCGCTACAGCGACCCCTATGCCGAATAATCGCATTAATAAATCGAGCGTTCCTAACTTTTACAGATTCTTACCGAGAAAATCAGTCTTTAAAATGTTATTTCCTCAAATAATGTTTTGTGTAACTCGGGATTTGTATTGTGAATGGGTTGAAATACATGCCAAATGTTGTTCTGAATTAGTTAAGCTAGCTTAAGCTCATTCCATGTTCTCTAAGGTGAACTTTGGTTCTCTAACTCAAATAAAATGTTATTTCATCAAATAATGTTTTGTTTAACTCAGGATTTGTATTATGAATGGGTTGAAACACATGCCAAATGTTGTTCTAAATAAGTTAAGCTAATTAACTCCATTCCGTGTTCTTTAATTCAGATCTGCAGTAAACCAGGATTCACTGAATTATTCTGATGATGATCACCACTTTTATGTTGTCTTTTGTCTTTTTGCATGTACATAGTTCCTTAGCTAAGCTTCGTTTATATCTTCTTTTTGCTTAGTAGTTAAGTAAGTTTCACTAGCCTAGTAGAGGATTTGTTGATCGGAGTATAGTGTTAATTCAGATAAACAGCATTACATAGTCTGGATGTTCATTTTATTTCTGTTAGTAAATTCTTGAACTTGAAGAGAAGATGTCGCTCCTTATTCAGTGTGTGCACAGTTTGCTGTTAAAAGAACACCAGTGCTCGAATCATCCCTTTCAACCATTGTCCTGATATCAGCTCTAGAGCTGATATCCACCGGACAAAACATAACAGACAGAGAATTATTTATTAAACATTAAATAACTTTAAACAGTGCATAATTGCACAACAGGACGATTGAGGAAACCACGTAGGCTGTTGTCAGTGACAGGCTGTCGGCCCTTGTTTGGATTTCTGCATCTCTGTGGACAAGCTGTTTATTCAACAATAACAACGTACTTAGGCTGAATAGTCTTCAGTCGTCATCTTGAATTTAGCTGCTCAACGTCCTCGTCTCTCTGGCCTTGGCAACCTACGAACACTCTCCAAAGGTGGAGGGGCACTATCTGTTTTGTGTGTTGCTCCAATTTGAAACACTAGGTGTCATTGTTACTTATCGCTTATAGTTGATTCTATCATTCATCTCATGTTTGTGTTCTGTGTTATATTATGTCCTTGTATCTCTGTTCAGTTCGATTCCTGTTTTTTTCAGTCTGACCCCTCAGCCATAGCCCCATCCGGTTAAGCTTATTCAGTATACCTGTTGCCTTGTCATCACAGTCATGCTTCCCACCATTTTCCCTCTTCTAGTTAAACTCATGTTCATGTCTAGACTTTCTGTCCATGTCATGTCATCCCAAGCCTTGTTCTGAAGCTCATGTCCGGATGTAAGTTTTTTTTTCTGTATCAAATGTCTCTACTCACCCTTCTGCTTCTGCCTGCACTTGGTTCCCAGGAGTAGGATTTCTTCAGTTCCAAGAAACATATTTAACAAGCTACAGCTCTGCACAGCCCCTGTGCGCAAAGCAGCAGTGACTGGCAGTTTTGTAAGCTCCATTACACACGGACATTAACTACCCGGGACACGTCGGACAGGCACTGACCATGCCTAACCATGCAAAGGTTCTGTTACAGGGTCAGTGATACTGGTGCATTCTACAAACTGCCTACAGTGATGAAGAATAGGGAGTACCTCCAAATTCTTCAACTTAAAATCAACAGCTAGGTGGTTGAAAAAGTGGCACAGGAGGGTGCTCTGAGAGGGCAGAGACTCTCTTGAGTAAAGCAAGAGGTAAACTGAGGTTAAATTCTTGTTCAGTTTGAGTTTAAATCATCAGACATTTAATTAATCAGTCACAGAAAGCTTTGAACGGAGCGTAAATATGCATAGCACCTCACCTCTCCTCTGTGGTTCTTGATGGGTAGACAAAGTATACTCTGGGTTTTGTAGCCTGTGATCAGGTCCACTTCTGCATTGAATCTTGGGTCCTGGGGAAGCATAAGTTAGGCAAGGGATCCTGTTAGTATGAAATTATGTTGCTCTTACACAAAAAGTGATAACATTTCTTTCTAACATCTTTGAAAATAAACACATTTAGTGATGAGTCTGTGAATGTAAACAATGTAGTATAGTGCAAAATACAAGTAATGCTAGTAGCCAGTAAGCTAATTACAGTGCTTTTGAAAATATTCACACCCCTTGAGCTCTTTTAAAGGGATTTTACGTGACAGACCAACAGAAAGTTATCTGGTTTAGAGTATGGAGAACATTTTCCCTCAGCATCCCCGAGTACATTCATCCACCACATTTAGCTGCTTTGTAGAAAATTCAGAAAGATTTAAGACTTTCCTTTGGTTTGGTTCACTTTCACACTGCTCCCTAAAAAGCAGACCAGCCCACCCTGAGGACATCATGCATTTACAGCTGCTCGACAGTTTCATGATTACAGTATGTTAACACAAAGTTTCTGCTTCCAATAAAAATTATGCTCTAGCCTCTTAGCATAAATACAGCACAGTGATGAGTCTGCGCAAAGACAGGAGATTGATCAGCTGACTCTGTGGGGCAGCCAGAACAACATGGAGCTTAACACAGTCAAAACTGTGGAGATGATCATGGACTTCAGGTGGAGCCCCCCCATCATCATACTCGACAGCTCTGTGTCTGCTATGGAAACCTTCAGGTTTCGGGGATCCGCAATATCCCAGGACCTAAAGTGGGAGCCCAACAGTGTCACCATCATCAAGAAGGTCCAGCAGAGGATGTACTTCCTGCGCCAGCTCAGGAAGCTCAACCTGCCTAAGAAGCTGCTGATCCACTTCTACACAGCCATCATCCAGTCTGTCTTCTGTTCATCCATAACTGTCTGGTTTGGATCTACCACCAAAAAGGACCGGGCCAGACTCTAACAGACAGTCAGGGCTGCAGAAAAGATCCTCAGTGCCAACCTGCCCTCCGTTCAGGACCTGTACATTTCCAAAGTCAGGAAACGGGCAAGAAACATCACTGCAGATCCATCTCACCCTGGTCACAGCAGGATCCAACTTCTACCCTCTGGTAGGCGCTACACGCCAAGACGCCAAGACCAACATACTCGGGAACAGTTTCTTCCCACAAGCCATCACTCTAATGAACAGCTGACTGACAAAAAGGCAAAAAAAAAAAAAAAAAAAAAAAACTGTACATAATAATAACAATGGTAATAATATTTACTTCTGCATCCTTTGCACTCTGCTCATTGCACCGTTGTATTATTTTTAGTTTGTTCATTGTTTCTAGTGTGTTTGTGTGTTTTTCTATGCAACATTATTGTGTTATTGTATTATAAAGTAATAAAATACATTGTGAGCAATGTACAATCCAGGGTCAAATTCCTCATGGCCAAATAAAGCTGATTCTGATCTGATTCTTATACTTTCTGAAATAGCATTATTAGATAATGTAATATGACCAAAGGTTTAAGTGGTATGAATACTTATGCAAGGCAGTGTTTATTTGATCCTGAATTAAAAATGGAATAAGTTCCACCTCCAACTCCCAATGGCAATAAAACACAGCAACAGAGACCTCTTTTGGCACTGCTGATTTAAACAAACTGTGCGGAAGTTACAGGATGGAGGTTCTACTCACGGCTCTTCCTACACATTTTATTCACTGTTGAGAGCTGATGAAACTCTCATTTAGCATAGCAACAAATACATTGTGTGTTTAATTGTTGACTTCTTATGTGCTGTCTGCAAAAGGAAAGCTTTAAATGTCAGCCAACAATAAGCAGAGCTTAGTAGCAGGTTACATAAGAGTGGCTAACATTTCAACAATGTATCAGCATCAGAACCAGACGTCACTTAGCTTCAACAAGCACTCCAATGGCCTACACTAACAGCGCCTGCAGTTTCGATTTACATAAGAGGGTTGATATTCAGTAGAGGATGAACACATGGAGCCATCAGCATTAGCCAACACAAAGTCCACTCCTTTGCAAACCAAATTCATATGGAGATCCTGTGTTTAGGATCTGTGATGAGAAGCAAAAACTCTGGTTTTAGATAGGGAGTTGGCTTTTGAAGAATCAGGAAATAACAGATGAAAAGACTCATTTACTGGACCCAGCTCCTACTGGCAACTCTCCCACCCACCAACTGACCTTTAAAGCCTCTGACACTGTCTTTTTATTTGCATCACTGACTTAACTCAAGGGCAATTTGTGTGTTGAAGAATAGGCCCGTATTCACGATGATTCTCAGAATCCTTTTAGACCGTTCCTATCTTGGCTTAGAAATTCCTGCCAATGACTTTTACCTTAAGAGTTATTCACATAGCTGCTGAGAGTGTATGGCGTCACGTTAATGTCAAAACCCCCGCGAGCAAAATAAACATACTCGCATGTATGTTAAACTACTTCTGCGCATGGTTTATTTACCACCACACAACAAAATCACACATGCACGAGAAACTGCCGCTTCCAGAGGAGAAAATCTCTCTTTGCGCGCCAGCTCCTCTCATGTGCGCTCAGGATCGTGCTCGGGATCTCACCGCGCACGATTTTCTATCCAGCGGCCACGCTCGAGGACGGCTGCGCTCTCGAAAGCGTCTCTGCCCTCGGACTGATTTTCTCCTCGCGCGAAGGAAAATGTATTTTAACAGGTTGGGCGGAGACAAACCTCTTCTGTAAGCCTCCTCCTGATGTGGGACAATGGCGGAGGCTTCTCCAACGTTTGCGGTACGTGGGGTAAGTGTAATTCACAACCGTTCTTGCCCCCAAAAAGCACAATTATTCCTCATGGAGTAGTGCTATCTTCGAATAAACAGATGTAGAATGACATAATTATATTTGGTCGAATTGTTCAGGGATATATAGTTAGCAGTTACAATGTTTGGGCACGAGAGAGAAATGTTGACTGCTGTATGCTGCGTTAGCTACTGCGGTGCTTCAGTGATGATGCTAACCGATGCTAATGTAACAGGTTAATAATATGACTTAGGTTAAGCTTCAAATTCCACCAAATAAGTTATTAATGTTACGTAAGCAGGTTTTATTGTGTTAGTAGCTGTTAGATAAGAGCAATGAGTATGTCCTACTGCACTTGAATGCAGCTCAAGCAGGCAGGATCGTAGCTCCATGCTCACAAGAGGCGGGTTAATGCTGCTTTCAGCTGTTAGAGGTAAGACGTGCACAACTTTGGGTCCTGATATAAAAACATTTTTCTTGTTTGATTTACAGTTCATAGATGATATATTCTTACCTCTAATTGAACGAGAATGCATTTTGATTATCTACTGAGTGTTAAATGGCAGATGTGAGTCGAAGTCAGTGTGTTGTTTGAATGTACAATAAGCTAACTTGCATTGTTGTTTTATAGTGGAGATACGGTTAGCTTAGCGGACTTTTTGTATTAAAGGAAAAGTCCGGTCAATATCAGAATTCAAACTGCTGAAAGTACTTTAAATATAAAACTATTACTGTTCAATAAATGATACGTTTTTTTAATTAAGAGTAATTTTCATTTAATCATGTTTATGTGGAGGCGTCCATCTTGGTCAAGAATAGTACTGTCACCTCCCAGTTTGTGACGTCACATCGTGGGACCAGCTGTTGAGCAAGTTCCAAGGCTCTATCTGTTTGTCACTACGCGCTATTATTCAAGATTGTGGCGTTAATAACGTGTTAAAACTGACAGCCCTACTTCTAACAGATATTGTTTTGGTCTGCAGACAGTGCTCAACAAAAAACACCTAGTGGTGAAATTTGCTTATTGCGCCAATACGGAGATCCACGAGAGCTGCAGCGGACAGCAGAGGCTTTGTTCCCCTCGCTTCTGAAGTCCTGACTTAGGCGGATGCACGGGGAAAAAACATATTTTATTATCTGACAAGTCTTTGAGGCCAGGCCTCACTTGTCATTATGGAAAGAAAGAAAATATATAATAACATAATATAAATTTTGATTCACTCAGTCATTTGTAATAAGTAATTTTTTATCTAATTTCCTAATTTTTGATCATATTCTCTTTAAAATCGCAGACTTTTCGCTATTTTTCATGTAAATCCTTGGTGGCGCTTGATAGCGAAGCCGGTGAGGCCGCAGCGAGCTTGGCCTCCCCTGGGATTGCGCAATCCCATGTTAACTGCGCTGGCTTCCATTCTGTGAATGCATCTTCCTGTCTCTAGATCATAAATTCAATTGTTCAAACAGCTATGAACTGATTTTCCACAATTTAATGTATGTGGATTACAAATTGTGTTTTGGTCATCAAACTGTGTGCAGGTAACATGTTTTCGTGTGCTGCTGGGGGATCATAAAGGGCAAAGAACGGGTTGTAGGTGAGGCCGGCAGTTCCTTGGCCTCTAGGCAGGGGGCGCTCAAGGAGCACCACTCCTGATCCCAGAACTGTAGAGTGACGGCAAGTTATGGCTGTATTATTAGCGAGTTATGCTAAACAAGTAAAGCACTAAAAAGACTAACGGAACGGGACTGATCAAGGAAGGCTTTCCTCCCTGGCAGTGATCTCCATTGAGACTGAGAGACTTTTAAAACTGAAGAAGATAAAGAGGAATTTTACCGGAAAGTGACCGATATTTTTGTTCAGAAAGAGCGCCGCATGGACTTCATTTATAAGTAGAGGTAAGACAGCGATAATTATTCATGTTTTGTTTTTGTAATGAAATGTGCGGAATGTGGGTTATAGTTTTTAAATGTGTTACAAATGCAGAAATCCATCATAACTCATAAACTGTTACCAATCAAATGACAAATAATTTAGTTTTATTTTTTTTCATCAAAGAATCAATATTTTTTCCATGTCTCCTGGTGAATTGATTTGGCTCAATCAGTCTCCTTCAGCACTTTGCAATGAGTCTACTCTGTAGAGCAGGGGTCACTAATTAAAAATCAGCGGGGTCCGAATAACAAAAATCAACAACCGGTAAAGGTCCGAACACATTTTTAATTACAATCCGTTACTTCACATAGTATTTAACACTGAAATTAAATGTTTATGCATCCACCTTGTACATTGACTTTTTAAACAAAAATAACATAAAAATAGAATGTTTTTCTATTTTAAAATGCAAAGTGCTTTTTGATTTTGATTTTGCTTTTTTTTCTAAAAAGTAGCCAGCAGCAGCAAACCTGACTGACACAGCTCATTGGCTAATTTGCATCACGTGCATCCCATATTTTCCCGGAGCCGTGGACATCATGCCGCATTAGTTGCTTATTGTGCAAAGTCAACTTTAACCAAATCTGGTACTTTTAAAATATCCATTGAAAATTCCTGTATCTCTGCCACCTTTCAGCTTTAGACCCTTTGCGTCATCCTGGACAGCCTCTCCATCACTTTCCACATCCACATCATCATCTGGGTTACTTTCATCTCTGCAGCATCAAGTTCTTCCTTCACACTGTTGACAAACTGGTCCACAGTCCACTTTACAATCCCAGCTCCCTTCCCTCCCTGTCCTCCAGAAACCCTCCATAAACGTCAGCTAGTACAAAGACAGCAGCTTTCATCATTACATCATCTACTTCACACCTGTACATTAACTCCACTGGCTCCCTGTCACCTTCAATAAACCAATTTTATGATCATACAAGGCCAAACACAGCCTTAGAAATGCAGGACACATCACCAACACTATCATGACATAATACATTTTAATTTGACACAGATCGCACATGACAATAATCAGTCTCTGCTTTGCTTTTTATTGTTCACCAATTAATGATTACAGTTTATAAAAAGACATGATTTAACTTTTTTGAAGTTTAATAAAATTGTTATATTTTAGCCCAGTGACTGGAGACCTGTCCAGGATGAAGCCTGTGTCCGCGCTCCACTTTAACTTCATAAAAAAACTCTCTGAGAATCGCCTTTCTCTGGCCTCACCCAGTTAGAACCCGTTCTCCAGTCCATGTTGTAGCTGCAGTTTATTTGTTTTATCTTTTTGATGTAGTTTTCTTAACAATCTGTAAGCATCAAAATCCTTGTCATTTTATTTAGTGTCCTGGAGCGCAGCTGCTCATCAGGTGAACACTGCTGCATACCGACAGCAGATACAGCTCTGCCTTCTTTGTTTCAGAACAGCGCAGGTTTTTTTTTTTTTTTTTTACTTTTTCCCAATCGGACCCAGTCAAATGCGGGACATTATTTCACATTCCGACTCTTGTTCTTCAAGGGTCATGCTAAATTAGCCTGAGCTAGCGCGTTTCTATTCTTTGTGTTTTAAATGAAACATAATAGCGAATCACGAGGAGATCCCTGGTTGGTCGCCGCGTTTATCAGCGAGGGAATAAACGCTGACAGGCGACATGGCCACAGGTGGAAATATTCATTAATTAACTGCTGGAGCAGCAACAGAGACGCTTACCGAGGGAAGTCGTTGTTTGCTGTTCTATCTGCTGAACTTTCTGACCTGCTTGTTCATAAATCCACAGAAACCTTTGACCACCGCTACTTTCATTCATGCCATCTGTAGTCAGTTTGAGATGCTCTTCCAAAGGTTAAAATGATTAAACACCGATAAACCTCACACTGGCAATGTCCGCTTTGCAAAGACCCGCCCTACTCTCTTTCTGATTGGCTAATGTCCCGGCTCTACCAGGTTTGATTGGTTGAGTGCAGCTTCAGTGTAAAACCTTAATAAAAAAAAACCTAGACGGGGCTTTTTGCGCTCAATTTCCAAATGACGGAAATTGTCATTCTCCGTCGCAGCGACGGAGAACTTTAACCCCTGAGTTAGACACTGTCGTCAGACAACATGCAGTAATTTATAAATGTTTTAAATCAGGTTGGGTCCGGATTAGCCAGCAGGTGGGTCCGGATCCGGACCGTGGCCCGCTAATCCGTGACCTCTGCTGTAGAGTGTATATATTTGTAAATCTGACTCTGATGACGTCAGTGCCTCACCAGCTATGAACCCTACCGCACGTCACTGGTCAGAACCTGTGTGACCTCAAAATATTAAAGCCCACTGCCCAACCTAGAGACTGATCACCTTCTTGATATTTCCTCCAGGGGGTTAGTTTCATGATTGGGAATAAGGGACCGGTTTGCCCTTTATCTTTTCTGGTTTGTTTTACATATGTTATAATGAAGTGCAAACATCCTACATAGAATATTACTCAACAGTATTGACTGGAATATCACACTAGTAAAAGCATCAAAGAATAATGAAGGAAAGTGCGTGGACCCCCCTCCCCCAAAACTAATGAACATTTCATGTCTCATTTTGTAAAATACCATGTTTGAGCTTTTATGATCATCAAATAAGTGTATTTGAAGTACAGAAAATGTTATTTACATTGCAGACCAAAAATTTAAAAAATTGCCCTATACAGCTATAATATAAATTCATAAATGGCAACTGTAATATTAAGATATATCATCATAGTAATGATAGTGACTGTATCACAGTACACAAATGGCTACTGTGATACCTGTGGGAAATACTGAGGCCTAATTTATTTCTACTTGTTAGTGTATTATCTCAAGCTACAAAGTGATGCGGTAAACACTGTTGTCTTTTAGCAGGGAGATTTATAGTTTCAACCTCAGCTGGGAGTTTACATTGTTAGGTTACATGTTGCCTTTTATTTTCCTTCTACTGTCCAAATGGATGCATGTTAATTTCATTGTTATTTAAAAATTATTCCTAGCAGGGAAGGTGAGTTGTGATTTCACTCTGTGAAATGCTTAAAACCTTATTCCTGATTGCAGCTTTGATATGCTTTGATCTGCTTGTAACCCCATCATAAAATAAATGGGTGTTGCAAACTAATGTTCATGTCCCTTGCTCCAATCTTACTGTAACCATTCCAGGGTATAATGTGACAGACATTTCAGGGGACTTTCCTTAAACAAAAACCTTTGTGTTGAATATGTATCATTTTAGGTCACATAACACGACACAATACTTATTGTATTATTTATTTGTGCAGTAACTGCTGAATTTTCTCGTTTTTGTTTGTTTGTTTTTGTTTGCTGCTTGAAAATTAAGCTGAGAGTGATACTACAGAACTTTTTCTACTATGTCATGAATATGTGACTACAGCTTTGTCAGGTGCTGAGTAGCCTATAAATGAACAATGACATATTTGGACCCAACATCAATAAACATTGCCCATTATGGCCACAACTCTGCTTTTTTCTATTCAATACCAAAAAAAAGTTTTTGTCAGAGGGCAATAAAAGCTGAAGTTTGTTTTTTAAATGGATTTCCAGGCCCAAATTTATACTGAAATAATTATGCTCAAAGATAAGTACTTTAAACTGTGATGAATTGGTGATCCATCCAGAGTGTGAGCTTCTTGTCATGAATCGGAGACAAGTGGACCCAGTATTCAGGCCGGACAAGCAGATGAGTTATTAAGAAGGTTTTATATTAACAAAAAGGTGCGGGCAGGACAAAAACAGAGCTTGTGATCGAATAACAGTCCAAGTCGGTACACAGGCGGGCAAGAAAAAAACAGGCAGGGACAAGGCAAACTCAAAAAATCCCAAAACTAGCTGGGTCTGGTATATGGGTAAACAGTAGTGATGTTACGTGATGTGCCGAGGCTTCGAGGCGTGTGTCGAGTAATGGAGGGGGCGTTTCCGTAAAGCGCGTATCGAAGCTTGCTTCATTTAGGGGAGGAGCCGAAAACGATGACGTCCGAAGCCTCGCTGCCCGGCTGTACCACGTGACTGCTTCGGGAAGTAGCTCAGATTTTGCCAGATGACCGGTTCATTCAGAACCAGTTATGGCTGCACGCTGGATCATAAACCAGTTCTGCTAACCAGATGCAGTTTGAAACGCCACTTAGTCTGTTTATAAGTTTCGTTTTTATTAATTCTGCATTTTTTAACTACATGCACCGTATTTCTGTGCCTCAGCGCTTGCTCCTCTCCCCCCCCCCCTCCTTTCCCTCGGAGCAGGTGCTTTTATCACCATTCACCATTCAAAACGTGAATCACTACGTTTAATGTCCTCACATCGGTAGCAACGTGTGCCAGTTAAAGTCAATAGGAGAGTTAGTAGCTGTGTTTCATGCTCTTTTGTTTTTAACAACATAGAATCAGTGGCGCTTCGGTGGGCGTGCTGCCTCGCGCTTTAATTCAGGTGCGCACTTTTAAGGGTCATTTTAAAGAACTTGTAACATCAGGGGCTTCATCTCAGATCTGTCAGTACCCCTGTTCCCTTTATAGAAGCCCTTTGCAGTATTTAGTTATGCATTTTCCCCACTGTTTATCCGTCGCACGCAGCGCACCAACGGGGGTAAAATCCGCCCACCGCACCGCCCAGAGTGCACTGACGAGAGCAATAGAGATTTGTCTGGTCAGCGCGGCGACTGACTGAGAAACCTGTCGCTGTGAAAGGTGATGAGAATGTTATAAACTGTAACAGTCTAGAAGTGCATTGAGCTGAAAAGAGGGAGACATCAGCAGCAGGATCGTGCGTAAAGACGCAGCGTGAACCTCTGTGTGCTTCAGTGTTGCTGCTGAGGGGAAATTGTTGAATAATCCCCCCCCCCCCGCTCCCAAAATTAGCATAATCTCACTCTTAACTTTTGATCAAAGTTGAGAAGTCTGATTATTACACACCATGCCATATCACATGACACTACTATTTTGGGAATAATTACACACAGAGAATACATTCAAACAATATTTTATTATACACATATGTGTATACATAATTTATGTAGACAAATGATTTCGTCCTACACCTTTTGTGAAGTCATTCCCAAGAGCCATAATAGACAAAAAATCAATGCATCACACGTGTTAAGATACAGCTGGCTGTGATTATACACCTCGCCAGTAGGTGGTTTCGTGTGCACATGAAGCTCCAAGAAATGAACCCTTTCTCGAACCAGTTGGCTCAAGTGGTTCAATGCCTCATGAAGCTTCATCTCGCCATCACTAATAAACAGGCAAAAATCAGGCAGGAAAAACAGGATCAGGCTGGCACAGAAGTCAAAAAGGCAATTGGGTAATATCAACAGACAATAGGGATGCTGGACAAAACTCACCAAAGGCTTGTTAAGACAATGATCTGGCAGAGTGCAGGAGACAGAGGCAGGTATAAGTAGAGGAGTGAGCAGGTGAACGGAGTGAAACTAATTACCAGAATGGGTGGAGCTGATCAGGGGGGAAAAAGTGGCTGGAAGAAAACTGAAGCTGATTGGATGGTGACTGGTGAAGGGGAGTGACAGGAAGACAAAGAATGCTGCCAGGTCAACAGAATAAAGGCTGGTGACAGAAGTGATCAGAGCAGGCCAGAAGAAACTTATAACATAAAAGAAAGTACAAAAATCAAACCACATTAAAACCCAAACTATTCCATTAACCAAAACTAATACAGAACCTAGCGAAGAGAATCACTAAACCAAAACAGAACTTAAACTAAACTAATCCAGAACCAAAATCACCATAAAGACCAAACCTAAGACTAAACAGAACATAAGCAAATAATAAAAACCAGAGCTAATACTAAGACAGGAGAGTGAACTAATTAAACAACAAAACATAAACCATAACAAAACCCAAATTATGACACTTCCTGCCTGTAGCCTGTTTAATACAGTAACTTTTCTTTTTTGGAGGGTGGGGGGGAGATGATGCACAAGTAATGCACTATTTTCTGGCTGCTGATGTCTGATTCAGACAATATCCCTGGATTTATTTGGACATTTTAATTGGTTATCATCCCAGTCACGCAAGACCATAGAAAATGCTAAACTTGCAGGAGAGCTTGGGTTCCAGGAAAATTAGAGGCACAGCTAATGCTTTAAAGAAGGTCCCTAAACATTTCCACAGGAGCTTATGATAGGCCCTTTTTGTGTATCCTACCTTGTGCATCAGATTTATTTATAAAGCCCAATTCATACACTGGCTTATTTATACTCCAATCAGTCAAAGTTTGGAACGACTTTTCAGTTGAATCCAAGATAAATAATTTTTGATCCAAAGGGGAAAAAAAATAAATGACTAGGTGACTCCTATTTGAATTGTGCTTATTGCCGAAGAAGTGGGGACTTGTAGTGAACCCTTATAGTCTTATCGACTATTTAATTGTTAACATAACGGATCTGGGTACTCATTTCGGAGATAGACTTTCCACTGGGTAAACCTAGGTGGTTGCCTAGGGCCCCAAGTTCCTGGGGACTGCATAAAACTCCTTTTATAAAAATGTGTAGTCTCCACTACATTGGATCAGTCCATTTTACTGCACAAATCAGCAGGACCCAGAAGACAGCACAACATATGAAAAACAGTACCCAGAGAAGAGACAAGAGGAGAGAGAAGAGCAGAGCAGTCTAGCGTTATGTCCGAACCCTCTCTGGGAGCTTCCACCTGATTTGCATCATGATGAGAAAATAAAATTGTCCTTAACGCCACATTATAGAAATAAGATAGGGTTATAAAGTTTGATCAATTTAGCTTTATTAAATTAAATTTAGGTGAACTAATTAAAAGGTCCTTCAGATCAAAACATTTTTTCAAATTCCTGCAGCTGGTTCAGTTCTACATGTAGACAGAAAGTGTTGCAAAATATAACAAACTGATGCCAATAATATAAAGTCAGACCCCTTTTTTATATTTAACATGCAGCTCTGAGTTTTTTAAATATGCACTGTTAATAAGAAAAAATATCACAAGCAATCACAAATGTACCATTAATTAATTAGCTGTTTTATCTTTCTGTATATGTAATATAAAGTAAAGTAAGTATTAACACTGATGGATGACGAGTTGTCAGTCAAAGGCTTCTTGACACTACTTCCCGTGTGATCGTGTCTGCAAGGCCCAATCAGGAGGAGGCTTACAGAAGAGGTTTGTCTCCGCCCAACCTGTCAAAACACATTTTCTTTCGCGCGAGGAGAAAATCAGTCCGAGGGCAGAGACGCTTTCGAGAGCGCAGCCGTCTTCGAGCATGGCCGCTGGATAGAAAATCGTGCGCGCAGTGAGATCCCGAGCGCGATCACGAGCGTGCGTGGGAGGAGCTGGCGCGCGCGGGATCGCAGAGAGCGATTTTCTCCTCTCGAAGCGGCAGTTTCTCTGGGGGTTTTGACATAAACGTGACGCCATAAGAGTGACCCTGAGTAAGGAGACGACAGATATTCTTATCTTAGTGAGATGTGGTTGACCAGGTTGCTGGGTGTAAAGCTTTTAAGAGCTGTTATTGGTTGATACAACAAACAAAATACACACACACACACACAAAAAAAACACACACACACAAATATGCTTCCTAGTAATCCATGGAGATAAATGAACTGATTAGCCTGGATTAAGAAATGTGTCATGATAATAAAATTTAGCAAAATTAACAACATTAAATAATTGTTACAGCATTATAATGTTTGAATGTACTTTATTCACATCGTCATCATTATTTGGATTTGCTTATTGTTATGTTTACTAACCATAATGGTCATTTTACACTTCATCTATTTCATATTAATAAATCCCCTTAAACCCAGAGGGGTTTAGGAGCAATTTCCATCTGAAATTACTTACCTGATATGAATCATGTAAAGCTCCACAGCTATCAAATGTAAATGAAAACTTTTGGTATCCGTGTGAGGGTTAGGCATTAAACAATATTTTTTCCAGTGGAAGCACTATTGCAAATGTCACTATGTTTGATTTATATATGAGTAAACAAAGAAAAAATAAAAGAATTTTGAGCCTAATTTTTTTTTTCAAAATAAACATTTCAAAAAACTATAAAAAACCCTTTTGAAAATATAGGGCAAGCCTTAAGGTGTGTTTAAACCAAACACAAACGAGACATTTGGAGCGAGTGATTTACACATTATCCCTATGTATAGCCGCTTTCAGGAGTGTTTATTTACCTTGTTCTAGTAGCCCAGACCACACCCAGTAACAGTAACTTTGTCAAAATCCAGTTAAAAGAAGTGGAAGCTTTCACAAGACACATCAACTCGGTGGACAACAACATCAAGTTGCCAACGACAACAAGCTACCTTTTCTCGACTGTTTGGTGAACATGGAAGGAGATGGAAACCTCAACATTGAAGTGTATATGAAACCCACACACACAGACCAATATCTTCTTTTTGACTCACACCACCCACTGGAGCACAAACTTTCGGTCATTAGAACCTTACAACACCGGGCCCAGCATGTCCCGACTAAAGCACAAGGGACAAGGAACAGAAACACATCAGAGATGCTCTCCAAACCTGTGGGTACCCTAACTGGGCTTTTGTCAAATCAGCAAGAAAATCCAAAAGATCCGCTGCAGAACATAATGGTGAGAAGAATAAACGCAAAAACATCGTCATCCCATATGTTGCTGGAGTCTCTCAAAAACTCAAACCAAACAGGACCCTCAGACAGAGGCTGGTGCATCCCAAGGACAAAACCCCCAAACCTAAGATGAGCGGAGTGGTGTATGCAGTTCAGTGCAGTGAGGAATGTTCTGATCTTTATATTGGAGAAACCAAACAACCTCTCCACAGACGCATGGCTCAACACAGGAGAGCTACCTCCTCAGGACAAGACTCTGCTGTCCACCTACACCTTAAGGACAAAGGACACTCTTTGAGGACCAAAATGTTCACATTTTGGACAAAGAAGACAGATGGTTTGAAAAGGGTGTGAAGGAAGCTATCTACGTTAAGTGAGAAAAACCAACCTTAAACAGAGGAGGAGGCCTTAGGTTCCAACTCTCAAAAACTTACAATATAGCTATAGGATTAATTCCGGCCAATCATCACCTCAATTCTCACCCTCATACGAGTGATCAAAACATCGCTCCCTTAAGCCAGGCCAATAACAACCCTAACGACTCCTCGTTACAGAGGAGTGGACCTGTTTCGGTTCAATCTGCTGTCTTAATGGCTTTAACGACCGCCCATTACTAAGGGGTGGAGCTGTTTTGGTTTAATTTGCATGTTATCTAAGCCATTACAAGCAGTGTCCAAAATTAACTTCCTGATTCAACGGCCAAGTTGGCCGGTAGATGTAAAAATCAACCGGCCAGGTATATTTTTTACCGGCCAAAATATTAATCCTGACCAGACCTCAATTTTTATAAAAAATTAAGAGTGAGATTATGTTAATTTTTGAGGGGCGTGGTTGGGGGCGTGGCTGTCTGGACCCTGGAAGAGAAATCTTTGTTTCTTGACATTAATAAGAAAATATTGTAGTTGATAATAAAAGGCTCAATAAGAATTATCACATTTACATCCAGGCAATAAAAAACACTACAGATTATCATTATTCTATCCATGTTGGTCTAATTTGTGAATGAGGCAGAGTTTCATAAAGCCTATACGGCCACACTTAAAGCACGCAGGGGTTCGCGCTGCGTCTTTACGCTGATCCAGCTGCTGGATTTTATCCTTGTGCGCTGCGCGCGGGGGATAAACATTGGGGAAAATGCATAAATAAAGAATGTAAAGGGATCCTTTAGAGAGAAGAGTATGAATAATGGGTCTGAGCTGAAGCCCCTGATTTTACAAGTTCCTTAAAAAGTCCGCACCTATATCAGGGTTTATACAGGAATGAGTAACCCTAATTTAATGCTTTTTAATGCTCTTTCAATGCTCGTAGAAATAAATTTAATGCCATCAACAAGTACCCATATATATATATATATATATATAGAGAGAGAGAGAGAGAGAGAGAGAGAGAGAGAGAGAGAGAGAGAGAGAGAGAGAGAGAGAGAGAGAGAGAGAGAGAGAGAGAGAGAGAGAGAGAGAGAGAGAGAGTACTTGTTGATGGCTGTGTTCAGACACCAGAGCACCTTCGCATGCAGTGTTGCATTGGATCCAAATGTTGTTCGAAGACCGTCTGATTTCCCTACGTTAGTGGCAGTAAAGCTTGCTCCAGCTGCTGCTGCGCTGTTTGCGGTAGCTAATGCGGACGTGACTGCGTTGGTTACAGAAAAGTAACTTGACATTGTTAGCTGTTGTCTGCCCCATGCAGCTGATCTGTGTCTGTCTGCAGTGGTTCCTATACTCTCAAAGTTTGCCCTTTTAGACGCAGCTCAGAAAAATGCTGTTTTAGGAACAATGACATGTAACACTGCTCTATTTAGTTTTCCCAAAAATCCATCACTAGGGTTTACTCTTTTTAGCCTAAAATATTTAGCCTAAAACATTTAGATTACAATATTTCCTTGAGCTACTACGTGAGCTGTGAAAATACTGTTGTCTCTTTTTCAAAGATTTTATCCAGCTTCTGGCAGGTAATGTAACATTTTCTTTGGTTTATATTGAAGGAATACCTACACTACATCCAGAATCAACATTTCATTACTTTACTGTAGGTTTTTCAATATAGACGTAGATGATAAGGCATATGGAAAGTCCTAAATTGAATGACAAAGAGAATCTATAGAAAGAGATAAAGTTAATAACGAGGAGAACATCAAAACTCAAATCTCTGTCTTTGCAAATGAGGAATTGTCAAATATACCAGTTGAAACACCCAAACAACTGTTGATCCTGTTGATTTAGACACCCTGACAATGAATATTTAGCCCCTCGATTTTAAAATGGACGGTTATTTTAAACTTGACAGTCAAAACGGGACCTCAGTTAAGTCATTTTTATCATGTAAGGAACAAAGCAAAGGTAAAACCTATTCTTTCAAGGCAGAAATATGGAAACACTACTCTAAGCCTTCATTCATCATGGCTGGATTTGTGTAATTCTCTTTATCTCTGAATCGGTCAGTCCTCACTCAAATGTCTGCAGCTGGTTCAAATGCTGCTGCACACCTTTTAATGGAAAAACATAAATAAAGCACATTAGCCCATCCTGGCCTCCCTTCACTGGTTGCCTGTTTATCTTAGAGTTCAGTTTAAAGAACTTCTGTTTGTTTTTAAGGATTTAAACAGCTTATTATTATTGTTGTTATTTTAAACTGTTGATTCTTTACTCAAGTCATTTTATTAGATGTTATTTTGTTGTACCTCGTGTTAAAGTGCTCTTTAAATAATGATGACTGATGATAATTATGATCACAAGAAACGTTTGCATCATTACCCAGAAGCTGAAAAGAAAAGAGACAAAAATATTTTTCACACCTCACTTAGTAACTCAAGGAATTATTTTAAACTAAATATTGTAGGCTAAAATATTAAACTGTTTATTGGTTGTTGTTTTTTCTTCAATCCCACCGTTATGTTTAGTAATTTCTGCCAAAAGCTGCAGCCTTTTGATTTAATCCATCTGAATGCAGTATTTGCAAGCCCTACTCTGATTGGATGGAAAGAAACCTGTCTGTGATTGGCTGGTGAGGTGGACAGTTTTTGAAGTCAAGAGAGCGCACAGACAGAATCCCGCGAGCCGCGCACAGCTGGTGTTGAGCGTGAAAGTAGCAGGTTACGGGCAGACACGGAAGCGAGTGCGAGGTTGAGAAGAGTTTATCAGTTTTGAGCGCGAGGCAAACAGTAGAGGTGGGCGATACCGGGAATTTTTAATCGATCCGATACCAAGTAAATACAAGGGGCAGTATTGCCGATATCGATCCGATACCGATACTTTTAACATTTGATTTTTATTTTATTATTACAATTTGTCAGGGTTCTCTGTGTTGGCTGCTCTAACTCTACTCCTCAGGTGTGTCTAGTTGGCTGAGGAGGCGTGGTCCACACCTGCAGCTCGTTGCAGGCGGCTTCCTCTGGCTTCTTAAGCAGAGCACTGGCAGATGGAAGACGCCGGAGCCTTAACCAGTCGTGGTACGACGTGGCCTCTGTCCCAACTCTCGGAAACCAGCTTGTGAGTTTTTTGTTACGCTTCTTTTTTGAGTAATTTTTTGTACCTCTCTGTTGCTCCAGATTTTGGTGCTTGGATGCACTCACCTGTCTTGACGAACCGTCCGAAGAAACAGACCAGCAGACCTGTCTGCTCAGATTTTGCTCTGGCGCTCCCCTCATACTTCCTGGAAGTTACCCAGCGAGGCCTGAGATCCCCTTTCCCGGGTTCTGTTGGTTCTGTGCTCACTCTGGTCAATCCATCTGTCAACCGCTGCCGATGAGGTCGCCTCGGATTCCTCGCCAGCTACATCTGCCGCCCTCAGCCACTAGCCACCTATCTCCATCTGAGTAGTCACATAGAGTTCTCATGACGCTACTTCTTCCCGGTTAGGTCCGCCCAGCCTAATGGTAAGCAGCGCAACTCCTAGCAAGTTTCTTGGCTCTTATTTCAGAAGAACTCACTTGCTCTTTCTTACAGACTTTCCAGCCGTGACGTTCTGACCCAGCCGAGTCACCTGTAGTTCCGTCCATAGACCTGCCTGTTTTTCCTTTAATAAAAATCTTAAAACTGTGCATTGCCTCCCGTTCGTATCTGCATGTGGGCTCGTCATCTGAAAACCATGACAGAAGAAGGCTCCGGCCACCAGAGTCCAGCGGATACGTTCGGGCGGCAGATAGCCGCACAGCAGGAACAAATGCAGTCGCTAGGTTTTGCTGTCAATTCTACTCAGGAACAGCTTCTGAGATTAGCCGCTCAGGTTAGCCTACTTGTGGACACAGTCACTTCCGCGAAGACGTCACCTGTCACTCAGGATCTCGTTACCCCGCCTTCCGACGCTCCGAGCATGGAGAATCAGGTTTGGACTCCACCACTTGAGGGCGCGTCACCTTGCCCGGAGAAATTCTCCGGTGACGGTGGAAGTTGCGGTGGTTTTCTTTTCCAGTGCAAACTGGTGTTTAACCGTTCTCCCCAGACTTTCGCCTCTGATGAGGTAAGGATATCTTATGTCTTACGTCTACTAACGGGTAGGGCTCTTAGGTGGGCCGAGGCTCGATTCCCTGATTGTCAGTCGTTTGGGATTACTTTTCAGGACTTCATTGCTGAATTTAAGACAATTTTTTCACCTGAGTTGGATTCGGCACAACAGTCTCGTCATCTCCTCACTTTGAAACAGCGCGGTCGACGCGTATCTGATTTTTCCGTGGAGTTTCGTACGTTTGCTGCTGCTGCGGGTTGGCAGCCGAGACCGTTAAAGGCAGCTTTCTTTCAGGCTCTAGACGAGTCGTTAAAGGATGAGTTAGCTCGGGTTGAGGAACCTGAGGATTTTGAGGAGTTTGTAGCACTTGCTATCCGTTTGGATTCCCGATTACGCAGCCAAACCCGTTTTAGATCCAACCTTGCCTTGCAATCATCCACCTCCACCTCTTCTACATTTACCAAGAAGGAACCCCGTTCTTTTACACCTCCTCCTGAACCCATGCAGTTGGGGCAGGTTGGTCTTTCCAATAAGGAACGTCAGCAGCGTGTCTCGGGGAACTTATGTCTTTATTGTGGAGGTGAGGGTCATTACCTCAGAGATTGTCCTGTTCGGCCAAAAGACCGAGTCCGCCGCTCTTAACGGGGGGATCGGTGGACAGGTTGGGATCTATTCCCCGGGAGGCTGTTAAGGCGTCATTTGGTTCTCGTTGTTGTTTACAAGTTACTTTAATATTCGACCAGGAAAGTTTTGATGTTTCAGCTCTAGTAGATTCAGGCTCTGACTTTAATCTCATAGATCAGGCGGTTGTGGACCAGCTTCGAGTACCTGTCGATCTTTTACCCGAGCCACTCCAGGTCTCGTCATTAGATGGGCAGAGATTGACTCTTATTACCCATCGCACCCGACCATTGGTAGTGATAGTTTCCGGTAACCATCGGGAACAGCTTTCCTTCTTTGTCTTCCCGGTAAAGCGTTTACCTGTGGTTTTTGGGATAGCCTGGTTAAGGGTCCACAATCCGCAGTTTAATTGGGCTGAGTCCCGACTGGAGTCATGGTCACCTACTTGTCATTCCCGCTGCTTGCAGTCCGCTCGGCCCGTAGCCGTCTCCTCTACTTCCTTGACAGATTCCGGAGACATGATTGACCTCTCTCGCGTTCCAGAGGATTACCACGACTTACGGCAGGTATTTAGTAAAACTCAGGCTTGTTCTTTGCCCCCACATCGCCCATACGACTGTGCGATTGACTTGTTACCTGGGGCCCCTCTACCGGTGAGTCGGCTCTATAACATCTCCAGGTCAGAACGTCAATCGCTTGAGAAATACATCAGTGAGTCTTTGGCTACGGGGTTAATTCGTCCTTCTTCCTCCCCATTAGGGGCTGGTTTCTTTTTTGTGGGCAAGAAGGACGGGACCCTTCGACCCTGTATAGATTATCGAGGGCTTAACCAGATAACCGTCAAGAATAAGTACCCGCTTCCTCTATTATCATCAGCCCTCGAGCCAGTCCAGAATGCCAAGATTTTTACTAAGCTTGATCTGCGCAACGCTTATCATTTGGTTCGGGTGAGACAGGGGGATCAGTGGAAGACGGCTTTTAAGACTCCGTTAGGTCACTTTGAGTACCTAGTTTTGCCCTTCGGCTTGTGTAATGCCCCGGCAGTTTTTCAGGCATTGGTTAACGACGTCCTGCGGGATTTTTTGAATGTTTTTGTTTTTGTCTATTTAGATGACATCCTGATTTACTCTCGTGACCTAGAACAACACAAGCAACATGTGCGACTTGTTCTCCAGCGATTACTAGAAAATCGCCTGTTTGTAAAAGCCGAGAAGTGTGAGTTCCACCAGACTTCAGTTTCGTTCCTCGGTCTAGTTTTGGAAGGCGGTCAAGTGAGGTCAGACCCAGAAAAAATAAAAGCAGTAACGGAGTGGCCAGTTCCTGAGTCACGTAAACAGCTTCAACATTTCCTTGGGTTCGCTAATTTCTATAGGCGTTTTATCAGGAACTACAGCCAGATAGCTTCCCCGTTACATGCTCTTACCTCCACCAAGGTCCCTTTTAGCTGGAGTCCTGAAGCCGATGAGGCATTTAATCGACTTAAGTCCCGTTTTTCCCAGGCTCCCATACTCGTTCACCCTGATCCTGCGAAACAATTCACCCTTGAAATAGACGCTTCTAACACAGGTGTGGGAGCGGTCCTATCCCAACAGTCTGAGATAGATAAGAAGTTACACCCTTGTGCATTCTTCTCCCGTCGCTTGTCCCCTGCCGAGCAGAATTATGATGTAGGCGATCGTGAACTGTTAGCCATTAAGTTAGCCTTGGAGGAGTGGCGGCACTGGCTAGAGGGATCCGAGCAGCCCATCATAATATGGACAGATCACAAGAACCTCTCCTATCTGCAGACAGCCCGTAGACTCAACTCAAGGCAAGCCCGTTGGTCATTATTTTTTTCTCGTTTCAACCTCACCATAACCTACAGACCAGGCTCCAGAAACATTAAACCAGATGCTCTGTCTCGTCAATTTGCCCCATTTGAACAAGAGAAGGAGCCGGAATAACACTTTTTAATAGGATATATGTACTGGGTTCTTTCAAGGTCTTAATTACATTTTCTGTGTGGGCTCCAGTAACATATGATAGATAATATCTACTTTGAAAACTAACATGAACTGCTGCTCTGATCTACCTGGATGTCCTCCGGAGGACTGAAACGCCTCAGTCAGTGACGTCAGTCTGTGGGTCTGGTCTGTCGGGGCAATCAGAGAAGTTTCTTCTGTCGCTCGACGTTTTCTTCCTCATGGTTTTTCACGTGCTTAGATAAATTTGTTGTGTTTCCACTGAATTTAACCGGCTTTTTACAAAACATATTTCTCTCTTCATGTTTCTCCGCTCTGGTGGTCTCTCTCTCTCTCCGTGTCTGAACAGGAGCCGCGCGCCGCGCGCCGCGCGCGGCGGTTGTTTGTGTGTGTTGAGTTGAGAGAGCACAGTGGGAGGGACAGGGTGAGCCTGCGTGCTGATTGGCTGGTGCCGCTGAGCCATGTACGAGAGGGGAGGGGGAGCAGCAGCCAGCAGAGTGCCGGTGTTGGCACAGAAGGGGAGACTGGTGAATCTCTGCAGTCAGCGCGCGGGAGAGAATAAAAAGGATCGATCCTGTTAAAAGAATATTGTTCAATATCAATACCCGCGTTGGTATCGATAGTATCGATCCTAGGATCGATCCGCCCACCTCTAGCAAACAGGTCTTGAGCGCGCACACGTGATGTTTAAACGCTGAATACCTGTCTCACTGCGCGCTCAAACAAAAGACAAAAATATCGCTACAGAAGTTGGTATACGTAATGCTGACTGAGAAATAAGTGGGTATGCGCCGTATACCCGCGTACACCCGCGTACACCCTGGACTACACTGTCCGACTTCATGTGAGACCATAAAGCATTGACACCCATTGTGCAAAGCTTAATTTCTTTTTACAAACATGGCAAAATTTTTCGTCATCTTTACCGTCGACAGGCTGCAGCCATGTCCCGAATTCCTCGTTTTCCATCCGCTTTTGTTGAAATTAGCATTTTCCCCATTCTCTAGCTCTTTCTCCGCCCTCGAGTCCCTTTTCCGAACATTAAAAACATACGGCTTTACGATCAACCGGAAGCAGTTCCGCGCACATCGCGGAATCAGTTATATCTGATATAATACACCTGACGAAACTGTTTTTATGACCGTATTTTTTTTTAGAAAAAATAAGGCATTTTTAATGCCACAGATAATCACATTTAATGACTTTTAATGCCAATTAAGGCCTTAATTTAAAAAAAAAATAATTTAATGACTTTTAATGACTTTTAAAGCCCAGCGGAAACCCTGTATATTACATGTAACGTAATTTTGCGCACCTGAATTCAAGCGCAAGGCAGCAGCCCACCGAAGCACCACTGGCTCTGTGTCGTTAAATACAAAAGAGCATTAAACATAGCTTTTGGTACGAGTCGAAGGACATTAAACGCAGTGATTCACGTTTTGAAGGCTGGTCGCTGACAAGAGCACCTGGCTCCGAGGGAAGGGAGGAGAGAGGCGCGGTTACAGCTCTGAGGCACTGTAACCGCGCCTCTCTCCTCCCTTCCCTCGGAGCGCACGTAGTTAAATGCAGAATTAATAAAAACGAAACTTATAAACAGACTAATGGGCGTTTTAGACTGTATCTGGTTAGCAGATCTGTTTTCTGATCCAGCGTGCAGCCAAGACTGGTTTTGAATGAAGGCTTTATCTGGGAGCAGCTCTCCCCAGAAATAAGATGTGAAAGAAGCTGAAGCAGCTCCGCAGAAGGCGGGTCTAGACTGAGCTCTGTGAACGGATCATCCGCTGCCCAGATGGGCTTTGTTATTTTTATTTTATTTGTAATTTATTTGGTACAAAGATTTACTCGCCATGTGGCAGCTAGCCCTCTGAAATTCACTCGCCAAACGGGAAATTTACTCGCATTTGGCGAGTGGCGAGTGTTAATTTCGGACCCTGATTAAAAGGCCTTTGTTGGGCCGTAGTATAAAGCTTGTTACTCCACATTACTCCAGACTTTTTGAATTGAGAAAGCTTCCTGGAGCGAAACGTCTTCAACTACGAAAAACAAGTCCAGTTGCTTTGGTTTTTACTTTTTTTGAATTGGAATCATATTTATTTATTTTTTTTTGGGGGGGGGGGGGGGGGGGGTTCACTGGATCTTCATTATTTTGCTGGGAGATGCTAACAGCCGTTAATCGCTTCCTTGTTTTATCCCCTGCTGCGCAAGCACAGTGTTGTACTTTCTCTGTTATTAAAAATAATCAAAAAAAGCTTTATACACTATCAGACTGAGCACAAACAAAGTGTAAAACACCAAGATAATAACTAATATGCCAACAGGATGTGATAATCTTTCAGAAATACTTTGTATGCAACCAGAGTGAGTTACTGACATATAATTAAAAAAAAGTCAAATAACGTGGCTATGCACCTTTAAGAGCTAAGATGCTTTGTAGATAGCTTATCTTACCGAGGAAAAATTCCTAGAAAAATCGTAGAATTTGAGAAATTGAAATATTTTTCTTAAAATGACTAAGAGCTACTTTTAGTTTAAGGATTCTTTGTGAATACAGCCGCAGATGACCCAATGAGGAACACTAAAGCATTTTTAACAACAGGTGCTATGCTGGGTGCTAAAATGACTTGTGGTATTTGTGCTTGAATTATTTTTAGAAGTATTCTTCTGTGAGGAAGTTATAACTACAGAAAGAAGACTTCAAATAAACTATTTCCAGTGTCAGTAATGCATTCACATGTAGTCATAGGAAACAGAGAACCCCTTTAAAAAGTAAATTGAACGTTCAGCAGTTCATTCAGGCAGCAAGTCTTTGGTAGGTGCTAACGATTTTGCTTCTTCACCACCTCTAACTGTTGCAGTTTCAATCATTTTGTACCCAACATTTTTAGTAGAGAAAAGGAGCTGTCTGGCACAGGAAGTCGTCGTGCAAAAGTTAAATTTGCTAAAGGGCAAACTGACTTGGACTTAAGTTCAACAAATTAGGAATATATATATATATATATATATATATATATATATATATATATATATATATATATTTATATATATATATATATATATATATATATATATATATAGCAAAAGAATCTAAATCATATCAATATTTGGTGATATCACCCTTTGCCTTCAAACCACTATCAATTCTTTTATGTACACTTGGAAAAAGCCATGGATTTCCGTAGGATTGTAGCCAAGTGTCTGATCAGCCTATTATCCAATCTATTACCTGACCAGGTGCAAATCCTTATCAATGTCACGTGTAGGTTAAAACACAGTCATTTACTGAAACAGCACAGGCGATGGAGGAGGCCTAAAACTGGCTGAGGAACAGCCAAACTGATACATCTAAAGACATTTTTATTTAGACAAGCATTTGCTTAAGTATGTTTTGTGTTTTTATGTTTTTATATTGTTTTTGCTCCTGTGCAACACTTTGTGATGTCAATGTCTGTGAAAGATGCCATAGAAATGAAATTTTACTTACTTTTACTTACTCACAAGCACACCAATACCTGTGCATTTTTGCTGACAAAAAACATGTCTGACAACATTTCTTTCTTGTTATTGTTATTCTGTGTGCATTTAGTTCATTAATATCCTTTGTAGAGGTACTTAAATTGTCTATATGTGGTTTGCACAGATTGTAACAGACATTTTATCCTTGTGCTACAACTTTCTGGCCTGTGCTACAAAACTACCAACTTCTGTAGCACCAGTGCTACGAGCTAAAAAAGTTAGGTTCAGCCCTGAAACACCTGGATACACTGCCTAGCTAAAGTATTCACCTCCTTTGGCACTTCATGTTTTCTTGCCCCTCAACCTGGAATTTAAATGGATTGTTCAATAGTTTGCACCATTTCCTTTACAGAACAAGCTTACAACTTTGAAGATTAACAATTTTTTATTGTGAAGCAAACTGTTTACCCCTAGAGTCAGTACATTGTAGCTCCACCTTTTCTAGCTGCAAGTGTCTTTGGTCCAGCCTCTATGAGCTCGCCACATTTGGCCACTGAGATTCTTTCCCATTCCTCGAGGCTAAACTGCTGCAGCTCCTTCATGTTGGATGGTTTCCACTTGTGACCAGCGATTTTCAAGTCTAACCAGAGATTATCGATTGGCTCGAGGTCTGAACGTTGACTAGGCCATTACAACACATTTAATTGTTTCCCTTGAACCACGCTAGTGTTGCTTTAGCAGTCTGCTTCTGGTCATTGTCCTGCTGGAGGGTGAACCTCCGTCCCTGTCTCAAATCACAGACAGACTGACACAGGTTGTGCTCCAGACTTTCCCTGTGTTTAGCACCATCCTTATTTCCCTGGATTTGGACCAGTTTGCCAGTCCCTGCTGCTGAAAAACATCCCTACAGCATGATGTTGCTACAACTAGGTTTCACTGTGAGGATGGGGTTCTTGGGATGATGGGATGTGTTGACTCAGTGCCAGACAGTGTCTTCCTTGGTGGCTAAAAAGTTACATTTTAGTCTCCTCTGACCAGACCACCTTCCTCCATAAAATTTGAGGAGTCACCCACGTGCCTTCTTTTTAAAATCAAGTAACCTTTTTTTAGTCTCATGGAAAGATACAGGGTATTGATACAGGTCCTCGGGTCAAGTTCCTCTTGGTCTCATCTCCCCGAAGTAGTGTGTTGGAGAAGAGACATAATGTTTTAACAAAGAATAGTTCAAAATAACAACTCAACTTTTTTTTAATTTTTCTACCAGGATTATTGAGATGCCTCAGGATGAGTAAGACCAGTGCTTTGCCCCTCTGCTTTTCAATGTAACCTCAGGATGATACAAATATTTGCGCAAAATAAGAAAACCAATAATAGCAGAAAGCCTGACTGTCCCTCAGCCAGCAGGTTTTCAATGACAACATAAGTCCAAATGTCTCAGCACTGACCAGGAAGATTTGAATGGTAGAATTCTGTAGGAGCTGACATATTTACATAGGCCAGATGTCTGTTCTCTGCTGAACAGTCAGAAAACAATCTACTGTTTAGCTATATAACTCTGAGTGCATAAACAAGGTTCGATAGTCAGACACCAGAAAAACACATGCATTCAATTACAGCCACTTGCTCTCAGCTCTTCACTCATGAACACAAACATACAAAGACACTCAGAACTCTTCCAGGTGGTCAGCTTCTACACACTGTCAACACACACATTTTATAGCCTTTAAATTAGGCCCAGATTCAGTCCATTCAATCCGTGATCTCCCTGCCATCAGTCTCACTTGGGAGTCCTGGCTGAAGTAATCGAGGAGTAGCACACAGGGGGGTTAAATGCCAGGAGCTCCATCTGCTCAGGTCACAGTGCTGATCTGCAGCCACAAGGTAGATGAAAGGAGCTGAGACTGAACTTCCTTATTCAATTTGTCCCCTCTTTTTAAATGATAAAGTTCTGTATATTACCAGGTAAAACATATGTATGTTACATGGCCAAAGGGTCCAAGAATCAAAGGAGTGTTACATGCTGTATGCACTTGGACACTTAAATGTTTGCACAGCAAAACATGATGGTAGTTACAAATTCTTTATACGTTTTATTTTGGGTTTTTTTGTATTTGCCTTTAATGTGTACAGAAATATACACTAAATCAATCACTGTGGAGAATTTTCCATTTGGATATTGTTTGTTTTATTCCCATTTCCTGTCAGCTTACTGTCAAATAAAGGCCACTAGTGACAAAAAATCTTCAAAGAAAGAAAGTAGGGTTTCAATATTCTATCAATATTCATATTAATACTAAAAAAGTAATTTTTAAAAGTGTGTGTGTGTGTGCGTGCGTGCGTGCGTGTGTGTGTGAAAGATTCTTATTCAGTGCACAGAACACAAATATTGTAATTCAGTGCCGTGAAATATCTTTACATAGAAAAATAGTGCTGTGAGTTCACACCACAGTGTAGTGAGTTTACGTGGACACTATTGACATTGCTGGGATGGGAGGTGTTGCTGCAAATTTATTCAAATTAACAGCTGTTGTTAACGCCCAATCTGCCTTCCCAGGTGATTCTAAAGAAACTTTGGGGCCTGTTTTCTCACTAATCTTCTTTGCAGAGTGCCAACATTCAATTGGTCATATCTTCTTCAATTCTTTTTTGGTTTACACAAGTTTGACATCACTGGAAAGCTTAGATTCCATTCTTTCAGGATCTGTAGATAACACAAAATGATACCGGGGAGACTTGTTCCTGGTCTTGTCATGGCTTGTCACATATTATGCCACCAAAAAATAAGTAAATAAATAAATAGGCCTTATAATTTCTCGAATTGTAAGATATTTCTAGAAATGTTACCTCAGTAAGATTAAGGTTATTCACAAAGCACCTTAGGCCTTAAGAGAACTCCTAAAATGAAAAAATGTTAGGAGTAGTGAGGAGGACTTTCTGAGGCAGGGAGGATAGTGGAAACAGAGAGAGCTGATTGGCTGATCCACCACCAAAACAGTGGAGGAAATGAGGACCTAAACTTCTATAACAATCAACAATACAATTATTAATATGTAGATAAGAAAAACTTCATCATCCCCATAGAGGAAAATTAATTAGTTTTAGTGGGGGGATGGGTTAAAAGGCTCTAGTAACATAATTTTGGGGATAAATAATAATAATCATGAATAAAAAGGGTTAGGGTTGTCCTGTTTGTCTCTGTGTTGCCCTGCGATAGACTGGCGACCTGTCCAGGGTGTACCCCGCCTCTCGCCCATTGACAGCTGGAGATAGGCACCAGCACCCCTCAACACCCCACAGGGGATAGACGTGTTAGAAAATGGATGGATGGAAAAAGTAGCAGAAACATATATACATAAATACACACTCTTGACCAGCTGTTTTCTGTATTGTACATGATGATGTCAGTAGCCTGAATGGTCATCTAGAGGTTTGTTTGTCTGATGCCGTTCCCTCCCTGGCTATTGAATGCTCTACGGAGCGCTTCTCACTTTCCAGGCTGGACGCAAAAAAAACCCCAGATGCATTTATATACGGTAGTGTGCTTCAAAGTCCGTCTAGTCACACCATGATCCAGGGATCAATTTACCTTTCAACACTCCAGTATTCTCCCCACAGAGCTGTGCGGACAGAGACGTTGCTCCTCTGTCCAGTTCGGTTTTCTCCAACGTTTTGCCAAATCTGACCACTTTATATAAGCAGGCAATCCCAGTAAAATGCTAACAGGTGAGTGCACATTAATATTAAATAGATGAAAGTAGTAAAATGACCAGTTTGGAGAGTAAACAGAAGAAGCAAATCAAAATAATGATAAGGATATAAATAAGGTGCGTTCAAACATTTTAATGCTGTGACAATTCCTTAATTTTGCTAAGTTTTATCATCATGACATGATAAATCCAGTCTAATCTGTTAATTTCTGTCCACTGATTACTAGGATCACATTTGTGGTTTTCTGCTTTTGCTCTTAGAAGACAGCTACACATCCTCACTAAGATAGGACTTTCTGTGATCTGTACAGAGTTGCTCTTAGCAGCTATCTGAATCACTCTGAAGCTAAGACTTCTTGGCCGGATTTTTTAGGCTAAGTTAGCAGCTCTCTTAGAGGACTCTGAGAATCTTTGTGAATATGGGCACTGCTCTTTACTCTGTCAGCAAGAACAACCATTTGAACCCAAAGCAAACCCAGCTTTAAGCAAACAGGGACAAATTAATTAGCATAAATCCTGCTGACACTGACTAAAAGCTCCTCGTTAAACAGCAAAGACCTCACCTCATATGCATTCTTGATATTGAGTGGTTGCCCCGTTGAAGCTACGTGCCCAACTATCCCCTTATTCCATTCAAGCCGAATGCAGCTACTGGAGGATTCTTCCAATGTGGATCCTTCAGCAACATCAAACAGCCGGCTGACCAAGAACTTCCTGTTGGAGCTATCCTCGCCCACCTGGAAGAAGAAACACACAGAAACAACAGCACCTCTGTTAAGACATGAAGCAAATAAATATGCTGTACAGCTTTGCAACCTGTAACTGCAGAACAGTTTTAGTTGGTATATTAGAATCAACCAATTCTCCAAACAGAACTGTGGATCTCTACAGCTCCTCCTCTTGGCTGCTCTGCTCCTCTGATTAATTTTCTCCTAGTCCAGCCTGTCACCTTAAGCCGGGCATACACTGTACGAGTTTTTCAGTCGTGGTACTTATATACATCTCAAACTGTGCGACGGAACCGCGGGGTTTAAAGGTTCACCGCTCACGATCTGTGTTCTCACACTGTACGGCGCGACGGTCGGACGCGACCGAAGTGCTCACACTGTACGTCGTGCCCCATCCGGAAGAGGGGGGAGAGTTGGGTACCCGCCGGCGCCGGGGGGAACGGAGGGGAGAGAGGAAAGACGAGATGCCCCGGCGGCCGCGCGGCACGGCAGACCGCACGGCCCGCACCCCTTCCCCCCCGCCCCCCCCGCGAGCGGAGGCGTACGGAAACAGACGGCCAGCATGTTGCGCGGACCGGAAAGCTCGCCCTCCCCAACCCCCCCGTGAGCCAACGTCCGGGCCCCGTGGGTCCCGGGACCGGGCCGGGCGGCGGTCCCGCCATGGAAATAGGCTGTTTGTAATCTTTCCTCAGCTTTGCAGGAGAAAAGCTGACCTGAAATTTGCTTCCACTGCAAACTGTGCTGAGGCCCTCACAGGAAGCCTAAGTAGACCCTTCAGATCCCCACGCTCCACAGGCCGAGTGCAGCCCACCAAAAGCCAGTGTAAAGCTCACCTGGGCCCGGTTCCCAAACAGTGGCTTTTTCCCTGAGCTAACTGCTTGCTCGTCATCCCAGCCTGTAGAGCCAGCTTCACACTTGAGTAATTAATTTCAACCAGATAACGAAAATGGACACAGAGGCAGAGGTTTGGCAGAGGTTAGCAGGGAGAGTGGGGATGAGCTTAAAGCTATAGTTGGCAATCCTGTTCAGAAATACGTTTGTTATACTGGGTAAAATCATCCTTCCATCCTGAAAGTAATTAATACATTATGTATTCACAAAAAGGAGGTTAAAAAATCATTCTCTGTGGGAGCTGCAGGCCTGTAAAAACTCTAAACAATCTTTGCCGTTCGGTCCGAAGGGCATGGATTTGTCAGAGTTTTGTTCCTGCTCTCACCCATTGACATTATATGTACCCCCCCTCCCCTCCCTTTGTCCCTCAAATTCCGGGGGAATCGCCTTATCTATTGGTTGCCCCACATGCCAATCATGTGTACAATCGTGTGCTTGTTCCTTCTGAGTCTCCGGCTGCTGGATGTGCATGCGGCCTTTGATGTTTATGTATCTGGTTAGCTTAGCGGCTAGGTTAGCAGTTAGCTTAGCGGTTAGTCATTCATTGTAGCGAGGCTGCTCTCACTGTAAACTTTTAACATAGCTGAGAGTCACAAGAAGGGAACCGTGTTCATGGTTATGAGAAGAAGAGGAAGAACTCAGTAGAAAGAAATAAGACCAGAGTGGATTTAGGAGATTTTTTTTTCACACGATCCCCCTGAAGAGCAAGGTAAAATGGTCCTGCGCATGCGCAGTTATTCAAAAAGGGACTTGAGGAAACTGCTGGAAAGAGCTTTAAGCAATTGAAAATGGTTTACTTTTAATATATTTTACTGTGTTTCAAGGTTTGACTGAAGTTAAGACCTGAAGCTCACAGGCTAAGCTACCTTCGAAAAATGTTATGCTGATGTATTTTGGGTGTGTTTTACGGTTATGACAAACTTTATTTTCAACACTGATGGGACATTAATGTCTGTGTTTTACGGTCCACTAGTTACACCGAAATATAGCTTAAAAATCCACTAGATGAACCCCAAATGTCCACTAGCAGTAGCCGCTATTTGCCTCATTAATAACTCGCCACTAACCCTAGTAAACATAACTATGGTTTGCTTAAAGATAATGCTTGTTTTTATTTCGCTCTGCAATCGCCCGATACTGCTACGAGCATTAGTACAGCATTAATTGAGAACATTAATGTTGATTTAATGATGTTTTGTGTAACTGAAGATTAACTCATCAAGCTAATGGCTGCATGGTGCGAATGTGCGCCGACACATTATTTACGGTCGATTGTCTGCTTACAGCATTCTAGCTTCTCACGTTACCAATTTGAGTCTTAATTATGTCCTGGGGAAATAATTACATTAATAAAATCAAGTGTCCTAAAGGGTACTGATTTTCATTTAGCAAATCATTCTTTAATATCTTATTTCCTCAAATAATGTTTTATCTAACCTGGAGTTGCATTGTGAATAATGGGTTAAACATATGTTTAACCCATTTAACCCATCTTGGGTTATTATTATAACCCAAGATGTTGCTCTAAATTAGTTAATCTAACCTAAACTAATTTAACCTCATTCCATATTCTTTAAAACAAACTTTGGTTCTCTAACTTAGACTTGCAGTGAACCCAAGATTCACTGAATCATTCTTATGGTAATAGTTTTCAACTATGTTTATTTGTCATTTTATTCTTTTGTGTGTACATTGTTCTTTAGTTTCTTTAATCTTAATTTTGCCTATTAGTTTTAGTTAAGTTTCACTCGCTTGGTAGAGAGGATTTGTTGATTGAAATGGTGTTAATTCAGAAAAACAGCGTTCTATAGTGGTGTTCTATGGATGTTCATTTTATTTCTGTTAATAAATTCTTATACTTGAAAAGAAGTTGTCACTCCTTTATTCTATATGTGTGCAGAGTTTGCTGTTAGAAGAATGCCAGTGCTTGAATCATCCTTTCAACTATTTTCCTGATATCAGCTGTTTGGACTGATATTCACCGGACAATACCTAACAGACGAGAGGTATTTGATAAACAACTTAAAAACATGTGTAATGGCATAAGAGCCTGGTAGGTCAGCAGCTGGTCCATCCTCTCTCCTTGTTCAGATGATGGATTGAACAGAGCTCTGGGAGATTGTTGTTGAACATAAACCTTGCTTTAAACTTCTTCACAACTTCCTCCCTGACGCATCTACTGGGCTCCTTGGTCTTCACAATGCTATTTGTTACCTAATGTTCTTTAAAGAACCTCTGAGACCATAAAATTATCAGCTGCATTTACACTGTGATTTCATTACAAACAGATGGACTCTATTCACTGAATAGGTGAAGTTTGAAGGCTGCAATGGATTTTATTAAGGCTTATTAGAATGAAGCAGGCTGAACACAAAGGCAAGCCACACTTTACTTGTGACTTTAATTTGTAAAAATGGATCATGCTTAATTTTCTGTCTATTTAAAAATTAGACAGTACTGTGTGTTGGTTTATCTCCTACAATCCTTATAAAAAAATCTTTAAAGCTTTTAGTATTAATGTGACAAAATTTGGTGACATTTTAAGTAACTTAATTTTACAAGGAACTGTAACATAGAACTAATCACAGAGAATGAGGCGGTTGAACTCAATGTTTTCACTTTGAAGTTATCTAATAATGCAATGACCAAAATGCTAAAATAACAAAGCATCTTTAAGCTAATTCCCTTCCAGAATCCATGGACAGAAACACGAGAGTATTAGGAGAAGGTAATAGATTGTGTCTGAGTGAATAAGGGATTATTAAACACAATCTTGGCTTGGTGCATTTCTGAACACAAATATTCCTTGAACAATGATTGATAATATAATGCATATCTGAGCAATGAAATGTGTGTTAGTTAATTAAACAAGCTTCTTTCACACCCTCAAAAAGCATTGATCACATAACTAGAATGCTGGTAGGCGTGGAAGTAAATGATTTAGTAATTTCCTAGGATCTGCCATTATATTTGTAATTCCATGAAAATGTTTCGATACCGGGACAACAGATATGAAGCCAAGGTTTCACATCAGTTGCAATTCACATTATGGGTTATTTTCAGAATGTAACACAAGGTGAAATTCGAGGTATTATCCTTACATCATTATATCCCTTTTTCCAGGGATCAGACTGGGGGGAAAATATAACCCAGAGCTCAGGGAGGGTTACTAATTGGGTAAGCACAACATGCACAGTGTGACATGGCAAAAACAACAAGTCAGCAATGTTGCATCCTAATGCAAAATAGTGTTTGTCATTGTGGCAATAAAACACCTGAATTAAAACATTTTTGATTTATTTTTCTGAATGTGGTTCCTGGTTTTGGAAACAAGGCTTAAATAAAGTATCGGAGTGAAAAAAACATGATCCTGCATGAATCTTCTCTCCCAATAGCAGATGGCAGAATTCCAATGAAAGGTTCTTACCAGAAAAAGTGAGTATCGATCTGCAGCGATCAGCTCATTGATGTGCAGGAAAATCTTATGGCAGAGTGCCGTCACATCCAGATGACTCGATACTTCCTTTACCAGCTCCAGCAGCCTGGTACAGCGGTCTCCACCCCTAACGCTACCATCACCACTGCCACCATTCTCCCCCATCACTGAACCAAAGAGAGGGACGGGTTCCCGTTCAGAGTCACTCAGAAATGTGAGGGACCCCTCCGAGTCTTTAACCACAATGGGTCTTAATGGGCGGTCAAACTCTGAAGCTGAGATTTTGCGAGTTGGGGTACCAGGAGCTGGGCTGGGGACAGTGGCTGGAGAGGAGCAGCGGTTGTCCAGGACGGTAAGGGCTGACGAGAGGATAGTGGAGTTAGAAGACGTGCAAAGATCTGAAGTGGACTGGTGCGTCCGTTGCTGCGAAGAGTTTTCTTTGGACACAGATGGCTGGATGGTATGGACACGCTCAGCAAACCAGGCATTCACCATCTCCCTGTCAACACAGAAAGAAAACGTATTACCATGTTGACCTATTTACCTGGAGGACAAAGTAATTAGAAGTGTTGTTCTCTGGGAGACTAGGGACAAAAGCAGCTGAGAGGAGTTTTTCTCGGGTGGAACTGAAAGACGAGGAGCTCTGAAATACAGAAAAATTCAAAACTCTACTGCATTAAAAGGCGGAATCTGAGGTGGCTCTCATTTCTAATTTGGGGCCTCTATGTTCCAGTTACTTTGAGGTTTTGACACATCTACCTCAGAGGAAATCCCAGGGCATAGGTATCTCTCTCTCTCTCTCTCTTTCTCTCTCTCTCTCTATTTATATATATTTATATAAACTTGCTTACAGTATCACTAAATTTTAAATTCAGAGCGTCGACATCAGTGGTGACATCTCACTGAGCAAATCAGATTCTGGTTTTTGTTCATTGAAAGAGAGGACTTTTTTGTTCAACCACTGTTTTACTGCAGAGATACCCTCAAGATTTGAGTATTGCATGTGACTGTTACCTGGTTCTAAAGACAAGTAAATCTGAAGAATATCTGCATGACAGTGGAAAGACAAGTGGTGTAGGGTTGGAATCGCTTGGGGAGGGGGGGGGGGGTAGCTCACATGACAGAGAAGCACTGAAGGAAGATATGTTATTAATTATAACTGAGAGACCTGTCTGTCAGATAGGATGTAAACCATTTAAGCGCTGAGCCGCAGATACCAACACGGCTTAAGTGAGACAGAAGGGCAGAGTGGTCGACAGTATCAAAGGCTGCTGTGAGGTCCAGCAGCACCACGACAACAGACAAAGCAATGTTATTATGCAGTTTTAAGGCATGTCCTTTAATCCCGACACGCTGACATTTTTCAAAACATGTAATGGTGTTCTAAAACTGGCTGTAGTTTGGTAAAAGGGTGTTTTTTTCTAAAATCTTGGAAAGAAAGAGCAAATGAGAAATAGGCTAAACATTAGATAAAGACCAAGGGTCCAAGTGAGTTTTTTTTGTTTGCCTTTGGTTGTTTTTTTTTGTTTGTTTTTTAAAGGGGGCTTAGAACAGCATATATGTGCAATTCCAGAAGTTAGACTGGACTTAATAAAAGACAGGAGAGTAGGACCAATGACATCAACATGTTGATGATGTTATACATTGGTCTTCAAAATTATACAATTATTACTGGGAAACTGTGGGATTATTACTCAATATAATCATACTGTGAAAATCTCTGCAGTTTTTTATTTGAAAATATATAATTTTCCATCCAATTATGCTCAACTTGGTGTTGGTCGTTCACTTAAAAAACGATAGACTACATGGACAATTTTTTGCGTTTGCAGCATAATCATAATTTAAAAGAACACAATTTACAAATCGCAGAGGTCTGCAATTTTTGGCTATGTAACAAATTAAAGGATAATACGTGTCCTTTAGGTGTCCATAATATGTTTAAATTGGGTTTGCCTTTACATGCAAGGGAAGAGAGTTGCAGCAGTGAGATAATCCAATTTTGTAATTTCCTTTATAGTTTATATAATCATACTTTGTTACCAGAAACTTTCAGGAATATCACCATAGCATTGAGTAATGGTCAAACTGTTTAATACATAGACTTGTTTGTTGGTGGCACTTTATGTTCAACAAGGATTGACGTCAAACTCAACAAGCTATTCTCTTGAGTAATAATATTTTGATTAATAAAAACAGTAACATTTCTTGTTTTGAATAGTCTTTGTTTACAAACATCTTTATCTACAGGCCATTTTTGTTGCTTGTGGTTAATGCAGAGAAAGGTCAAAATTAAATTGCAATTATGGTTGAAATATATCGCAATTCTGTTTTTTACAGAACTTAATTAATCGATGTGAAAATGTTAAAGGAGTGTGAATACTTTTTTAAAGAACTGTACCTATGTGATGTTGCCCCTGAAGTGTTCTGCTCCCTGAACATTTAACATGTGGAGGTCAACTGAAATCTAACAGTAATGCATTAATGTGAAGTGCCATTTGCAAAGTTGTTTTCATTGCATGAGTACGAAGATTTATGTGAAGAGCAAATCCATGTGAGCATGTTTGCTAAAAGCTACCCCTACCTGTTCAGCCTCGGGGGCTGTAAGAAGAGATGTCCTTGATCCTATCACCATGAATCAGCAGAAAACTGTTTAGTCCAGCTCAAAATCAAAACAATGGTAATTCATTTTCTTTTATCCCCTAAAAAACTTATTTAATATTCACATTTGGACCTGAAGGAAATGGTAGATAGCTCTGAGGACTCCCCTGCTGCACAGAGACACACTGAAGACTATCTCAGCAACTACAAGTTGTTGGCTCAAGCTAGGAAATGACTGCATAGTTCAAAGCCCTTTACCAAGAAACATGAGGGTGTACCTGTACTTTTAATTCCAATAAAACACCTCAGAGAAATCTTTATAACCAACTAAAAATGAAGAGACTTTCTGAGAATTCCCTGAAGGTCTTTGCCAAGGTAAAGATTAAAGACCTTTGACAACAAAGAAGGAAATTAAAGACACTAAGAAGCTGTGGACACAACACAAAGTTTAAACTTCACTATGCAGCTAAAGTTTTATAAAATTATTATTTTAACATGAAATGAAACCAGTTCCCTGAAGAGAAGCTCTGGAGATTGGTAGCATAAAAGCTTAGACGTAGAGTGAGTACCAACCTATTCAATACATTTCTTCTGGCATACTTTGCTGCAAAGATTTAGAGGGAAGTTAATGCAAAAAAGACCTAATCACCTCTGGTTGAGGATTTCTGAAAAGGTTACTAGGATGTGTGACACTTCAAAACGTAACAGAATAGCAGCACAATAAGTCCTGAGTGAACTCTGCTAAATCTCATTTCAGCATAACATTAGCCAGCTTCTGTTTTAAAGCAGGACAAATGAGTCATTTAGACTTTAATAGTCACACAACGGTGCTTTAAGCTTACCTTTAGGAGAGTAAGTAACGATCAGCTCCCACTTGTTGGGGGTTAATATTTAAACTCAACAGAAGAAGGCCTTGTCACAATGGAAATGAGCCTGATAAGTAAATCCACAGTTAGTCCCAAACTGCGCAGCTTTTTCCACATTGCCCCTTTTTTCAAACTATAAGCCTGAGCACATTAACCAATCACAACATGTTAAAGTGTGAGTTTGTGTATTTGTTATGCTTCATGTGCTTAATGTGGGAAAAAAATGTGTCCTACTTCCAACATTAACACCAATGGGCCCAGGCAGATCACTAGAAGCTAAAATTTGATTTGAACAACTAAAGACTGGTAGCAAGAAAGGTGGTAGCAAGAAAAACTGCACGCCATGTGACACACTCTTTCAAGTTAACTCAACGTGGCATAAGAATCTATGGAAGTTGTTACTGAGCGAGGAGTCAAACTTAGCTGTTTAGCAAATAATAATCATCTTTATTGACATTACAACATACATTTGAATGAAATGTGTCCTCTGCATTTAACCCATCGCTCAGTGAGCAGCTGTTTTCTTCCTTTTACATTTTCAATCTCTGTGTGTCATAGGTCATGCTGTATTTGGAAATTTCCCAGTTAACACATTCCCCAAGGAATACAAAAAGAGACTGGTGCTTACAGTTAGTAATGCTGACACTAACGCAGTGTTTCGCCTACCACTCTACAAGGGGGTCGCTCCATCCCTCCAACAAGACCTCCTCCCAAGAAGGTCATGGCATGTAATATATGATTAAACATCTGTATGTGTATACAGTTAATTTTCTTAAAATGATTACCTTTTCTAAAAAGCGGCAGATTGCATCCTGGGTTATTTCTGTCTCTAGGCTCCACCATACTAAGGCGGACATCAGTCCGTGGACAGTTACACGCAGAGCTCCGTTTTACGGGCATGTACGCGGTGTCACACTGTAAACTGCTCAGCGGGAAGAAGTCTTCACATCGGACTGTTTTCTATGTGACACCGAGCTGATACACTGAGCTGCTCCAGGGCAATTCACAAGCACTTGCGACGTCACACCCACTCTCTGTGCCGCACTGACAGGTGTGCGGTGGGTGCCTGCACTGGGAAATGTAGGAATTTGTCATAAGAAATTAAGCAAAGAGATGCGCTCAACTATGAAGGATAAAATGTCTGCTGAGCATCAGCACTGCTCACAGTTTGCGCAACCTTTATTGTTTCTCCTAAGCTAAGTCGTCGCTCCTCTACTTCAGGTCCAGGTGACTTTGAGCTGAAAGTAAACGCACCCTCTCGCCAGGAGAGAGAAGGCGCAGAGTGGCAACATATTTTTACCCACAGTGGTAAACACATGCTTACACTAGTTGGACAGGTTTTACGTAATGTTTGGGCTAGAAACTCTCAGACCTGGCAACACAGCGTAGTTCTGACTCAATTCAGTTAACTCAAGCATGAGCATAAACAGACTCTCTGATTAACATGAGCACGGATGCCAGGCTGAACACTGACTGAAGTAAGCATTCATACCAGCAGCGGTAACTACAGCAGCTAAGGAGGACAAGGACCAAAACAAATCAGTATCACACCCTTCTGCCAGCAGGTAACCCAAGTTTCTTTTATTTGGCTGAGATACTTTACGAGGTTCTGCTCCTCATGCTCCCTAGCTGCCAAAGCTAACCCTCCCAGCATTAATGTTTACTCCAGTGATGACGTCAATGCTCACGTTTCCAACAGAAATTAATGCCATTGCTTCCTGCTCTCTCTTGTTTGCTCAGTTGTCACTTCTTGTATTTGTTTGAAAATAAAGCCCCATTTAAACTACCCTTGTTAAACCGATCCATGCCGAGCTCGGTCCAAGCTTGGATCAGGTAACCAAGCCGAGCTTGGTTCTGATGACCGTTTACACATCACGCTATCTCGGTTCCTTGGTTTCCTCGCCTCCTAGTGACGATCTGCGGTACTACTGCTCTCTGGGATTGAAGGAGGGAATCAAGCAAATCAAAATGGTGGCGCCCGTAACATTCAGGGAGTTATGCTTGGTTATTATTGCGATATTTTGTTGTTTGCGGAGAGTCAGGCGAAGACGGCAACTTTTGGTGAATTTACTTGACGGGGTCGGCTTTTGGGAAGTGGATAAGACAAACGAACGTCTAATAAGGATTTACAGACGCAGGAAACAACGACAGATGCTGAGGTTCTTCACACTGCTAAGTGAGTCAGTATCCCCCAATCCTTAAGGGGATACTGACCCAATTTGAAGCCAGTACCAAAAATGTACATTCAATGGGTATCCTTTGCATTATTCAACTTCCTTAAAGTAGCACCTAGTTTTAAAAAAAAACGTTTATTTTACAGGACTCATTCACGTCCCAAATACTGGATTTTCTCTGAGTAACTGAGACTGGCTAGGGGCTTTTAAAGAGGTTTTACTGGATGGTTGCTGCTTTGTAAACTCCCCATGATGACGGTCAGAGGAGTGACTGTTTTTAATAACCACTATAAATGTAAACCACTGTCTTTATTAACATTACCTAGTAACTTTGAACTGAGTTTGAGGTGCGCTGTGGTCTTCAGGCCTCCCACATACAATAAGGACTTTGTCAATGACTTTTCTGATTTTATGGCTGAAACGATGCCAAAATATGATCCCGGTTCTTCTTGTTGGGGAGTTCAATATTTATGTTTGCTGTCCTGATAAGCCAATGGCGAAGGCCTTTTGAATCCTTATTGAGTCTTTTAAGCTTGTGCAATCTGTGTCTGTAGTTACACAGAGATGTGGTCACACACTGAATCTTTTTTCAACTCAAAGTTAACCTGACTTTAACTTAAAGCTCTGTTATGTAGCATGATGATACGACCGGATCATAAGTCGTGTTGGACGTTTTTCTTGTGCAAAAATGAAACACCTCCTGCTGTTGTCGTTACTTAATTATGTTTTAACCCTTCCACTGCTGGCTACTTATCTGTTGTTTTTAATCAGAACTGTGGTCTTCCTAAATCTATATATAATGAGGAGCTCAGCTCTTGTTTTACTCAACCTGCTCAATCGTTTTAGAGTCTGTTTCCCCCTTTAAGATCAGGCAAGTAAAAGCCAAATCTGAACCCTGGCTGAACCCACCATGCTGCCAGAAGAATGTGTAGGAGAGCTGAAGGTAAATGGAAGGAGGATAAACTTCAGGTGTTATATGAAATATTAAAATACTACTGGAGTTCTTATCAGAACACTGTTAACTTGCCAGAAGAAAGCACTTTGCTGCTATTATTCAGGCAAATTGTCGTAAGCCTAATTTTTTATTTAAAACTGTTGGTCTTTCATGCTCCACAGACTATTTGTGTCAAGTCTTCTCAAGAGATTTGTGAAAAATTCCTACATTTTCCTTATTGATAAAGTAACATCTCTGAAAGCTCAGATCTCTCGCTCTGTTCACTACCCCCTCTATCCCGGTCCTCTCTTCTGTCTTTGACCAGTTTTGGCCATTCTATGCCTTCCCTAAACACTGTTGCTCTCTTGGCATTATCTTTAAGAAACATGGATTTGCTTTCACTGTTATGCGGATGACTCCCAGTTTTATTTCACTCTTAAAAAGCCAAAGGGTTTCTCTTTAGACTCACTGTTCAAATGTCTTGATAACATAGAGGTCTGGAGGGCCTCAGAGTTTTTACACTTTAACAAGCATTTCAAAAAAGAAAGGGAAAATAAGGAATGATGTTTGTTTGGGGGCCCTTCTGAGACCTCCACAATTGATCTTGGTTCTCCAGCATAGTATGTTAGTATCTCTAATCTGAGAGTTTAAACAAAGGAAAGCCAGATCAGGGCTCTAATAAGATCTAGGATTTTTTTATCATTGGAGGCAGTTAACCAAAATAAAGTCCATTCTATCTAGAAACTGATCTGTCCATCATTTGCTACATCTACTTTGAATTACTGTAAGGTGCTTGATTTCGGGGTTAATGATGGATCCATTAGGCCTCTGCAGTTGTGCAAAACCCTGCAGCATGACCTTTAACAACGACAAGGAAGCTTGAGGACCTCCATTTTAACTTCACACCACTGGCTGCCTGAACATTTCAGGATCCCTTTTAAATTTCTTTTATTTGCTTTTTAATCCTTTAACGGCCTAAACCCCCACCAACCCCACACCAGTTTATTTGACCCCAATCTCTGCTACAGCCACATATACCTCCAAGCTCTCTTAGGTTTGGCAACCAGCAGCTCCTTAATGTGCCTTAATCCAAGCGCAAACTCAGAGTCGGGTATGCTTTCGCTGCCCCCAAGTTGTGCAATGATCTGCCCTTGTATGTCAAACAGGCATCTTCTGTGTCAGAGTTTCAGAATCGTCATAAAACGTTTATTTGCTGAAGCCTTTAGCACATCCTAAGAGGTTGACTAGTTTTAAACTATTTTTAACTTGTTTAATTTTCTTTTTTTAATGATTGTCATTTGCATATTTACAGTCCTTTGGTGGACCTTGGGTTATTTTAAAGTGCTTCACAACACTGGTATGGAGCTTTGGGAACACCCTGGGATAAATGACAAATGCAGTGTATTACAAAACGATTCAAACACCTGAACTGCTTCAAAATTCATCATGTTTGAACCACAAATGTTTATCTATTTTATTGGAAATGTTGTCTGACACGCTGGAGATAGGCACCAGCAACCCCCGTGACCCCATGATGGATTAAGCGGGTCAGAAAATGGATGGATGGATGGATGTTGTCTGACAGACCAATACAAATTACTGTATAAATGTGCAAAATGGATGCATTTCTTTTTTTATTCTGACAGAGAAATTCTGAACTCTGGAGTAGCCTCAGACATCCACACTTCAGACTGTAGGACCTGTTTCAAGGAAGCTTTTACTTTTGTACACCTCGATCTATATGTGCACGATAATAAGAAGATTGTTGAAAAACAACCATAAGAAGTCCAGTGTGCCACGGGTCATGTAGGAAACTCAGCAAATGTGCATGTTGAGTTAAGTTCAAAAGGACTCACATCTCCGGTTGATTAAGCTTTAAAGTAATCTTTTAATTGGACCAGTTTGTAGTATAAACATATTGCAGGACTCCAGTAAGAGATCCAATTTGTATGTAACAGTCCATAAAGGGAGCTAAAGATAAGGGTTATGGTGAGACTTGGAGGTCACCACCAAAGATAAATCATCAACATACAAGAGCAAACATGCACACTGCTGATCAGCAATTAGGGTGTGTTTGCTTTAATAGCAATAAAGATGTTTTGTTGTTTTTAAACAATAGAATATACATATATAAACATGCCATTTTTCAATCAAATGTATAAAAAAATATGATTTTTTTAAGAACTGATATGCATTTTGCATTTTCCCATCCAGTTAATCCCATCCAGTCAGTTGTGATTGTTTTATTTTGCATGGCCAGGGAAGCTGTTGGGGGTTAGTGGGATGCCCAATGGAGCTAATCACAGAAAAGTGCCAGCAGATATTTAGAGACTGCAGAAAACTTGTGATGGGTGGTTCTACAACGGATTGACACAATGGGGACAGAACGCAAATAAATGCAACGCTTTTTTTTGGAAAACCATCATTTTCTCTCCTATCCATATTTATACACTACTTTTTGTTGGTTTAGACTTTAAAATCCCAATGAAATATATAACGTATTAAGTATTATCTAAAAAAGTAGAAAAAGTTTATTTGAATAATACTGCAATGCACTACATCCATAATATTTAACGGCATGGCCATGTTTAGATGGACTGGGGAATGGGTTTGTCACTCAGGGAATACATTCTGAATCTGAGCAGCAATCTCATCACCCAACAAACACACAGCACAAGCAGGACCTCTGCTGACATGCTGGTTTTCAAGCCACGATGAAGCTCCTCAATCCAGTTCCTTCACAGCCGTGAAGGGCTCCTTTACATTGAGAAATGTATCTATTTTCGATCTTTGGCATGTGTCGTTGCTAATAAACCTGGAAACACACAACCAGGCAGCACATCAGAGCCAGTCCGGTGGACTCCCTGTGCTCCATCTCCCACTGAGCTGACTGCCCACAAGATAAAGCCTAATGTATCTAGGAGAGGTGTGGCTGAATCAATACCTCTTGAAGAAACGACTCTTGCAAAGTAACAGAGAGGCTCATGTGCAGGGGCGTGGCCAGGTGGTGGCCAGGGGTGGCCACGGCCACCGCTGGCGATGTCCTGGCCACCCCACTGGCCACCCCACTCGCCAGTGTAAATGGTAGTAGCGTCAGTTTAGCATTTCATCCCATTATGCACAGCCAGCAGCAAAGCCGCTCTTCTTGACCTTCTTGCGCACCGTAGCTCACCCTGCCGCTCCCCCCTCCCCCGCACGTCCACCCTCCCTCTCCCTCCCTTGTAGCCGCTGTTGCGTTCTGAGACAACTACGGCTCAGCGCGTGCCCGCCTTCAACGGTGATAAAAGGTGGAAAGTGAACAAGACTAACGGTAAGTAAATAAGTCAAATCATTCGTTTGTAAAAGAAGAGGGTGATATATGAACTGTATCAGCTCCTGTTACAGCGGCTTCTGGTGTCTTTTTCACAAGTTTTCAAAGAGTTACGTAGCTACTGTTGTTAGCTGGGGCTTCTGTATGGTTTGTCAATTTCCAGACAATGAAGTGAAAGTCCACAGACATGTCTTCTTATTTTAAGAAGAAAATAACAGCAGAAGGAGATAAAGAGATGACAGGGGAGCAACAGAGAACGAGGGAGGAGGAGGAGGAGGAGAAAGAGGAGGTGGATGGAGGAGAGGAACAGATAGAGCAGCATGTAGATAGATAGATAGATAGATAGATAGATAGATAGATAGATAGATAGATAGATAGATAGATAGATAGATAGGGCTTTATTGATCTCAGTGGAGAAATTCACTTGTCACACATTGGCTTAATAAACAAAAGAAGGTGCCAAAGGAGGAAAAGGTGCATAAGGTATATACAGTGTGTCCACATATGTACAGTGTATTAAAACTGTAGCGAAAGCAGGTGTTCCAGCACCGACAGGTGAAGTTATGACCATGTGGCCATAATAATGAAATTAATGAATTGTCTAGAAAGTAATATCCTCGGAAGAATTGTATGTTTTGGTAAGTGTATTCGTTTTTTATTGTGACGGACTCACTTAAATATATACACTTAAAAAAATAAAACAAATAATTATGTGTTATATATATATATATATATATATATATATATATATATATATGTGTGTGTGTGTGTGTGTGTGTGTATATATTAGTTTTATTTGTCTGAATCGAAATGCCTATAGGCCATTAATACAGCTAGAAATGATCATAACTATGGGGAGGCTGATATTATTATTATTTATTGTTATTGTCATCATCATTTTAATGTCAGAATAACGGACTTTCACTCCTGTTTCATTATAGATATCTCCCAGTCAAGAGCAGAGTGGTCCAAGCAGCCACAACTAAAAATCTTCCCTCGAACCTGTCAAGGGGACAGAAGAAGATGCTTTTCTAAAGACTGGTGCAACACATATAAATGGCTTGAACTGAGTCTGGTAACCAGAGATGGATCCTATGGATCTTTGCTGGGAAGTTATTTTTGTAAAAGTAATTATTTTTGTTTCAGACTAAGTAAAGGTATCACTGTTTCTTACACATACAGCATAACCTTGTAGTCAAAATATGACTGTTGTTCCCTGTTTTCCCTGAAATTGCTGTTACATGAAATATGTGCTTCTTCCTATAATATTTTGTCCTTGCTTTCCAAAAGCTTTCAAATATGACTTAGTCAATTATAAGATGAGGCTAACGATGTGCAAGATAAATAAATGATTTACTTGTGTATTTAATAGTTCATATGTAAGAAAGGTAAATCCATAACCTGTTTGTTAAATATTTCATACGCAAGCACTGTAACAGCAAAAATGTCTTGGTTACTGCAAGACTTAAGAAAATTACTTTTTTATTGGTTCATGCCACAATTTGATGTGGTTTTTTTGTGACTGTCTGTTTTTGAACTTTAAATAAAGTACATTTGTGTGAACAAGTATTTGAGTCAATTATTTTATGTATACAGGCATTTTCAGCTATTTTCTAAACCTACTTATTCCTGTTAAGTGTTAGCAAGAAGGGGTTAGGTTGTGTACTGTATATAGTATAGTATATATGTTTGTAAAGGGTTTTCTATTGGCCACCCCTCGCTAGCTTTGTGCCCCATGTTGGCCACCCCGGTAAAAATATTCTGGCTACGCCCCTGCTCATGTGTGCAAACCTCTTGGAGCTAATAAATTAGTTGTTTTTTGTTTATTTGCTTGCTTTTTGGCTTATATAGCGGTTAAGTCTCCTGGAAGAGCGATCTGGAATGTGCGCAAGAAATAAGGCGGCTGATTTCCCCAGCTCTTTGGGGTCAATGAAAGAGGGCTGCACCTGAAGTGCAGTACTTTCATTTATGGCACTGGCTTATATGTAAACGGCTCGTATAATTAACAGCAAGGACCGATCCAACAGTATGCAATGAAAATAAACAGTCCCGGACAGCAGTAAAAGTTAATGATTACAGCGCTGGATGCAGCCCTCGGAGGCGCAGCTGATTGTTAACCGGATGGTGAAATGAAACAACGCTGAGCTGTGAAATGACAGACGGACGACTACACCTGAGCGCTGGGCTCCACGCCTCAGTTGTTCACATTACAGCTCATCCCAAACAGGAAGGTCAAACAGTTGCTAACAGAGGAAACTGGACGGATTCTGGTCGGCTGTGAGGCTGCGAAGCAGAAGATTGCGCTCGCAGAGTAAAACTCTCACTTGCAGCCACACAAATGAATTGACCCCTCCATGCTGCCAAACCCTTCGTTTGTTTACCTTGACGCCTTCTTGACAAAGTAGGAGTGGGTGAACTCCAGATGGTCGTCCAGCCACGCTTCCATCCTCTCGTTTTCCGGGGAACAGCGGTCCTCCATGGCGACGACAGAGAGTCTCCTCCCGCTGAAAGCTCCGGTTTGGACCGGCGTCTTACATCTGCGCCGCGAGCGGCTGGATGAAAGCGCGCGGACCGATAAAGTCCCAGGAGCGCGAGCGCAGAGCTCCTTGTGGGCCGGTGGCACGGTCTGCCGCTGCTCGCGGACAGCAAATTAGGCTGGGACCGAGCGCGGCGCTTCCTAGTTGCTGGAGCGAGTCTGGGAGGAATGAGGAGAGCGCGAGGGAGAGAGAGGCAGAGGGCAGTAATTAGCCCTCATACACGCTCTGACTGAGGGACTGTACAAACAGCAGCACCATCAACCACGCAGCTCATAAACCAGCTATATTTTCAAGTATAGGCAAGTAGCCGAGCGCTGAAGAATTGGTCAGCACAATTGTCAGCAGCACTGTTAAGTCGAACTTTCAGCCAGTCTTTACCGGTAAAACTGATTTATTTTTCTTTCAAAAAGTGAGGCTCGCCAGAAAACACAGCATCTCTCTGGCTCCCTCTCTCTTCCACGGGGACAGGTGTGTAAGATCCGGCACCTAGGCATACATGCAGACTGCATTCCACCCGCCCTCCCGAATTCCTGTCTTAACATTGTATTAAATAACCTTGAGCAGGCTACAGAGTTTCACTGAATGGGTTACATGGCCGAGCATTTGCATCAAAACATCATTAGGCACAATGAAAAGCGTTGGATGCAGTGGTGGAAGCACGTCGCCACTGGAGTGTAGAGCATTAAAAACATGTTCTCTGTAACAAATCAGTGCCCCTGTCTGACCAACCGATGGACCTGGTGTCAGTAGAATAGCATTTGTTTGACTGCATTTTGTCAAATGTACAGTTTGGTGGAAAGAGATTCATGGTAAAAGCATTAATGCATCTGTCGAAACCATCTATCCAATAATTTGTTTATCTCGCCACACCTCAGCACAATGCTTACAATGCTTGTTAAAGGTGCCGGTTACACTTGACCTGATCCACCGCATTGTGCATGGCCATGGTTCCAGGGTCTTTTCATTTTTTAGTTGTTTTGATCTTATTTCCAACATTTCCACGGGGCATTTGCATAATTATTATGTGGATATCAGTGGAAGGCCCATAATGCATTCATTTTGATTATTTCCAGACATACAGTAACATTAAAAGAATTAATACGTGAGCACTGTAACATCAATCCATCCATCCATCCATCCATCCATCCATCCATCCATCCATCCATCCATCCATCCATCCATCCATCCATCCATCTTGTTAGTGGATATACTCTCCTATCCTTTATCAGTTAAATAAAATCAAACTAAATCACCAGTCAGTTTGGTAGTGGCCACTTTGTTTGTTAATTAAAGCAAAGCAAAAACATGCCAAACTGGGATTTCTGTGTACTGTTCCACCCCTATATCACACCAAATATTACCTCCCTTGGAACTACAAAGTTACACGCATTGATACATCGATGGGGGTTGCATCCACATTGTGCAGTTTCTTGTAGCCATTAACTATCTCCTGCAGAGTTTCTTGCATGTACAGCTGATTTTCAAGAATTTCTACATCCCATTAATGAGATCTGAGCTTTGACTAGGCCAAGCACTTTCAGCACACTTCAGTCTGGTCTTCATGTTTTTTAGGGGGCAAAGGTTTCCACCTTGCACACTTCTCATTGAAGGTAATCTTTTCCTCTGATTGTACAGCCATGTTCATATCAACAGTACCAGGAACTTGCGGTACATCTCAAGATTATATTTTAGGGTTTTTGGAGACTTCTTTAACCTTTTTTTTCTACAGCACCGTGTGAGGTGGTTCCTGGATGGCAACGGCTCTGTATCTTTATCATGTTTTCATTTTTTTCTATATATATGTCTAGTGATGTGTGTCTTCCTGTCTTTTTCGCCTTTTCCGGGTGAGGCAGTAGCACACGTCTATTATTTACACCGGGGATCAGCTATTAGCACTGCGGCTAACAGGACTGAATGGCCGGCAATAATGAGGAGAAACGGATTTATATGACAGAATAAACCCAAGGTCCAACAGCTCATGACAACCATGGTGTTCACTTTCTACACTAAATGTATAAGGTTTAAAGATGATAAACCTGTTTCAGAATGATGAGAAACAATCTTATCATGTGCGCCAGATGCGATACAATTTGTGTCTGATCTTAAGATGTAATAAATGTGGTGGTGTCCAAATTTATTTGAGTTACAATTTAAGGGATTTTTTTCAAGAGCTGCACAGTGATGCAATTAGTAGCACTGTTGCCTTGCAGCAAGAAGGTCTTTGGTTTGAACTTTGGGTTTGACCTGGGGTCTTTCTGCATGGATATACTGGTGACCTGTCCAGGATGTACCCCGCCTTTTGCCCATTGTCCGCTGGAGACAGACACTAGCCCACCTGCGACCTGGGATTGGATTTTTTAAAAGGACGTTTTTCTAGCTCTTGTTTATTTCTTTTACTTGAATTTCACAGTGTTGGAAACATTGATATTAAATATCTATCTCTTCAAATATGCGCTGCACTGGACTGACGGTCTGTCAAAGGTGTACTCCGCCACACGTCCAATGAACGCTGAGGATAGGCACCAGCCCCCCGGTGACCCTGGAGGGATAGGCAGGCATATACAATGTAGGGATGGATGGATATCTGCTCTAATATATGAGGAAACAAATCTAGCTTCCTCTTTTTTTATTGAATGTTAGTTTAGCCATCATCAGTGAAGATTTATTTTAGATGCTTAAGAAATATCTTTTTCTAAGCACTTCTACAATGTTTCAGCAGAACTTTGGAGTTTTGTCCAAACTGAGGTTAACAATGCCTGCGGATACACACTGATTGAAGACTGCAATGTTTTCTCAATCCTAACCAGCGAGTTTCCACATTTAAATTCTGTCCCTGTTTTTCAACTGAAATCAGGCCAAACTACAAGTCAAAGTGGAAGTGAGTGAGTTGCTACTGCAGCAGGAGATAAACTGAGGCCCTACTGAATCGCAGTAATTTTTGTTGGAACCCTGCCAACCTCTCCTTCCTCCCGGCGCATGTGGTTTGGACTTGTGAAAACCTACTGTCCTGTATAAAGTTATTTTTGTAGCATTGTTTAAAAGGAAGACATTTAAAGATGTGTTGCTTCCAAATTCAGGTCAGGGACTCTAGGGTATTGGATGTAGGTTGGTCCTTCTCTGACTTTTGAAAAAACTTCACAGCAGTATGTTGTGCCACCATCAGCAATCCATAGGGAAACATGTAAACATGTTTCCACGCTTTCCCCTCAGGAAAGATTTATTAAGATCAAATATGTACTATGGTTTAAAAAATAGTTTTCAGCATCGTTCGATAGGCTTCAGCTATACTGGAATGTCCGCTCTGTGGACATTCCAGTATAGCCATTTGGGGCCAATTCAGAGAATTATTGAAGGCATCTGAATATTCCTAAAATAGACGACAGTGGTTCAAGGGGCTAGGAAGTTCATCCTGTAACTGACGGGTTGCCAGTTCAAACCCACACTCTCACCATCTCAGTCATTGTGTCCTTGGGCAAGACACTTCACCCTGGCAGTGGTCAGAGGGCCCGATGACACTGATGCATGGCAGCTTCACTTCTGTCAGTCTGCCCCAGGGCAGCTGTGGCCACAATGTAGCTCACCACTGTCAGGGTGTGAATGACTGAATGTAGTGCAAAGCGCTTTGGGGTGGGGTCCATGGACTTGATAAAGCGCTATACAAGTACAGGCCATTTAAAATAACCTCAAAAGAAGAAGTAAGAGAAAAGTTTATGATTTTGACATGAGGAATAGAGTCCTAAACCCTAGAGTTATGAAATGAGTTTAGGAAGAAGACATCATAATAGAGTGTATTTCAGAGGATGTTTAGCTTTCTCTGTATAAATAATCCTAAAGTCAAGTTTAGAATTACAAAATAACCCTGTCACAATCTGTTGTTGTATGGGGTGCCGAATGTAAAATTTCAGATAAAATTCTATAGCTGATATATTTTGATTATTTAGCTCACTTTTCTCATATTTAACTCCCTTTTCTCACATTTAAGACAGAAATTCACAATAAACAAGATCTTATATGCAATTGTCAACAATATGTTTATAAAGTAAAATAAATAGTTAAATGTTAAATCTAAATGTTAAATGTTAAATCTAAATGTTAAATCTATATCTAAATGTTAAATCTATATCTAAATGTTAAATTTAAATCTAAATGTTAAATCTATATCTAAATGTTAAATTTAAATCTAAATGCTAAATCTATATCTAAATGTTAAATTTAAATCTAAATGTTAAATCTATATCTAAATGTTAAATGTTAAATGTAAATGTTAAATCTATATCTAAATGTTAAATTTAAATCTAAATGTTAAATCTATATCTAAATGTTAAATCTATATCTAAATGTTAAATTTAAATCTAAATGTTAAATCTATATCTAAATGTTAAATCTATATCTAAATGTTAAATCTATATCTAAATGCTAAATCTATATCTAAATGTTAAATCTATATCTAAATGTTAAATGTTAAATCTATATCTAAATGTTAAATTTAAATCTAAATGCTAAATCTATATCTAAATGTTAAATTTAAATCTAAATGTTAAATCTATATCTAAATGTTAAATCTATATCTAAATGTTAAATGTTAAATGTAAATGTTAAATCTATTTCTAAATGTTAAATTCAAATCTAAATGTTAAATGTTAAATGTAAATGTTAAATCTATATCTAAATGCTAAATCTATATCTAAATGTTAAATCTATATCTAAATGTTAAATGTTAAATGTAAATGTTAAATCTATATCTAAATGTTAAATTTAAATCTAAATGTTAAATCTATATCTAAATGTTAAATTTAAATCTAAATGTTAAATCTATATCTAAATGTTAAATTTAAATCTAAATGTTAAATCTATATCTAAATGTTAAATCTATATCTAAATGTTAAATTTAAATCTAAATGTTAAATCTATATCTAAATGTTAAATTTAAATCTAAATGTTAAATCTATATCTAAATGTTAAATCTATATCTAAATGTTAAATGTTAAATGTAAATGTTAAATCTATATCTAAATGTTAAATTTAAATCTAAATGTTAAATGTTAAATGTAAATGTTAAATCTATATCTAAATGCTAAATCTATATCTAAATATTAAATGTTAAATGTAAATGTTAAATCTATATCTAAATGTTAAATTTAAATCTAAATGTTAAATCTATATCTAAATGTTAAATCTATATCTAAATGTTAAATTTAAATCTAAATGTTAAATCTATATCTAAATGTTAAATGTTAAATGTAAATGTTAAATTTATATCTAAATGTTAAATCTATATCTAAATGTTGAATCTAAATCTAAATGTTAAATTTAAATCTAAATGTTAAATCTATATCTAAATGTTAAATTTAAATCTAAATGCTAAATCTATATCTAAATGTTAAATTTAAATCTAAATGTTAAATCTATATCTAAATGTTAAATGTTAAATGTAAATGTTAAATCTATATCTAAATGTTAAATCTATATCTAAATGTTAAATCTAAATCTAAATGTTAAATGTTATATCTAAATGTTTGGAAAATTTGCAAATTGCCCACGCCCCCTATCGGGTTCTCGCCCACACCACCGACCTTGGATCAGCCATGAGATCCATCTGTGGAGGACACGGTAAACATGCCGCACAGACGGCTGACAAGGCAACTTCCTATAACTATATAACTTTCTCCCTTTAACGGCAAAGTTTCTTGTTTTAATGAGAGACTTATCTTGCTCAAACGACATAATTTTCGTCTCATAACAACGCAACATAACCCGGCATCAGCTCGCGGGATATTTGACTGTCATGGAGGAGAGGAGAGACGGAGGGGCACCTTTTATTACTTTTTAAGAAGTCGTCATTTTTCGGAGGAATGTATTTCTGCACTGAGGAGTGACAAGGTAAGTCATAAATATACAGCAAGTCCTCTACTTGAAATTTGACCAATTCGGCAGTTATTTATAGTTAACAACTCTGCTTTGGATACACTTGCATTACTGTAGTACCGTCTCTGGCCCTGTTTACACTGTGAAAACAGGTTTGCGTTGCCTTTGTACTCTTCATTTACACACTACAAGGTTTAACTGTTGCTTAGGGGGGGCTTTCAGCTATAGCTGTGGGTTTATTTACAACAGTTTGCAGCCGAAACAGTCCTCCGCCAGCCGCTGTTTTCTTCTTCTGGGCAATTTGACGCGGAGCTTCAGAAATCACAGCGCTACTAGTGGTGCGGCATGGGAATTGCACCGTTTAAGTACTCTGTAAACAGGGCCTGTGACTGCAAATGTTCTACATGGATGTTAATGAGATAGAGATAAGGATAAGCAGCTTAATATTTTTAAAAACATGTCATGCATTTAATCATAAATTCTGCTGTAAAGATTAATAATCATGTGCTTAAAAGAGTCTTTTTAGTTTTTTACGATTTTTATATTAACCATAATTTCATTGTGCTTGTAGACTGACATATCAGCTATAGCAAGCATGGATGAAAGCTTGGCCATCTATATTCCCATCTATGCTGACAGAATTGCCACCCAGAGATTTTGCTTCGAGTTCCAAGGAAAAGGTGAAAGAGATGTCCTTCAACAGACGTGGCTTGAAAAACTCTTTACATGCAAATCTTCATGGAAAAAGTCCAATTTGATCTAAAATGTTTTTGGTTTCAGGTAATATCACTATGTAATATATTTAAAAAGAAAGCTTACCATTTGACTCAAAATGTGTTTTCAATATGTTTTCAGGAACATATGGAAGTGAGCCACAATAGAGTCAATTAGCTTTTGTTTTTGTTGACAAAGATATAGAGCAAAAATACTGATTAAAAAGATTACTCCAACAACATTGTGAAATACAATTTTTTGAAGTGAAATTATTGCTGTTGCTATTAAGCTTCTTTAAGGTAAAAAAATTTAAAGCATGTGTTAAAACTGTACTTACTTTTCTTTCCATAGGGCATTATTTTTCTTTTATATTCTTTAAAGTTGATTGTAAAATAGATAAATGCTTTGAGCGCAATAGTGCCCAGATTTCTAACAACGACTTTTGTCATATGTAAAAGGATTTTCTCATGTTCAATTTTGAGATCCATGTATTCATCTTTTTAATACTCATAGATAATGTTCTAGTTAAGTCATTATCTGGAGGTAGAGAACTTCCTTTCAAAAGGATCTTTCAGAGAACTTGTTAAAGGTACTTTTAATGTATGTTCTTCTGTGAGTTGATGTAACATTGCAATATAATGTTATGTTTCTAAGGAAAGAACGAGTTGGTTTGATCACAAACCATTGCACTTTATTTTGTAATGGGTTTTTACCAAAGATTCATTAAAAGTTTTCATGTTGCACATAAGCATAGGCACTTTATTTTTCATCTCATTTGACCATATCATCATTGTCAAACAGTACATAACTTGGGTCTCAGTGTTCAGTAACAGAGAACTATAAGAGTCTTGCTGTTATAAATATAAGAATTATGTCTTGAATATGAGGAGCAGTGGTGGGGTTTACAGTACATGTCATTTAAACATTTTTTGTCCTACATGACAGATTACAAGGCAAATGTGAAGTTAAATTTCTTGTTATTGTCCTAATATATTTAGTAGTGTATATTTGCTGTCACACACAACAAGAATCACACAAAATATAAAACCTGAAAACCTCTGTTTTCACTGACTCCCATGTACTTAAATGTTTCATCATGATGTACATAATAAAAATTATGTACATCATGATGAAACATTTAAGTACATGGGAGTCAGTGAAAACAGAGGTCTGTTTTTTTTTTCCTCCATCTGTATTTCTTTGACTGCTTGTCCTTTATTGGTTGTGGGGTCTGCAGCTGCCTAATTCTGACTGTGTCGGAAAGTGATAGGTTCATTCTGGACAGGCTCACAAGGTCATTTGCTCCACAAACTCTTTTTTACAAGAAAATGTCACACGTGTCACAGGTTTGTGTGCATACAAGCTCTTAAAAATAAGCATAACTCCATTGTTTCATCATGTGTGGACGGTGCATGAAGAAAGTTTTCCGTCATCAGAAGGTATGATAGTTAGAACTGTCTCATCACATGTGAACGGTCCTCTGAAGACGTTGGACTGTGCAAGTTTCTGCCGCTTGCTTAGAAACCTGTTTGAGATGATCTTGTTCACCAAAACGCCGTGGAAGGGTTCACAGGTGTCAAAGTCCAGTCCTCAAGGGCCGGTGTCCTGCAACTTTTAGATATGTCACTGGTCCGACATGCCTGAGTCAAATAATCAGGTAATTACCAGGACTCTGAAGAACCTGACTGCATACTGAGGAGCTAATTGTGTCATTTGATTCAGGTGTGTGGGACCAAGGAAACCTCTAAAAGTTTCAGGACACGCCCTCGAGGACTGGAGCTTGACACCCCAGGTATACATCATGTAGGGCCGGCCACTTGGAGCCATTGCATCTCTAATATTACAAATGATGTTCCATAAGTGAACCACTTTTTAGAGTTGTTCCTGAAAGACAAGAAAATAAACAAGTTCTTAAAGTACATACTCCATATTTAAAAGCATGTATCATATAGTATTTATCTTTTACATTCAAACATACCTCAGTGATATTTAAACAGGTGAGCAGAATTGGCTGCTTATCCAAGAAGTCACCAGTAAAGTAATCTGTATTCTTCAGTTTTTGAAAAAGGTTCATCCAGTACTGTGCACGACGTTTCCTTAAGAAATCCCACCAGCTGTTGATGAGCTGGCTGTGGGTGCTGGATCCCACAATGAAGTAGTTTTCAGGATAGCTGTCATCAAGACGCAAAAATCTTTGAATGTCTTTCATTGTACCATTCTCTGTCTCCATGTCAATATGAATTCTGGCTGTGGTACCCCCTCTGTTACTGCTGGAAGAAAATATCCAGCAGTAACTTTTGGACAGCACCATCCATGTATTCAGCTTTAGAGATGCCAACCTGTAAACACAGCAGAGATTTTGTTATTGTTTTTTCAAGTTTTTTATTTTAAACAAAATGTAAAAATAACATAATTTATTCTTTCTAAAAATTGAGCACGTTACTTATGCTAAATGTGAGAAGCTAAATATTCCAAATTCAAAGTTTTTAAATATTTAAATTTTGAGTGTCAGATCAAATGCACAGGCATTCTAAGATGTAAAAGAGAACATTCATTTTCTGGCTGTATTTTTAATGTAGCTATCTTAATACTGGTCCTCCTACCTTAATGTTTTTGTTTATGGGAATTTTAAAAAGTACTTTTACAGAATTCCCATCAGAAGGAGAATAGCTGCTGTTTAAAATTGTGATTTAAGGTTAGACTGGATCAATGTTAAAATTGCTTAAACCTAGACTGCAATGGAACAATGTTGATTAAGATTTGTTTTCTTTTCTGAGTAAGTTTAAAGACATCAGAAAAAACAAATGGAACAACAAATAAACTGAGAACAATGGTGCCTTGCTGCCAGGAGCTTTCATTGATAAATTCTGATATTAACTTTTGAATTTGCAGCAATGATAATCGATTATCAGTTTTTGCTTTTCCCCTTATTAAAGCATGTCAGTAGTTGACTGGGTTTATTAATGAAGTTCATATAAATAGTTGTCCTTCACTGGCTTGTGAATTGTCCCATTAGAAAGCTCTGTATTCATATCTTTGTTTTGACACAATAAAATATGGATAAATGTAGCTTTATCTAGCCTCACTTTCATTGTGTAGAATACACAAACGGTGCAATTCCCATGCCGCACCACTAGTAGCGCTGTGATTTCTGAAGCTCCGCGTCAAATTGCCCAGAAGAAGAAAACAGCGGCTGGCGGAGGACTGTTTCGGCTGCAAACTGTTGTAAATAAACCCACAGCTATAGCTGAAAGCCCCCCCTAAGCAACAGTTAAACCTTGTAGTGTGTAAATGGAGAGTACAAAGGCAACGCAAACCTGTTTTCACCGTGTAAACAGAGCCAGAGACGGTACTACAGTAATGCAAGTGTATCCAAAGCAGAGTTGTTAACTATAAATAACTGCCGAATTGGTCAAATTTCAAGTAGAGGACTTGCTGTATATTTATAACTTACCTTGTCACTCCTCAGTGCAGAAATACATTCCTCCGAAAAATGACGACTTCTTAAAAAGTAATAAAAGGTGCCCCTCCGTCTCTCCTCTCCTCCATGACAGTCAAATATCCCGCGAGCTGATGCCGGGTTATGTTGCGTTGTTATGAGACGAAAATTATGTCGTTTGAGCAAGATAAGTCTCTCATTAAAACAAGAAACTTTGCCGTTAAAGGGAGAAAGTTATATAGTTATAGGAAGTTGCCTTGTCAGCCGTCTGTGCGGCATGTTTACCGTGTCCTCCACAGATGGATCTCATGGCTGATCCAAGGTCGGTGGTGTGGGCGAGAACCCGATAGGGGGCGTGGGCAATTTGCATATTTTCCAAACATTTAGATATAACATTTAACATTTAGATTTAGATTTAACATTTAGATATAGATTTAACATTTAGATATAGATTTAACATTTACATTTAACATTTAACATTTAGATATAGATTTAACATTTAGATTTAAATTTAACATTTAGATATAGATTTAGCATTTAGATTTAAATTTAACATTTAGATATAGATTTAACATTTAGATTTAAATTTAACATTTAGATTTAGATTCAACATTTAGATATAGATTTAACATTTAGATATAGATTTAACATTTACATTTAACATTTAACATTTAGATATAGATTTAACATTTAGATTTAAATTTAACATTTAGATATAGATTTAACATTTAGATATAGATTTAACATTTAGATTTAAATTTAACATTTAGATATAGATTTAACATTTACATTTAACATTTAATATTTAGATATAGATTTAGCATTTAGATATAGATTTAACATTTACATTTAACATTTAACATTTAGATTTAAATTTAACATTTAGATATAGATTTAACATTTACATTTAACATTTAACATTTAGATATAGATTTAACATTTAGATATAGATTTAACATTTAGATTTAAATTTAACATTTAGATATAGATTTAACATTTAGATTTAAATTTAACATTTAGATATAGATTTAACATTTAGATATAGATTTAACATTTACATTTAACATTTAACATTTAGATATATATTTAACATTTAGATTTAAATTTAACATTTAGATATAGATTTAACATTTAGATTTAAATTTAACATTTAGATATAGATTTAACATTTAGATTTAACATTTAACATTTAGATATAGATTTAACATTTAGATATAGATTTAGCATTTAGATATAGATTTAACATTTACATTTAACATTTAACATTTAGATTTAAATTTAACATTTAGAAATAGATTTAACATTTACATTTAACATTTAGATATAGATTTAACATTTAGATATAGGTTTAACATTTAGATTTAAATTTAACATTTAGATATAGATTTAGCATTTAGATTTAAATTTAACATTTAGATTTAAATTTAACATTTAGATTTAACATTTAACATTTAGATATAGATTTAACATTTAGATATAGATTTAGCATTTAGATATAGATTTAATATTTACATTTAACATTTAACATTTAGATATAGATTTAACATTTAGATTTAAATTTAACATTTAGATTTAAATTTAACATTTAGATATAGATTTAACATTTAGATATAGATTTAACATTTAGATTTAAATTTAACATTTAGATATAGATTTAACATTTACATTTAACATTTAACATTTAGATATAGATTTAACATTTAGATTTAAATTTAACATTTAGATATAGATTTAGCATTTAGATTTAAATTTAACATTTAGATATAGATTTAACATTTAGATTTAGATTTCACATTTAGATTTAAATTTAACATTTAGATATAGATTTAACATTTAGATATAGATTTAACATTTAGATTTAACATTTAACATTTAGATTTAACATTTAACTATTTATTTTACTTTATAAACATATTGTTGACAATTGCATATAAGATCTTGTTTATTGTGAATTTCTGTCTTAAATGTGAGAAAAGGGAGTTAAATATGAGAAAAGTGAGCTAAATAATCAAAATATATCAGCTATAGAATTTTATCTGAAATTTTACATTCGGCACCCCATATTGTTGGGATGGACCCAAAATCTGGCAGAAGTCCAACAGTAGATTTATTTTTAACCCAACAAAGTGATTTGGCGTTGCAAGATGCTGCAGCTCTGCTCTAGAGCAGGGGTTAAAGTTCTCCGTCGCTGCGACGGATTTCCGTCATTTGGAAAATGAGCAAAAATTCTTCCGTCTACACTTTTTATTCAAGGTTTTAAACTGAAGCTGCTTTCAACCAATGAAACCTGGCAGAGCCAGGATATTAGCCAATCAGAAAGCGAGTAGGGCGGGTCTTTGTGAAGCGGAAATCTGCCACACTCAGCTTCATCGGTGTTCAATCATAACTTTTGGAAGAACATCTGAAACTGACCACAGATGCATGAATGAAAGTAGTGGTGGTCAAAGGTTTTCTTTGGGTTTATGCGAACCAGCAGGTCAGAAAGTGGGGCGGAATGAACATCTGACAACAACTTCCCTCGGTAAGCGTGTCTGTCACTGCTCCTGCGGTTAATTAATTAATTATTTCCACCTGTGGCCACGTCACCTTTCAGCGTTTATTCACTGGCTTCCAGCAACTTAGCTGATAAACCAACAGGGACCTCCTCATTATTCGCTGTTACGCTTTATTTAAAATTCGAAGAGTAAAGCGCTAGCTCAGGCTAATTTACCATGACGCGCTTTTGTCCCGCATTTGACTGGGTCCGATTTGGAAAAAGTAAAATAATAAATTAAATAATTTCACCTGCGCTTTTCTGAACAAAAGAAGGCAGAGCTGCAGTCAGAGCGGCTATCAGTCAATAAGCAGCAGCTCCACCTGATGAGCCGCTGCGCACCACGACACTCTTAATAAAATGACAAGGATTTTGATGCATACAGATTATTAAGGAAACTATATAAAAAAAAATAAACTGCAGCTACAACATGGACTGGAGAGCGCGTTCTAACTGGGTGAGGCCAGAGGTGATTCTCAGAGAGCTTTTATGAAGTTATTTTTACACGCAGTGGAGCGACATTGTAGAAGCGAGTCGCACCAGAACCAGCTGAACAAGCCTCCTGTCTGTGGATCTATGGACTCATTTTACTCCAACCCCAAAATACCCGCCAGACAGACAGTACCGCAGCCAAGATTACCTTCAACAATATAACTTTACGAAATACATTAATAATATTTTGCTTATTAAAAATGTCCATATTTAAAAGCAAGTTATGTTTTTTCTGATAAACTTTGAGCAATTTTATTAAACTTTTAAAAAAATTAACATCCCATCCTTCATCGATTTATACCGGCTTTTCCGTACAGGTGTGACGTCAAGCCGTATCTGATGGGGAAACGCAGCTCGGCGTCACACAGGGTCGTTTTCTGGAGGACAAGGAGGGAAGGGAGCTGAAACTGTAAAGTGGACTTTGGACCAGTTTGGCTAAAGTGTGAAGGAAGAACTTGATGCTGCCGATATGAAAGTTAACCAGGTGATGTTATAGATGTGGACAGTGAAGGAGAGGATGGGAGGCTGTCCAGGATGACGCCAAGGCTCTGAAGCTGAAAGGTGGGACAGAGACAGGAATGGTCAGTGGATATCTCTCTTTTTCTTCATAGTAGGTACACCTGGTCTGGCGTTCTGTTAACTTTGACATCATCCAGAGAAGACGGCTCACCCGTTACTACCATCTAATGTAGAACAGATTACTAGATCAATGTGTGCTTCTGTGCTTTTTGTCTCTCTTGTTGTGTCTCTGCTCTGTCTTCTGTAACCCCAGTCGGTCGAGGCAGATGACCGTTCATACTGAGCCCGGTTCTGCCGGAGGTTTTCCTTCCCGTTAATGGGGAGTTTTTCTTCCCACTGTCGCTTCATGCTTGCTCAGTATGAGGGATTGCAGCAAAGCCATGTACAATGCAGACGACTCTCCCTGTGGCTCTACGGTTCCCCAGGAGTGAATGCTGCTTGTCGGGACTTTGATGCAATCAACTGGTTTCCTTATATAGGACATTTTGACCAATCTGTATAATCTGACCCAATCTGTATAATATGATTGAACTTGATTTTGTAAAGTGCCTTGAGATGACATGTTTCATGATTTGGCGCTATATAAATAAAATTGAATTGAATTGAATTGAATATTGTAAAACTACCAGATTTGGTTAAAGTTGACTTTGCACAATAAGCAAGTGAGGGAACTAATGTGGCATTATTTCCACGGTCCCGGGAATATCTGGGCTGACTAGAAATTTTTTTCAGTCAAACTGATTATTTTTGCTTTAACCCATGCTCTAGAGAGACAACCCAGCTGGAGAAAGTTGAGAACAACACACCACACCTTCACTGCACAGAAGCGCATACCTTACAGTTTAAAGGTGTTGGCACTGACGTTTTGTGGACAGTAGTGTGGTTCAGAGACCTTGAACATCTCTGTGAAAAATGCAAATAGCATGAAAGTAACCGTGAGCCATCTTGACAACAGCATACGTCCAAAGATTTTGGGCAATTAGCACTGCTGAACTAACCTGACTCACGCCAGACGCCCCGGAAAACAAAACTTGCCAAATCCAGTCGGGAGAAGGGCGAAAACATGGTTTCCACCAACAAAAGCCTTCAGAGCCGTTCTCTGATGTTCTTTTAATGAAACAATATTAGGTAGATTGGACAACACGGAAGAAATAGCAGCATCAATGTTAACGCTTGCTTCCTTGACGAGCCGCCATTGCTATCAAAACAGTCTCACGTCATGGTCGCGTCTCCACTACGTCACATCTATGAAATTCCAGCCCTGTGTCCTGATTGGCCAGACCATAAAATTGGTTTGAGAAATCACTTTCTATGGGCGATGTCCCAGATGGATGTGAGTGGAGCTAGGCGGAGCAACATACGTCTGGCATGAGTCAGGTTACTGCTGAACACCTAGATGAGAGTTATAGAGTTGGCATTAGAAAGCACCACAAAGAGGTGACAAAAATCATCATATACAGTATACTGTCCAGAAGACCAGACTGAGTGAAATGATGGGGAGCTTTTAAGTTGGCTTTATGTGGCCATGATGAGGGTAAGAGCTCTTTCAACCCTGGGACATTTCATGGATTAATGGATTTTGTTGCCTCTCCTGCATTGAGCTTAGAAAGAATCCCCTAAGAGCGCCGTTACTTTTAAGACTACTTCAACATCAGAATGAAGTGAGCTCCTGGCAAATAACGGAAGAAGCTCAAAAGAGTGTGTTTTTCAAAATCTATCAAGGCAGGTGAAACAACAGCACAGTCTCAATTTGTGCTTGTACTACGCTTCATTGATGACAAACACCGTAGGCATTAAAGATTGTTTGAGTTCATTCCTCTGCAGTCAGCTACATCTGAGTCTATTGCTACTGCATTAACAGAGCATCTTGCTGCCATCATTCCCAAGGATCAGAAAAAGCAAGCTAATCTGGCAGGTGTACGATGGAGCCACTGCAGATGTTCAGAGGAAAATCAAAGATGTGGAGTCAAATGCCTACCATGTCCACTGTTGCGCGCAACAACTTATCCTGATCATGTTTCACTGTGGGGATGTTGGGTTTGCATCAAACATCGTTATTCTAGGTGTCTAAAAAGTTCTGTTTTAGTGTTGTCTGACCAGAGCACCTTCCTCCATACATTTGGGGAGTTGCCTGTGTGCCTTTTGGCAAACTTAAAATGTGCTTTCTTATTTTGAAAGTACGTAATGGAGCTTAAAGCCCAGCTCTATGGAGCGCACGGCTTATTGTGATCCTCTGGACAGATCCTCCAGTCTCTGCTGCGGAGCTCTGCAGCTCCTTCAGGATGACCTTTGGTCTCTGTGCTGCCACTCTGATTAATGCCCTCCTGGCCTGGTCCATGAGTTCAAAGATTTGAATGTTTTTCTAACCCCACCCTGACTTGTTCTTCTACAACAACTTTGTCCCTGACTTGTCTGGTGAGCTCCTTGGTCTCCATGGTGTGATTCCTCCAGCTTAGTGCTGCTGCAGCCTCTGGGCCTTACAGAAGAGGTGGGTTCATACTTGCAGGTCATGTGACACTTACACTGCACACAAGTGGACTTAATTTCACTAATTATGGGACTTTTGAAGGTAATTAGTTGCACAACAACATTTTAGGGGCTTCATGGAAAAGGGGTTGGGCACATGTGCACAGTGATGGGCAGTAGCGCCGCTACATGTAGCGAAGCTATTAGTTAAACTACATTTTCCAGTAGCTTGACCGTAGCGTCGCTGCTTTATGAATCAAGTAACGTTCCTGTAGTGACGTTATTTTTTTGATCAAGTAGCGACGTAGCGTCCACAAACGTTACAAAATCCAGGACATAACTAAGAAATGAAACCAGGTTTGCTATTTTGAAACAACATTCAGAGTGAACAATCCATCTGAGTTGTTGGTTGGACATGTTCATGCGCGAGCTTCTACTTTGCCTCTCCTGTCTGTATCTATCGAAACATGCGCATGCATACGGCAGTGGAACTTATGGCAAGCCGATTAGGCAAATACTCGCCCTTACAATAACGTGCAGTTCCAAACCGTATTTTACGCAAGCGCGCGTTTTTTAGTCACCGCGCGTTTCCAGCCAGAACGCGCGGTGACGTAAAAAACGCGCGCTCGCGTAAAATACGTGCGGTGGCGTTAATAACGTTTGGTGGCGATTTTTGCATATTATATTATCAGGAGGTTGTCTTTTATGTGCTCAGCCACTAGATTTAAAGGTGTTTTACCCAATAAGAACACTGCAGCACCAGACACAACCAGGAGGTCCCTGATCGTTGAGGAAAGGCAGAAAGAAGATGCACCTTCCTTTCTGATCCTGTCTAAATCCTGCTTAGTTCAATAATAAAGTCTGATATTACACAAAACTCACTCTGCTTGTTCTCCATACTTATGCCCCTGTTGCAGAAGATAAATGAAATCTTTAACAGAAATGTTATTAATTCTGACAATATTATCATGTGAATATAAATACAAAGCATACAGAAAATGCAGCTTTATTAAGTGACCTGGTTTATTTTATTTAGCTTTTAATTTCTTTTCAACATTTAGTTCTACTACTTGGCTTATTCTTTGGTAGTTTCATGTTTAAAATGACAAAAGAAATATGAAAAAGCTTATGGTGCATCTTCTTTCTGCCTTTCCCCAACGATCAGGGACCTCCTGGTTGTGTCTGGTGCTGCAGTGTTCTTATTGGGTAAAACACCTTTAAATCATGTGGCTGAGCACATAAAAGACAACCTCCTGATAATATAATATGCAAAAAACGCCACCAACCGTTATTAACGCCACCGCACGTACTAGGCCAATAACCTTTTTGTTTTATTTCTAACAGTAATTACTTCAGTTTGTATTTTATTATGCTGCTCATAAAGCAATGTCTACACTGTGTTAGGTCATTGGCTGATCTTTAATAAATGTTTTAACCAGTGTATCAGACTCATTTTGAATTGATCTGACATTAGGTTGGTACAACGTTAAGTAGCTTCTGATGTAGTTAAGCTACTTTTAACACATTTGTGTAACTTAGCTTGCTATATTTCTATAGGTGGTAGCTTTTGTGTAGTGAAGCTTAATTTATTGTTGAGTAACTGATAGCTTAGCTCACTACACTGGACAAGTAGCTTGCCCAACACTGCATGTGCATATGCTAGGGCTGGACAATGATTCAATAACAACAAATAAAGATTGATAGACTTGTAGCGCCTACAGGAGAATATATGTTCAAGTAGAGTTTATTGTGTTGTAGTGTAATGACATTCATCAATTTTAACAAATTCTAATTCAGATATATGAGGAAAAACAAGCTACATTTTGGTGTTGTATTTCAAACGTGTACTTTTCCAGATAATTAATCCAAAGGGTTTAGATATCAGTATGGGAACATTTCTTTTTAAATAATCACATATTTTATTGAACATCCTTTTCCCCCACATCACTGTATATTAATTTTATTGAAATGTAATAAAATTGTATCCTTCTTTTATACTGATGTAGATTTTCTGTTCTTCGATAGAATAATTGAAAAACAATTAATACAGAGATTGCAATGTGCTTCACAGTCTCCTTTCTATATGAGGCCTTCATACAGACTGTGGCACTGATAAAGCATGTGCCCTACTGCACATGTTATATTGCACTGTAAATTAGGTGTTATTTACTACATAAATAAATGAGTTGAACTAAATTGAATTCTTCCAGATTTCACTGGAAAATAGTTCAGCTGATTGTTTGAGTCCTTGCATAGGCAGTAAACAATCTCCAGAAGAAAGATAAGATTGGTGTCCTTGGCCCAGTAAAAAAAATCAAAAAGAAATGTGCTTAAGGTGAGGACAATGTCAAAAGCCCTTCTGAAGGTTCCATTCCAGGGGGAAAATATGACATGATGTAACTTTTTATTTTTTTTAAACCTAATTTGCTTTGAAACCTAGTTTTTAACTAAATCTAAAAGCGGTTATGGCTGCCATAACAAATAAGAAAATACAAATGAAATGTAGCGCAGCAAATATTTATTCCCAAAGCCAGAGGAAGTCAGGATTTTTGTGATGAAGTCTGATAGCTTTCAACTTCTGGGTCTGCATTTGCTGCACAGGTTTCCAGTGTCCTCCCAGCTGGACACTCGGGCCCCCCTGGTGGTGTCACCTTACTAGCAGATGGTGGCTGGTCTTTCCCGGGGGGACTCATCCTTACCCTTCAAGTCTTCCACCCCCACCCTGACAGCAGAAACAGCCAATCAAAGACAACAGAGCCCATATCAACTATGAAGGGGGTGGGGACACAGAAAGATGTTGTTTCTACTAATAAAAATTCACAGTCCTCTTCACCGTATAGAAACCACAGGGCCTTATAGCCAATGAAATTCTGTGTTCATTATTTCCAAAAATGTTTAGAAGTCAGAAATGTAATGAAAACTAATCATTTACAGGAAGATCCATAAGGTTCAGTCAATATACCACAAATCACCTCTTAAACAATTTTGGGATGGTGATAATTATCACCTAAATGACAAATGAATAGAATCTCAAACTTATTCACACCTCTTGAACTGAGTTGCATTTGCCAGCCAGAAACTTCATATATTTCATTGTGATTTAATTTGACTGAACTACAGATTGAAACTTTGACTTCTCTGTAAAACAGCTCAGGCTCAGACAGAATAGATGGAGAATATCTGTAAACATGAATCTTCAAGTCTTGCAAGAGATTCCCAGTTTAATTTGGACAATAAAAGCTGCTATGTTGAGTGAATATGTTATTTATGCCTGATTATTAATAATTAAGGGAAATTTTATGTTTTATAAATGTACAGAAAATCACTTAAAGTAAAATGTGTATTTCAGTTAGGAGGACATATATTTCACTTAATTATCTTTGGTTTTTGTTATGTATATTTGGATGCTTATTGTGTTGTTGTTGTTGATGATGATTTTTTTAAATTTAAGTACTTTGTAAATATATTGCTTTAGGTAAAGGGGGCAGATAACATAAGATTGTTCTTCTTTCTGCTCCCTTTCATTCAGGGCTTTAGAATGTTTGTTTTTATGTTTAATTGTTTTGTTTGAACACAATGAATGAAATAAAAGTTTAAAATAAAATAAATAAAAAATAAATAAAAATGTAGCTCTGGACTACGCACGTGCCATTCTAACATCTGAATATGCTGTAATCCAAACCATTCCACAGTAGCTCTGGGTGAATGGTTAGGGCTGTTGTTCTGCTAGAAGGTGAACCTCCACAATCTTTGACAGGTTTTCATCTGTCTGCCCAACAACTTTGACCAGCTTCACTTTTCTGGCTGAAAAAAACCATCTAGGCTAGAATGTTTAATATTGAGCTCATCTAACCAGAGCACTATTTTCCAGATGTTGTGTTACCAACTTTTTAAGTGGTCATTCAAAAGGCCCTTAGGATTTTCAATGATGGTTCAAACCATGTTCAAATATCGTGATGTTATCTTAAAGGCTAACCTGACCTAGGTTTAAACTTTCCTCCTGACATGTCTGCTGTGTTCCTTCGTCTTGATGATGCTCTAATGTTCTCTAACAGACCTCTGAGGCTAGAATAGAAAAGAATAGATACTTAGTGTCCTAATGGGGAAATTTTGCTCAGTGAGTGAACACATGACCCTGACCAATTACATCAACTTATAAGAACAAACAAACCTAATCCAAACACAATCTAAATCAGGCACACTTAACGGCAGAAAATGTAAAGACAGAATCAACATCAACATCCTCCACATCTAAGACCAGAATATTACATACAAAACGTTGTTTGGCTTAATGAAACATATGTTTCACAATCACACCTGCTTAAAGGTTGTTATTTTGAAAAGGTACTTGTAATCTGACAACGGGTATTCTGATTTATTGAATATGACTATAGTAAATGTGCTGTATAATTCAATTCAGCCCAATTTTATTCATATAGCACCAATTCACAATACATGTCATCTCAAGGCACTTTGCAAAGTCAAATTCAGTCAAATTATCCAGACAGTTTGGTCAAAAAGTTTCCTATCTAAGGAAACCCAGTAGATTGCATCAAGTCCCGACAAGCAGCATTCACTCCTCCTGAAAGAGCGTAGAGCCACAGGGACAGTAGTCTGCATTGTCCTTAGCTTTGCAGCAATCCCTCATACTGAGCATGCATAAAGCGACAGCTGAGAGGAAAACTCCCCTTTAACAGGGAGGAAAACCTCCAACCAGCTCAGTGTGTAAATTAGATTTAAAGGTCCAAAAAATAAATTTAGCCTAAAACGATTAACTTGCCTGAGCACTGGGCATGTGCTCACTGTCTTTCTTTTCACCTGCCATGAACATCAGAGACACATGGCTTTCACCTCCATAAAGTAGTTTCATGTTACATTTCTGGGGACAACAGCGTTATTACGGTTACAAGCGTTACTTTGATTATGGTAAAGTAGTGGTTACCCATGCAATGCTTTCTGAGGGATTGTAGGTACTCAATAATGTTTTTTAGTCTACATACACTGCTGGACATGTGCACAGAATTATTAGGGATATTTGGGGGTACTAAATGTTAGCAAATCTGAGTGTGGATTTGCTTCTCATTCTGAAACTAAACACACATAGGCAGATATGATCCTAATCTGGCTTCACTGAGCAACCAGTGTTTCAATGTGCTAAAGCAGTTTACCCAAATTTCTGAGATATAGTTTCACATTTATTGGAAACCCAATCATATTTTTGTATATTTTGTGTAAATAAAAGCAAAAATAAATGACTTGACATTTTCGAAGACTAAAATTGTTTGTATGATTCTGATCAGAAGGAACATTCCATCTTCTAAAGGCTGGTGTTCTTGTTTGTGCAGCAGGAGAAAGGGGGGTGGTGGTGGTGGTGAGGGGGGTAGATGAAATTCAAAGGATGTTTCTTTTGTTGTACTTTCAATGTTGCCATGTGATAAAGTTTTACATAGGCAACAAGTAGCATATGGACATGTTTTTTCTTCACTCAGACGTTTAAGGAAGATAAGACGATATAAGACACACGGTAAATCTCTTTTTCTGTTAATCAATTTGAATTGAATTGCTTTATTGTCCCCCATGGGGGAAATTATGTTTTAGTACAACCCATCAAGAGAAAGACATACATGGGAGGCAGGTCGCCGAAGCCTTGCTGCCTTTTCCAAGGTGCTGCCTTTTACAGAGTATAGAAAAGGAATATATTGGGGGGGTTGAGGGAAAAAAAGAAAAAAAGTCTCTTAGGGGGGACAGTAGGAGGATGATAAAAAAAAACTCAGCGCAAAAAAGCAACATACACACAAGCATATTGTACACAGCAGAGGCAGTGAGTGAGTGGAGAATGTATTTATCACCATGTTCATGTATGTGTATGTGTGTGCGTCAGAGTAGGCCCATTATTGCCCAGTAGCCCCCCCCCCCTCCTCATAGTTCTAGATGGTATGTTGTCAGCAGGTCAGTAAAGCACTGTTGGAGGTCACAGGTGTCATGAACGGGTGCGGGCAAGGGTACAGCGTGTTGTTTGGATAACATCCTGGAGAGTTTGAGATAAACCAGCCTCCAAGGCCAGCATCGGACAGCCAAATTCAATAACATGGAGATTGTTTTGTCTTAGGCTGACTGTGAAATTTCTATCAGCCTTCAAGTCTTTGCTGGTCCAACTTCATGGGAGTCACAAATAGCCGGATGTGTTGGTCTCTCTGCCGTAAATCGAGCTAGAGCTTCCTAGAGGTCTTATCCGTTTCACCAGTGAGTTCAGACCACAGCCAGCATGCGATGCTGTGCCAGGAACACATCCAGCTTGCGGTTTTGCATACAAAGCATTTGAGTCTGGGTTATCACAGTTCGGTTTAATCCTTCACACACTCCCGACAGCCTTACCAAGGCCAGAACTGCTGCCGAGATCTTCCTTCTTTTCCGATACACCAGGTAGTCGCCAGCTCCAATAAGCAGAAATCCCGTGATCATAAATCTAATTATGTACGCATCTTCCACGCCCTCGATGGACAAAATAGACAGACACACTATCTTCCAACTTCCCCAGGAATCCAGTGTGTATCCGGCTGCATGTGTCCCCTCAGGACAAATGAATAAAAGTAAGTAAAAAAACAAAAACATTTCACTATGTTTTTAATCACTTCTGTGTCTGCTGTGTTTGTGGCTGAAGAGAAGCCTACTGACACCTCATGCAAGTAAAGGTACAAATTGCTCCTGTCAGCTGGACACACTTGGTTGTAATGCTCCTGCTTGTATTTAGTGGGATAGACTTTGTGAATCGGCTGTAGAAATTAAGCAACTAGTTGGAGAAAACAGCTGGAGAAAAAAATAGAGGAATTGCAATTCTTTTCAAATTTTAACCTGAACTATAATTTATTGTAATAAACAAATAAATAAATACTGCAAGCAGTAATTAAGTACACTGATTCTCATTTTTAAGTGTTAAAGCTTCCTCTGACTAATTCAGTGCAAGGTTGTGTGTGAGGAGCCATCCTTGGTTGGATAGAAATTGGAAACTTTTTGTTATTTGATTTTTCTCTCTATTCAATTCTGATACCCTCACCTGTCACCAGCTGCTCTGCAAACTCACTGGAACAATTACTAGTCTCAAGAGAAGAACTTCTGCTGGAAGTCACTGGCAGGTTAAAGCCATAAATCTGCCTCACTGAAAATAAAAAGCTTTATTCTAAGACTCATCACACAAACCCTTTTATCCACTCATCTCGTTTTGGCTCAGAGGGTGTCCAATGTGACACTGAACAGGGTTCAGTCTCCATTTCTGACATATCCTCATCTATCACATGGCTGTAAACCACATATTTTCCACTAAAATGTCTAGATCAGTCTGTGATGTTCACTGCATGAGTATAAACATACTTTTTTTAAAGGGGGGAAAAACGACTCCTGGAAAAACAATTAGACAAGTTTGTCAAACATAGTGGTGTCATGGTTCAGTTTTGGTCTGGCTTTTTTCCCTGTTATTTTTCAGTTCCTCCTCATCTCACTCAGCTCACCCTCCACTCCCTCAGCAATCAGTCACACCTGTTAGGCACTAATCAGTCAGAACTCACACCACCTGCCAATCTCTCTATATAAGCTCACCTCTGTTTGCTCCTCGTCGCCGGCTCGTCTTCAGTCTCTACCAACGGCACGCCTGTCAAGTACTGTTCTCATCAGCACCCACGTCTGTCAGCCTTGTTTGCTCCCTGCTTTGTTGCTGGATTTCCTGCTGCCCCTATGCGCCAAGTAAGGTCTCTGCTAGCTGCTGGATTTCCTGCTGCCCCAGAGCTCCAATTTTGCTCGCTGCTTGTTGCTGGATCACCTGCTACCTCTGTGCTCCAAGTAAACTCGCCGCTTTGCTGCTGGTTCTCCTGCTACCTCTGCACCTCCGGTTTGACAGTAACCCTGCATCTCCAAGAACTCCCCCTTACTGCAGCTCTGGTTCGTCAACAGTCCTGCATCTCAAGAACTCGCTCTCACTGCATCTCTGGTTCGAAAGTTGTCCTAGCACCTCCAAGTACTTGTCACTAGATCCAGCTCTGTGCTCACCAGTCTCTTCCAGTCAGTCTGCTCCTGCACCCATCATCTCCACACTGCAAAAACGGAACTAGAAATAAATAAAATGTTCTTAAAATTTGTGTATTTGTCCTTGATTTGAGCAGGTAAATAAGATGATTTGCCAATGGAATAAGAATTTTGGACTTAAAATAGGAAATATTCATCTCAATCATCTTATTTCAAGTGCAGGATGTCTAATTATCTTATTTTAGGGGTCAAAACTCATTCCATTGGCAGATAATCTTATTTACCTGCTCAAATTAAGGATAAATACACTAACTTTAAGAACATTTTACTTATTTATAGATCCGTTTTTGCAGTGCAGTCCGGTAACTAACTCTGGTCATCTCATCCACAACTCAGTACTAAACTGGAAAGGAACAAGCTCTGTGTGTGCGTGCTCTGTCCAGGTTCACGAAGACAAATCATGACAAGTGGAACTTGTCTATTGTGAACATGAAACACTATGTGTGTGTTTGCATGATTTTAAACATCCCTCGACACATGGCCCTGAACCTGGTTAACAGACGCTGATGTCAGCTGATCTCATTGACACCATAAACGAAGCACAACTTGCTTGCATTAAAAAAAGCTTCTTTTTTTTCTTCTTGAATTGAAGAACAGTTACCAACAATACCTGGTGTTGACAACATAAATGGTCAGATAAAGCACAGCCCAATGGTGAGCCAGTCCAACTTTATTTACAAAGCACTTTAAATTACCAAAGGGAGCAAAGTCCTGTACAAAATACAAACATTTAAAGCATTAAAATTCTATAGTAAGGAAACGGATTAGCAGCCATGCAATAAAAGACTAATAAAATAAGCAGAAGCTAACATCAACTTCTCGCATGTGTCAAAGGCCAAGGCAAAGAAATTAGTTTTAAGAGATTTAAAATCAGACAGTGATGTAGCCTGTGGTAGCTCATGCCACATTTGAGGACTTGGCACACCAAAGGCATGGTCCCCCCTAAGCTTCTGTTTTGTTTTAGGCACCCTAAGGAGCAGCTGACCAAAGGGTGAAGGATGATGTATAATGGTGCCACCGCTCAAAAAGGTAGCAAGGGGATAGGCCATGAAGAGCCTTAAAAACATATGAATCCTAAAACGTATGTGAAGCCAGAAAGGTGGGGAGATATGTTCATATTTGCATGTATCAGATAAGTGATATGAAAATGGCACATGAGTCAGCCTTTAATAAAACCAAAAAGTCTGATTTCTACAGAAAAGGGAGCTGTAAATCATTGTCGATCTGAAACATAATATCTCCCAGTTTGTGTAGTTTAAAAGAAAAAATAAAATTAAAAAACTTGGAAATAGTGCTTTAAAACTTGTTTTTCTATTGTCTTTGTCTGGATTTTTGTGCAGGAAGTGGGTCGTCCTTTTTTCAGAAACTCTTGCTTTATTCAGCCGGTTTCTTGAGTGAAAGTCATTGGAAGTTTTTGCTCGTATTTACCATGAAACTGAATTACAAGCAAAACACCTGGTTAAGAGATGCGTGCTTTGTGTTGTATCTTCAATCTTTTGATCCGGAGTCTCATGTATAAAGTGTGCAGAAAAAACCTGCAGTTTTACAGACAACTGGAGATGGACAAAAATTAATGTTGGGTGCAAGTGTGCAGAAATCCACGAGGACGAGTCAGAGAACAGACAGTGAAACCAGAGCTTTATGTACTGGTGCCAGTAGAACCCCCTCATGTTAAATTCAGTGAAAACAATGGAACTGGTGGTGGTGTACGTTCACAGATGCAGATCCACCTCACTGACACAGGGTTACACATCTGAATTTATTTGTGTGCCACGAGTTTCAAAATTTCTCTACAACTTTTCGTATGAAAACTGCACACTCTTTTATGCAAGAGGCCTCAGGGTCTCATTTAGAAAGGTTGCGTACACACAAAACAGGCCCTAAAACTCGCATACGTCACTTTCTGCGCAAGGGTTGAGATCTAAAAAGAAAGACTTAATGGGAGACTGTGTGATCCCTCATGCAAGCTCTCTCACTATGGGGTGCCGAATGTAAAATTTCAGATAAAATTCTATAGCTGATATATTTTGATTATTTAGCTCACTTTTCTCATATTTAACTCCCTTTTCTCACATTTAAGACAGAAATTCACAATAAACAAGATCTTATATGCAATTGTCAACAATATGTTTATAAAGTAAAATAAATAGTTAAATGTTAAATCTAAATGTTAAATGTTAAATCTAAATGTTAAATCTATATCTAAATGTTAAATCTATATCTAAATGTTAAATTTAAATCTAAATGTTAAATCTATATCTAAATGTTAAATTTAAATCTAAATGCTAAATCTATATCTAAATGTTAAATTTAAATCTAAATGTTAAATCTATATCTAAATGTTAAATGTTAAATGTAAATGTTAAATCTATATCTAAATGTTAAATTTAAATCTAAATGTTAAATCTATATCTAAATGTTAAATCTATATCTAAATGTTAAATTTAAATCTAAATGTTAAATCTATATCTAAATGTTAAATGTTAAATGTAAATGTTAAATCTATATCTAAATGCTAAATCTATATCTAAATGTTAAATCTATATCTAAATGTTAAATGTTAAATCTAAATGTTAAATCTATATCTAAATGGTAAATTTAAATCTAAATGCTAAATCTATATCTAAATGTTAAATTTAAATCTAAATGTTAAATCTATATCTAAATGTTAAATCTATATATAAATGCTAAATCTATATCTAAATGTTAAATCTATATCTAGATGTTAAATGTAAATGTTATATCTATATCTAAATGTTAAATATAAATGTTAAATCTATATCTAAATGTTAAATCTATATCTAAATGTTAAATTTAAATCTAAATGTTAAATCTATATCTAAATGTTAAATTTAAATCTAAATGTTAAATCTATATCTAAATGTTAAATCTATATCTAAATGTTAAATGTTAAATGTAAATGTTAAATCTATATCTAAATGTTAAATTTAAATCTAAATGTTAAATGTTAAATGTAAATGTTAAATCTATATCTAAATGCTAAATCTATATCTAAATGTTAAATGTTAAATGTAAATGTTAAATCTATATCTAAATGTTAAATTTAAATCTAAATGTTAAATCTATATCTAAATGTTAAATCTATATCTAAATGTTAAATTTAAATCTAAATGTTAAATCTATATCTAAATGTTAAATGTTAAATGTAAATGTTAAATCTATATCTAAATGTTAAATCTATATCTAAATGTTGAATCTAAATCTAAATGTTAAATTTAAATCTAAATGTTAAATCTATATCTAAATGTTAAATTTAAATCTAAATGCTAAATCTATATCTAAATGTTAAATTTAAATCTAAATGTTAAATCTATATCTAAATGTTAAATGTTAAATGTAAATGTTAAATCTATATCTAAATGTTAAATCTATATCTAAATGTTAAATCTAAATGTTAAATGTTATATCTAAATGTTTCGAAAATATGCAAATTGCCCACGCCCCCTATCGGGTTCTCGCCCACACCACCGACCTTGGATCAGCCATGAGATCCATCTGTGGAGGACACGGTAAACATGCCGCACAGACGGCTGACAAGGCAACTTCCTATAACTATATAACTTTCTCCCTTTAACGGCAAAGTTTCTTGTTTTAATGAGAGACTTATCTTGCTTAAACGACATAATTTTCGTCTCATAACAACGCAACATAACCCGGCATCAGCTCGCGGGATATTTGACTGTCATGGAGGAGAGGAGAGACGGAGGGGCACCTTTTATTACTTTTTAAGAAGTCGTCATTTTTCGGAGGAATGTATTTCTGCACTGGGGAGTGACAAGGTAAGTCATAAATATACAGCAAGTCCTCTACTTGAAATTTGACCAATTCGGCAGTTATTTATAGTTAACAACTCTGCTTTGGATACACTTGCATTACTGTAGTACCGTCTCTGGCCCTGTTTACACTGTGAAAACAGGTTTGCGTTGCCTTTGTACTCTTCATTTACACACTACAAGGTTTAACTGTTGCTTAGGGGCACTTTCAGCTATAGCTGTGGGTTTATTTACAACAGTTTGCAGCCGAAACAGTCCTCCGCCAGTCGCTGTTTTCTTCTTCTGGGCAATTTGACGCGGAGCTTCAGAAATCACAGCGCTACTAGTGGTGCGGCATGGGAATTGCACCGTTTAAGTACTCTGTAAACAGGGCCTGTGACTGCAAATGTTCTACATGGATGTTAATGAGATAGAGATAAGGATAAGCAGCTTAATATTTTTAAAAACATGTCATGCATTTAATCATAAATTCTGCTGTAAAGATTAATAATCATGTGCTTAAAAGAGTCTTTTTAGTTTTTTACGGTTTTTATATTAACCATAATTTCATTGTGCTTGTAGACTGACATATCAGCTATAGCAAGCATGGATGAGAGCTTGGCCATCTATATTCCCACCTATGCTGACAGAATTGCCACCCAGAGATTTTGCTTCGAGTTCCAAGGAAAAGGTGAAAGAGATGTCCTTCAACAGACGTGGCTTGAAAAACTCTTTACATGCAAATCTTCATGGAAAAAGTCCAATTTGATCTAAAATGTTTTTGGTTTCAGGTAATATCACTATGTAATATATTTAAAAAGAAAGCTTACCATTTGACTCAAAATGTGTTTTCAATATGTTTTCAAGAACATATGGAAGTGAGCCACAATAGAGTCAATTAGCTTTTGTTTTTGTTGACAAAGATATAGAGCAAAAATACTGATTAAAAAGATTACTCCAACAACATTGTGAAATACAATTTTTTGAAGTGAAATTATTGCTGTTGCTATTAAGCTTCTTTAAGGTAAAAAAATTTAAAGCATGTGTTAAAACTGTACTTACTTTTCTTTCCATAGGGCATTATTTTTCTTTTATATTCTTTAAAGTTGATTGTAAAATAGATAAATGCTTTGAGCGCAATAGTGCCCAGATTTCTAACAACGACTTTTGTCATATGTAAAAGGATTTTCTCATGTTCAATTTTGAGATCCATGTATTCATCTTTTTAATACTCATAGATAATGTTCTAGTTAAGTCATTATCTGGAGGTAGAGAACTTCCTTTCAAAAGGATCTTTCAGAGAACTTGTTAAAGGTACTTTTAATGTATGTTCTTCTGTGAGTTGATGTAACATTGCAATATAATGTTATGTTTCTAAGGAAAGAATGAGTTGGTTTGATCACAAACCATTGCACTTTATTTTGTAATGGGTTTTTACCAAAGATTCATTAAAAGTTTTCATGTTGCACATAAGCATAGGCACTTTATTTTTCATCTCATTTGACCATATCATCATTGTCAAACAGTACATAACTTGGGTCTCAGTGTTCAGTAACAGAGAACTATAAGAGTCTTGCTGTTATAAATATAAGAATTATGTCTTGAATATGAGGAGCAGTGGTGGGGTTTACAGAACATGTCATTTAAACATTTTTTGTCCTACATGACAGATTACAAGGCAAATGTGAAGTTAAATTTCTTGTTATTGTCCTAATATATTTAGTAGTGTATATTTGCTGTCACACACAACAAGAATCACACAAAATATAAAACCTGAAAACCTCTGTTTTCACTGACTCCCATGTACTTAAATGTTTCATCATGATGTACATAATAAAAATTATGTACATCATGATGAAACATTTAAGTACATGGGAGTCAGTGAAAACAGAGGTCTGTTTTTTTTTTCCTCCATCTGTATTTCTTTGACTGCTTGTCCTTTATTGGTTGTGGGGTCTGCAGCTGCCTAATTCTGACTGTGTCGGAAAGTGATAGGTTCATTCTGGACAGGCTCAAAAGGTCATTTGCTCCACAAACTCTTTTTTACAAGAAAATGTCACACGTGTCACAGGTTTGTGTGCATACAAGCTCTTAAAAATAAGCATAACTCCATTGTTTCATCATGTGTGGACGGTGCATGAAGAAAGTTTTCTGTCATCAGAAGGTATGACACTTCGAACTGTCTCATAACATGTGAACGGTCCTCTGAAGATGTTGGACTGTGCAAGTTTCTGCCGCTTGCTTAGAAACCTGTTTGAGATGATCTTGTTCACCAAAACGCCGTGGAAGGGTTCACAGGTGTCAAAGTCCAGTCCTCAAGGGCCGGTGTCCTGAAACTTTTAGATATGTCCCTGGTCTGACACGCCTGAGTCAAATAATCAGGTAATTACCAGGACTCTGAAGAACCTGACTGCATACTGAGGAGCTAATTGTGTCATTTGATTCAGGTGTGTGGGACCAAGGAAACCTCTAAAAGTTTCAGGACACCGGCCCTCGAGGACTGGAGCTTGACACCCCAGGTATACATCATGTAGGGCCGGCCACTTGGAGCCATTGCATCTCTAATATTACAAATGTTCCATAAGTGAACCACTTTTTAGAGTTGTTCCTGAAAGACAAGAAAATAAACAAGATCTTAAAGTACATACTCCATATTTAAAAGCATGTATCATATAGTATTTATCTTTTACATTCAAACATACCTCAGTGATATTTAAACAGGTGAGCAGAATTGGCTGCTTATCCAAGAAGTCACCAGTAAAGTAATCTGTATTCTTCAGTTTTTGAAAAAGGTTCATCCAGTACTGTGCACGACGTTTCCTTAAGAAATCCCACCAGCTGTTGATGAGCTGGCTGTGGGTGCTGGATCCCACAATGAAGTAGTTTTCAGGATAGCTGTCATCAAGACGCAAAAATCTTTGAATGTCTTTCATTGTACCATTCTCTGTCTCCATGTCTATATGAATTCTGGCTGTGGTACCCCCTCTGTTACTGCTGGAAGAAAATATCCAGCAGTAACTTTTGGACAGCACCATCCATGTATTCAGCTTTAGAGATGCCAACCTGTAAACACAGCAGAGATTTTGTTATTGTTTTTTCAAGTTTTTTATTTTAAACAAAATGTAAAAATAACATAATTTATTCTTTCTAAAAATTGAGCACGTTACTTATGCTAAATGTGAGAAGCTAAATATTCCAAATTCAAAGTTTTTAAATATTTAAATTTTGAGTGTCAGATCAAATGCACAGGCATTCTAAGATGTAAAAGAGAACATTCATTTTCTGGCTGTATTTTTAATGTAGCTATCTTAATACTGGTCCTCCTACCTTAATGTTTTTGTTTATGGGAATTTTAAAAAGTACTTTTACAGAATTCCCATCAGAAGGAGAATAGCTGCTGTTTAAAATTGTGATTTAAGGTTAGACTGGATCAATGTTAAAATTGCTTAAACCTAGACTGCAATGGAACAATGTTGTTGATTAAGATTTGTTTTATTTTCTGAGTAAGTTTAAAGACATTAGAAAAAACAAATGGAACAACAAATAAACTGAGAACAATGGTGCCTTGCTGCCAGGAGCTTTCATTGATAAATTCTGATATTAACTTTTGAATTTGCAGCAATGATAATCGATTATCAGTTTTTGCTTTTCCCCTTATTAAAGCATGTCAGTAGTTGACTGGGTTTATTAATGAAGTTCATATAAATAGTTGTCCTTCACTGGCTTGTGAATTGTCCCATTAGAAAGCTCTGTATTCATATCTTTGTTTTGACACAATAAAATATGGATAAATGTAGCTTTATCTAGCCTCACTTTCATTGTGTAGAATACACATACTTTTAATTAGCCTTACAAGTGTCGGATTAAAATTTATTTTAATCATATTTGATTAAAATACATAAGGGCGTAGATAGGTACATTTGCAGTCACAGACCCTGTTTACAGAGTACTTAAACGGTGTAATTCCCATGCCGCACCACTAGTAGCGCTGTGATTTTTGAAGCTCCGGGTCAAATTGCCCAGAAGAAGAAAACAGCGGCTGGCGGAGGACTGTTTCGGCTGCAAACTGTTGTAAATAAACCCACAGCTATAGCTGAAAGCCCCCCCTAAGCAACAGTTAAACCTTGTAGTGTGTAAATGGAGAGTACAAAGGCAACGCAAACCTGTTTTCACCGTGTAAACAGAGCCAGAGACGGTACTACAGTAATGCAAGTGTATCCAAAGCAGAGTTGTTAACTATAAATAACTGCCGAATTGGTCAAATTTCAAGTAGAGGACTTGCTGTATATTTATGACTTACCTTGTCACTCCTCAGTGCAGAAATACATTCCTCCGAAAAATGACGACTTCTTAAAAAGTAATAAAAGGTGCCCCTCCGTCTCTCCTCTCCTCCACGACAGTCAAATATCCCGCGAGCTGATGCCGGGTTATGTTGCGTTGTTATGAGACGAAAATTATGTCGTTTAAGCAAGATAAGTCTCTCATTAAAACAAGAAACTTTGCCGTTAAAGGGAGAAAGTTATATAGTTATAGGAAGTTGCCTTGTCAGCCGTCTGTGCGGCATGTTTACCGTGTCTTCTTCTTCTTCTTCTTTATGGTTTTTTCTGGCGGTTGGCACGCAACGAAACGGTGCATTACCGCCACCAACTGGTTTGGAGTGTGGATCAGAATGACTTATACTACCTAAAATAAATTAAACCAACCTACCAAAATAAAACAAACACCCAAAAAAAAAAAATAAATAAATAAATAAAATAAAAATTTAATCCTATCAATTAAATTACTTAGTCTAAGATAATGAAACATAATCCCATAACACTCATCTCTTGAATTACTTCTAAGCATTTCTATTAAATCAAATTTTATTCTTTTCCTTTTTAAATTTTTAACCATTTCCCTTCTTTCTTCTTCATATTTCTTACAGTACATCATAATATGCTCAACTGTTTCTTGTTCCCCACAATACTCACATCTTCCAGTGTTATGCTTCCCTATTTTGAATAATGTTCCATTTAATCCAGTGTGCCCAAATCTAAGTCTTGATATGATTGTTTCTTCCCTTCTGCTCCTCCCTGCACAACTCATTTCTCCCACTCTCCTCTGAATCATGTACAGCCACCGTCCTTTCCTCTCTTCCTCCCATTGCTTTTGCCACCTTTCCTTCATCTTCTGTTTAATAATGCTCTTTACTTCCATCTTACTAACTTTAATTGAGATATCAATGTTTTCTCTAATTGTAGCCTCCTTTGCAACCTTATCTGCCTTTTCATTTCCTTTTATTCCCATATGTGCTGGTACCCACAAAAATATAACTGTAATTCCCATCATTTGAATTCTGAACAATGTTTGCTGGATTTCTATTAAAATATCTGGTCTACTATCTGAATGACTTCTCTGTAAACTGATTAATGATGAAGATGAATCTGAACAAATTATTACTCTCATTGGTCTTATTTCCTCTACCCATTGTACTGCCAACAGAATTGCTACCATTTCTCCTGTGTATACTGATATGTTATCACTGATCCTCTTTCCTATTGTAATTTTAAACTCTGGAACAATAACTGATACTCCTATCTTATTAACTAAACTTTTTGATGCATCTGTGTATATCTGAATGAAACTATAATAACTGTTAATATATTTCTGTATTGTATCTGAATTCAAAATAAACTCCCTATCTTTGTTTTTCTTTTTTAGTAATTTCAAATCTACTTTTGCTTCAGGTACTATCCAAGGTGGAACTGCTGGCATTGGTACTGTCGGACTGAAAATTAAATCAACTAATTCTAACTCTGTTGCTTTTTGTTTAACTGTCCATCCAAAGCTATTTTTCTCCCTTTTCTCCATTTCCCAACAAGACTTTAAAGTGCTTTGTGCTGGATGATTATCACTATGACCTTTTAAATTAGCCCAATAATTTAAAGACAACTGAGTTCTTCTCAGCTCTAATGGCATTTCTCCCATTTCCACCTGGAGTGCTGCTGTTGGAGTTGTTTTAAATGCCCCTGTACATAATCTCAAAGCCTGAAACTGGATGTTGTCTAACTTTTTTAAAGATGAACTCGATGCAGATCCATACACCACACAACCATAATCCAATACTGACCTAATTAATCCACAGTAAATGGCCTTCAATGCTTTTCTATCAGCCCCCCAATCACTTCCCACCAAACATCTCATAACATTTAACACCTTCCTACATTTGTCCTGTATTTTCTGTATATGTACACTCCATGTTATCCCCTCGTCAAACCATAACCCCAAAAACTTAAAGTGTTTTACTCTTTCTAATTCTTGATTATACATTTTTAGTTTTATCTCTGTACTAATTCTTTTCTTTGTAAAAAACATTGTCTTTGTCTTATCTACTGAGAATTTGAAACCCCATTTATATGACCACTGTTCTATTTCTGTTATTGCATCCTGTAACTTTTTAATAATAAATTTCAAATTTTTCCCCCTCTTCCAAATTGCCCCATCATCCGCAAAAAGAGAAAACCCCATCCCATTCCCTATTTCCTTGAAAACATCATTAATTAATATAGAGAATAATAAAGGACTCACTATACTCCCTTGAGGTGTTCCGTTCTCTACCCTATATTTCCTCGAATAATTCTTCCCTATTCTAACTTGTATTAATCTCCCTTGTAAAAAATCCTTAATCCATCTAAATATTCGTCCTTTAATTCCTAATTGACACAGTCTAATTAACAATCCTTCTCTCCACATCATATCATACGCCTTCTCTATGTCAAAGAAGACAGCCACCACACTTTCTTTGTTAACCTGTGCTTTTCTAATTTCATGTTCTAAACATACAGCTGGATCCATTGTATTTCTCCCTTTCCTAAAACCACTTTGGTATTTAGCTATATATCCTTTCTTTTCCATATAATATGTTAGCCTTTCATTTATCATTTTCTCCATTATCTTACATATGTTAGATGTTAAAGCAATTGGTCTATAATTTCCTGGATTAGTAGTATCTTTTCCTGGTTTGCGTATTGGCACCACCACAGCCTCCTTCCAGCTCTGTGGCAGTTTCCCATCCTCCCATACTTTATTATATAATTCTAATAATACTTCCTTTGATTTTTCATTGAGTTGATTTATCATTACATAACAAATTTGATCCTTTCCTGGTGCTGACGTCTTAGATTTCTGGATAGCACGTTTTAGTTCTGTCATTGTAAAAGGTTTATTTAATAAATCATTATAATTTTCTTCTTGTTGTAACTCTTCATTCTCCCTTACAGTTTTTTCTCTCCCTCTTTTTCCTTCTTCACTAATATTATCTGAGCTGTGAATTTTTACAAAAGTTTTAGCCAGCATCTCTGCCTTCTCCTCATCTCTCACTGCTATTATTTGTCCATCTTTTAAAACTGGGTATCCATACTCTCGTTTTATACCATTCATTCTTTTTATCATACCCCAAACTTTACCAATCTCTGTCTCTCTTCCTACTGAACAACAAAACTTCCTCCAGTATTCTTTCTTTGCACTTTTTATAATTCTCCTTACATTTGCTTGAGATTTTTTATAATTAATAAAATTCTCAAAACAATGATTTCTTTTTACCAATTTAAAAGCTTTATTACGAGATTTTATCGCTTTTTCACATTCCTTTGTCCACCATGGAACAATCTTATTTTTACGCTTTCCTTCCTTCTTTTTTATTGACTTTTCTGCAGCCTGTAGAATAACTTTACAAATTAAAATATTTAAATTTTCAACATCTTCATTTCTATCAATTTTTTCAATTTCTTGTTCGCTAATATTTCTAAATTTATCCCAGTCAGCACTACTAAATGACCATTTCTGCAATCCTACTGTTTCATATTCTTCTACATTCAATCCTACTACTGTTATGATTGGATAATGGTCACTTCCTACTGTTGTTCCTCTGACTACTTCCCATGTGCAAATGCCGGCTAATGAATCTGAAACTAATGTGAGATCTAGTGCTGTTTCTGTACCCGTTCTAATATTTAATCTTGTTCCTCTTCCATCATTTAAACACACTAAATTTGTCATATCCATCACCTCCTCAATCACCATCCCATTAGCATCATTACTGTTACTCCATAATGAGCTATGTGCATTAAAATCCCCGCACCAAATCACCTTCCCTACTAACTGTACCACTAGTTCCTCTAGCAACTCTAAAGACAATTTTTTACATGGATTATAAAAGTTAACAACTTTAATATTTCCTTCTTTAGTCCATACTTCAGTTATTAAATATTCTAACTCTTTCCCTTTTCCTATAACTCTATATTGCATTCCTTGTTTAATAAATATTATACATCCTCCTCCACTACCCTCCCCCCTATCTCTACGGATACTATCGTACCCTTTAATAACAAATTCTAATTCTGATTTAAGCCAAGTTTCTTGAACACATATGATATCTGGTTTATTTTTTAAATCTCTAATAAATCCTTTAAACTCCTGCCCATTTGCTATTAAGCTTCTTGCATTCCATTGTAAAATAATCAGTTTGCCTTATCACTTGCTCCTCCTGCTTTCCCATCTGATTCAAGTCTTGTTTTAATTTGCTCCCAAGATATATCTTTTATGCCCAAAAACTTCTCAGCTCCCTTAACTATTATTTTAATTTTCTCAGTTTTATGTTTAACTTGATCCGTACAGTTGATCACGTATGCCATAAACAAAATAATCTTATCCACTGACAGTCCTGGATTTGCTTTCTCTGTTTGACCTGGTTCTTTTCTCGACACCTGGATAACATTGTCAGTTTCCACTCTTCCTTTTTGTCCTTGTACTTTCTTCATTGCTTCTGCATAACTTATGTTGTTAACTGTTTTAACCTGTTGTATTTTTACAGCCCTTTTCCTAACTTCACATCCTCCATACGTTACCCTGTGTTGGCCACCACAATTGCAACACTTATCCTGCACCTTTTCCTTACAATCCTCCACCCTATGCTCATCTCCACATTTAGGACATCTCTGTTTCCCTTTGCAAGCCACTGCTATATGTCCATATCTCTGGCATTTGTAGCATCGTAGTGGTGGGGGGATATATGGCCTAACTGGAAAAATCATGCATCCTATTTTCACTTTTTCTGGCAACACTGACTCCTGAAACTCCAGAAGAAGCGACAAGCTCTCAACTCTTTCATCATTTACTGTTCTCATAAGTCTTTTAATTCTGCTCACCTCACCTCCATTTATACTGCGTTTAAGTTTGTCCAAGTCTTCCTCCACTGGTATCCCTGTTATCACCCCCCTTGTTACTTTATTTTCACCCACAATCTTTCTCTCACTAATTATTTTCTTACACACACTTTCAACTTCCCACGCTTTGTTTTTCTGTTCCTCCGTTTTGCACACTATAAACAGGCTTCCATCTCTCAAAATCCTCGCCATTTCCACATCTCCAAGCTTCTTTTTTAACTCCCTGGATACTGCTATAGGGCTTAAACTGATATGCTCATCTTCTTTCCTAAATTTCAGGATGATTTTAACTTCCTTTTTCCCAGCCTTTTTCCGCACAAACCCACTAGCTTCATCAGAACTGCTCTCTTCCAAACTCCTTTTACTTCCTTGACTCGTCATCCACCCTCCTTCTGCTCTATTCACCCCAATTCCTCCTCTCCTATTAGCCACTGGAGTCCAGTCGCCATAATCCATTTCCCCATCTTCCTCTACTTCCTGAGTAGCCATTCTGACCCATTCACAAACCAGCTTATGCCAACCGCCGATGAGCTGTCCTCCTCCCTGCCCGTAGCTCTGCGGCGTCTCCTGGTTTCACGTAGCGCCGACCACCTTTTGCGTTCACAACTCCCAGCTCCGACCGCAACTCCAACACAACTCAAAACCACCGCTCTCAGTTCAGCAACTGCTCCTCCTTGGGAACCCAGCCCTGACCCTGGCCACCTGTTTACCGTGTCCTCCACAGATGGATCTCATGGCTGATCCAAGGTCGGTGGTGTGGGCGAGAACCCGATAGGGGGCGTGGGCAATTTGCATATTTTCGAAACATTTAGATATAACATTTAACATTTAGATTTAGATTTAACATTTAGATATAGATTTAACATTTAGATATAGATTTAACATTTACATTTAACATTTAACATTTAGATATATATTTAACATTTAGATTTAAATTTAACATTTAGATATAGATTTAGCATTTAGATTTAAATTTAACATTTAGATATAGATTTAACATTTAGATTTAAATTTAACATTTAGATTTAGATTCAACATTTAGATATAGATTTAACATTTAGATATAGATTTAACATTTACATTTAACATTTAACATTTAGATATAGATTTAACATTTAGATTTAAATTTAACATTTAGATATAGATTTAACATTTAGATATAGATTTAACATTTAGATTTAAATTTAACATTTAGATATAGATTTAACATTTACATTTAACATTTAACATTTAGATATAGATTTAGCATTTAGATATAGATTTAACATTTACATTTAACATTTAACATTTAGATTTAAATTTAACATTTAGATATAGATTTAACATTTACATTTAACATTTAACATTTAGATATAGATTTAACATTTAGATATAGATTTAACATTTAGATTTAAATTTAACATTTAGATATAGATTTAACATTTAGATTTAAATTTAACATTTAGATATAGATTTAACATTTACATTTAACATTTAGATATAGATTTAACATTTAGATATAGATTTAGCATTTAGATATAGATTTAACATTTACATTTAACATTTAACATTTAGATTTAAATTTAACATTTAGAAATAGATTTAACATTTACATTTAACATTTAACATTTAGATATAGATTTAACATTTAGATATAGATTTAACATTTAGATTTAAATTTAACATTTAGATATAGATTTAGCATTTAGATTTAAATTTAACATTTAGATATAGATTTAACATTTAGATTTAACATTTAACATTTAGATATAGATTTAACATTTAGATATAGATTTAGCATTTAGATATAGATTTAACATTTACATTTAACATTTAACATTTAGATATAGATTTAACATTTAGATTTAAATTTAACATTTAGATATAGATTTAACATTTAGATATAGATTTAACATTTAGATTTAAATTTAACATTTAGATATAGATTTAACATTTACATTTAACATTTAACATTTAGATATAGATTTAACATTTAGATTTAAATTTAACATTTAGATATAGATTTAGCATTTAGATTTAAATTTAACATTTAGATATAGATTTAACATTTAGATTTAACATTTAACATTTAGATTTAACATTTAACTATTTATTTTACTTTATAAACATATTGTTGACAATTGCATATAAGATCTTGTTTATTGTGAATTTCTGTCTTAAATGTGAGAAAAGGGAGTTAAATATGAGAAAAGTGAGCTAAATAATCAAAATATATCAGCTATAGAATTTTATCTGAAATTTTACATTCGGCACCCCATATCTCACACACTACTTAAATCAATACTGGACTCTTTTTTTGTAACCTATTTGATTGTGTATTTGTTTTAGATGAATTTGAGACTGAAGAGTAGAGCATGTGGCTGAACAGCTGATGTATTTTGGTAAAAAACCAACAAGTGAGGGTAGGTAAGTAAAGTTTATTTGTTAAGCACCGTTCACAGATAAAACAATCACAAAGCGCTGCACACAAAACAGATAAAATAGCTATTAAGAGTAAGTGACAATAAAATAGATTAAAAAAAATAAACACAATAAAACACACAATGAATAAAAATTCAACAAAAAGCCGTTTTGAAAAAGAAAATTTTTAACTATAATTTTAAAAGAGTCCATAGAGTCAACCAAACTTAGCTGTAGAGGTAGACTGTTCCACAGCCTTTGTGCTGCATACTGCAAGGCTCAGTCCCCCTTGGTTTTAAGTCTGGTGCGTGGATCAACTAGAAAATCTGGAGCCTCTGAACGAGGAGAGCGAGTAGCAGTATATTTGTTTAAAAGAATAGACAAGTAATCTCGGGAATGGCTGTTTAAATTAATTCTAAAATCTATTGGTAGCTAATGTAAAAAAAAAATACTAATAATATGAGCTTGCTTGCTGGAACGTGCCAGTAGTCTGGCTGCAGCATTTTGTATAGCTTACAAGCAAGAAAGGGCTGGTTTATCCAAACCTGTAAACAACAGGGCATTGCCATAATCTAAGTGTGATGACAGAAATTAATGGATTATTTTTCCCAGTTCAGCTGAAGAGATCATGTGTTGCAGTTTAGAAATGTTCCCTAAATGCAAGAAACTAGAATGAGACTGTCATGAGTTGTTCTGATGAACCCGAACACAACCACACACAGAGCTTGGTTTTGAGAGTTGTGGAGGATGAGAACCAGAGAGTCTCTACCGGGATGGAGCAGGTGGATGGAGAATGCAGGAGCAGGCAGACGGGAGGAAGTTGGAGGACCGTGGGTGAGCCTTGGGGCGGGACCCAAGACTGGTAGGTGAGCTTGGGGACAGAACCCGAACAGATCTTGGAATGGAATCCAGGTGGGAGGTGAGGGCAGCAGGGAGCAAAGTCTTTCATCGAATGAAGACGAGAGGAGAGTCCTTCTGGCGAAGGAGGACGAGAGACGAACCGGCAGGGAAGAGGAGACTGAGGTGAGCTTTTATAGTAGGGCTTGCAGGTGGATTGAGTCCGGGATGATTAGAGCATGACAGGTTTAGGTGATTAGTATGAAGGTAATCTTGTTCCAATACGATTTGTGCATTGTAAGCGTGAATTTGAAGTTGTAGAGGGAGTTAAATTCTAAGTTTTGTATTTGTAGAATAAAAAAAGAAAAATCACAAGTACAATTTTTTTTTACACCTGTTCAAATTATTTTTTTTCCTCTACACAAATACAAATCAATAATTTACAACTGCACGAATCTGCTGCTGTGAGTCACAAATTCAACAATACAAGTTACGCCTTCATTTTCACTTTTGACACAAACGTTGCACCGGTAAAATTGATCTGTAACTTGTGGGTAGTACCCTTGGTTGGACAGCAGGGGGCGCTTCCTGCTCCGTCAGTCTGTACCAACCGGAAATACATACTACCTTGTTGCCTTTTAAGTACCCTGTCCGCATATGCCTTCGAAGGACGCAGCTGTCACTACCCGATCCCTGCTCCGTGTACCTTCAGGCAATTAATTTTTTTTCTGGAAAGCCAAAACCAAAAACGGAAACTACTTCCGTTTTTCCATTTGCAAATCAAGATGGAAAAATGGAAAACAAAGCCGTTTTTTCTTTCCTGTCACTACAATTTAGAAACGAAAAACCAGAAAAATTTAATGAAAAAAACAGCCCGTTTTTGAATTTCCCCAATTTTTTTTTCCATTTTCTCCTTCGGATTAAAAGATGAAGACGGTTTCACGGCTGGTCAGGAAGTGCAGGAAAATGTTTCAAAATAAAAGCATAGATGTACGCGTAACATAATGCAAGCCTGAAGAAAAAAATAATGAAGCATAAAGCTGTCTTTTGAATGAAAAGAGGACCTTTTTACGTTGCAACATAATAGTTTATCATAAAGACGTGAGCTTTATTACGTTATTGTGTGTTTTATTGTTGGGGGGTTAATAAGATCAGATAGGCTTTATTGATCTCACATTGGAGAAATTCACTTGTCACAACGGCTCATTAGTCAGTAATCAGAAAAAGAAGAGGGTTCCAAAGTAGGACAAGGTGCATCAGGTATATACAGTTTGTCCCGTTTATACAGTGGATCAAAAAGAGGTAGCTGATAAAAGATAAAGATAATATACAAATAGAAATAAGGTAGAGGATGTCTTATGTACATTCATGGTGACTTATATACATGTGTATTGACTTATATTTAGGCTTAATAGCGGCAGGAGTCACTTCTTTCATGATTATTGCAGTATTAAACAAAATAATTGCACATTAGTTATTGCAATAAAAAATAACAAAAATACAAAATCTAGATAAGGCAGGGGATATCTTATGTACATTCACGGTGACTTATATACATATGCATCACCGTGAATGTACATAAGATAATGTCTGGGCAGGATGGAGGTTGAAATGAAAACCTGTTGCTGTTAAATGTGACAACAAGATTCTGAAACGTAAAAATCTAAAATAGCATGAGTATGGGGAAAACTCAGCAGAAGGATTATGCGTAATGACGTACCCACTGCATGCCTTAAGTGCTGCGGCACTTCGATTAAGCAACGGCGCCCGTTTCTGAGTGACGTCACATTTAGAAGCGAAAATAATTAATCTGACAAGCTGCCACATCACGGCCCCCCCCACCCCCCACCACCACCACCACCACCACCAGAGAATGTCTTTTCTCATTCACCCCAGCCTGTATCTATACACACGTGCAACTTACAGATGAACTTATTTTTAAATCAGCTGAATGCTTAAAATTACATCCCTGTCAGTAGTATAACGTCAACTTGTGGGGATTTGGTATAAAAAGTTGTTTAAATAAATAGTGTAACACTTCAATAAAATATTAACCACTTGGTCTCACAGAAATACGTGAAATAACCACCTGTTTTTTCAGCAAATGAGCAAAGAATTGCACTTTCTAAAACAGACTTAGAAAAGATAGGCAATGCAGCTTATCTAGCTATTGGTTAGATTGGATCTCAGTTTTCTTATGAATAAGAATCTCCATCTATAGGCTATTCAATAAGGGAGATTGTAACTCTTGTTTAGTAAAAATGTAATCAAAAATTTCCATCGTGGAGAGAGAAAACACCGAGGACCTCCCGTGAAAGCCGCTTTTCTAACCCAGACAGGGAACAGTTTAACTTTTTAATTAGCATCTTTTGTATGACAAATAGGAAATATATGAGGCACTCTATCCCCATGGCAGTATTTGCTTTTATTTGTGAGTGAAGATAAATCAATTAAATCAATAAAAAAATCTTCATTTCTCTGTTAGCTTCAGAAATATGTACTGTTCACTAAAATCAAGACACATATAGACAGTAATCCTATAGTGAAGGTGGGTTTTGCTTGATGGGTTTTGCTTGATGAGAAAAATAAACTTTGCTTCTATATTTTTGGTTTACAGCATGTGATTTGCTTTTATGTTTCATGTTCCAATAATAAAACACACAATAATGTAATAAAGCTCACGTCTCTACAATAAACTTTCATGTTGCAACGAAAAAATTTCCTTTTTTATTCAAAAGACATCTCTACGCTTCATAATTTTTTTCTTCAGGCTTCCATTATGTTACATCGATGCTTTTATTTTTAAATATTTTCCTGCACTTCCGGGCCAGCCGTGAAACCGTCTTCATCTTTTAATACGAAGGAGAAAATGGAAAATGAATTAGCGAAATCCAAAAACGGGCCGTTAATTTCATCAAATGTTTCTGGCTTTTCGTTTCTAAATTGTAGTGAGAGGAAATAAAAACACGGCTTTGTTTTCTGTTTTTCCGTTTTGATTTGCAAATGGAAAAATTGAAGTTTTCCGTTTTTGGTTTTGGCTTTCCAGAAAAAAAAGAATTGCCTGAAGGTACACGGAGCAGGGATCGGTTAGTGACAGCTGCGTCCTTCGAAGGCATATGTGGGCAGGGTTCTTAAAAGGCAACAAGGCAGTATGTATTTCCGGTTGGTATAGACTGACGGAGCAGGCAGCGCCCCCTGCTTTCCAATCAAGGGTACTACCCACAAGTTACAGATAATTTTTACTGGCGCGACGTTTGTGTCAAAAGTGAAAGTGAAGGCGTAACTTGTAACGTTGAATTTGTGACTCCCAGCAACAGATTTGTGCAGTTGTAAATTATTGATTTGTATTTGTGTAGAGGAAAAAAAAATTTGAACAGGTGTAAAAAAAAATTGTACTTGTAATTTTTTTTTTAATTATACAAATACAAAACTTAGAATTTAACTCTCTCTACAACTTCAAATTCACGCTTACAATGCACAAATCTTATTGGAACAAGATTACCTTCATAGAAGGTCCCTGAAAATGTCTTGGGTGCAGCAGGTAGAACTGCACCCTGACAGAGACAGATTTTACATTTGACTTAAATCCCAGAGAAGAATTGAATCTTATACTAAGATTTAGTATGTTGGACCAAGATGCTAGACACAAAATTAGTATGCATGTAGTTCAGGAGGAGATACAATCATCCTCTTAGTCATAAATAGACAGTGGAGTATGATGGACAGCCTATCCAACTGATGAAGTTAGACATATACTGTCATGGGTTACTCAGTTCTTGGGTTTTATTTAATTTTCATTAGTTACATTCAGACTGGTTTTCCTGTAGCACTCTCTCGCCCCCGGTTGCCGCTAGCTCTCTCTCCTCAGTTTCTCTCCCAGCTCTTTCTCCACACCTGTGTCCAATCCACCCCTGCCTTTATTCCAGCTCCTTTCCTCTCAGTATTTAAGCTCCTCTAATTTCTCCACCCACTGCTGGTTGCTTCTACTGGGACTGTTTCTACTGTCTCTGCTACGACTGCGCCTACTACTGAGCCTTCATGTCAGCTTGACTCTTCGCTTCCTCCTTTGCACCCGAGGTCTAAGTTTTGTTTTGCGCTCCTAAGTTCTCCAGTGTTTTGTATGTTTTTTTTTTTTTTTTCATTAAACTCACCCATAACCGCTCCCTGCCTTGGTCTCTCTGCGTTTGGGTCCTACCTCAACCTAACCCGAAACATGACATATACAGTTGGATATCATCTGCATACAAGTGAAGATAAATGCCATCAGAAAATCGAATGATGCCAGCAAAAGGAAGCATGTAAAAAGCAAGTAATAACGGTCCTAGAATTGTCCTGTGAGGATCCCCACAGTTTACAGAAGCAATCATCGAAGTGAACTTGTTTGTCCCAACAGAAAAAGTCCTCAGAGAATAAGAAAAGAAACAATCTGGTGTAGATCTTCACTAGATTGTTTCTGGTTCAAACCAGAGATACCAGCTAAAACCCTCAGCCTATACAATATAATGTTATGGTCAAAGGTATCAAAGGCTGCACTGAGAACAGATAAAATTACTATGGCACAATTCCCTGCATCACAAGGCTTAAAAAGATCATTATAAACCTTTAAAAGAGTCATCTTGTTGGAGTGCAGTTTTATAAAGCCTCACTGAAAAGATCTGCACATTACATAGTGGATATCTGACTGTACAACTTTTTTTCTCATAGTTTACTAAGAAAAAGCTGTTTCTCAATCGGCCTGTTGTTACCTATAAAACTGCTAACAAGATTGGGTTTGTTTTGTAGCGGAGTTTCCTCAGTGTGTTCAAAGTAGGATGGAACACAACCTTGCATAAGTGAGCTGTTAAACATTGACAACAATGAAGGATCAATGCCATCTTTAGTCATCTTTAGAAAGTAACACAGCATGCTGAGGTGAAGAAGACAGCAAAGTTGATGGTGTCAAATAGTGTTACTGTACATTGACACACAAATAATGTAATAGTATTGACGCTTTTTTGTAATGGTATGCTAATAGGAACAAATTGTATTATTTATAAATATAGAAACTAGTTGTTAGGAAAGAATGTTATAACCAACAGTGTTAGGAATTGATTCAATTATGTTGCTGCTGGAAAAGGGGTGGGTTTAAAATATGTTTATAATGTGTATTCTTATACTTTATTATTATTCTTTTGCTTGTTTTTTTTATTTATTTTTATATATTTTTTATTCTCTCGTCTTTATTTATAAATTTGTTTTCTTTCACTATACTACGTTCAATAAACTCAAATCCAACCAAACTGTAGCAACTGGAATACAGGATTAAAACACAGCTTTAAGATTCATTAACATTTTCTGGTGATTATTGAAAGACCAACTGAGTTAAAGAACTGAGTCTGAGAAACCGTTTATGGATTCAGTTGTAAATAAACTGTGTGGTTTTTACTGTTTTTATCTGTTATATTTGAGCATTAACAACAAAACTAAAGCAGAGTTTGAAACATGACGCTCAGAATGTTCTGATCACCTACTGTTCTCCATGGGCCCACCCCTTGCTATTGGCGAAAGCTGTTCTTTGTTCTGGCCCAGCTGTGAACAGAGTTGGCACTGGCTCTTTGGTGCTAGTCTGGGTTTTCTCTCCGTGGAAACAAGAAGACCTGAAAATGATTTGGTGGAAAAGGCCATCCTGTGTTTGTTAGTCACCTTCCTTCAGTTTCCTTGATAAGGTTGTTTTTGGGAAAAACCTGAGTAGTGTTGGCTGTCATCCTAAACCCATCCTACATAATTAAGTGCAAAAAGCATACATATTTTTCTTTTATCTTTGGTTTAAAAAGTTCTGTTCTCCTGATTAATCACACCTGGTTCTCCTTTCATTTATCCACAGTACCCATTATCCAGTACCTAAAAGCTGGCCAGTTTCCTCATTGTCTTGCTAGATTTGTTTAATTCTCTATTGTCAGTTTTCTTCTATTACAGTTTTCTTTTACTCTAGTTGCTTCATTTTTGTCCCACCTGCCAGTATCTCTCATGCCGGTTCCTTTGTTTTTCTAAATACTTTTACTGTTAAACCTCATGTTCTGCAACTCTGCATCTGGGTCATCCATAGAACGCAAAACGAGACACGAACAAAGAAGCATCGACAGTAAAAGTTATTTTGTGAGTTTACTTATGCAGTATGATACATTTTTATCATGGTATCATTATTTATCACAATATACATACAAAATATGTCGTATTTGGAAACACTGATGAACAGACGCACCCAACCTCCCAAACAGCTCAGCTAATCAGAATACGAGTCCTCTTTCACCCACTCTGGGTGGACTATGCACATGTGGCTCTTTGTTAATCACTTCCCCTTCCTTGGCCTAATGTTATGTACAGTATTGCATAACAACCTTGCCATATGTGTTGACATTAGAAGTGCTATATCTGCCAACTGCAAGAAGCTTGTAATAATAGAGGCTGTGGTTGTAACAGAAAGGACTGACTGATATTATGAATGAGGTTTGGAATCATGCTGAATATTAGCAACATTATAATAAGTTTGCTTGATGCCCCCTGCAGCCTTTGAACAAATAATATCCATGATATAGTTACAGCTACAAAACAATGGCTTCGGACTGGAAAGAATCACCACCACGGTAAATGGACTGAATCTATATCAGAATCAGAATTGCCAAGTTTGTAGGCACAAACAAGGAATTTGACTTCAGATTCCAATGCTTTTCTAGTCATACTGACCACTTAAAGCATTTTACACTAGAGCCACATTCATTCAATCAAAGTCAGTCTCTTTATTTGTCTCCCTTGGGAGAAATTGGCCTTGGACAGAGGGGTTACACTGCACAGTGCACTCCTCCATAACATTTCATAAATACATACATAATTTAATAAAATATTTTTTTAAATGGACTAATTAATTTAAAAGCACATGACTAACAATGTTTCATGTTAAATTGTAAAGTAAAAAAATAACACAATAAAAAGGTAAGTTATTTAAAACAATGCCATCTTCTCATAATTGGGAAAAAATGGAAGGAACCCACCCAATAATAAAAGGAACACGTTCCTCCAACCTCAAATACATTATCGAAGGACTAAACTGGTTAAAGAATTAGTTTTCTAGGTAGCTTTGCGTTCTTTCAGACATGTTGACCTTGTGATCTCTGTGTTCCTTAATAACTTTAACTGATAACGGAAGGAATGAATGCTTGTAACCGTGGGTAAGCGAGGGACTCTATACCTTTGTCCTTAGATCAGTAAGACATGCTCACAGAGTGCAGAAATTGGGAGGGATCTGTTAAATACTATCTGCTCAGTTTACAGTTAAATTCCCAAACCAGCCATTGAAATGCTTAAAATTGACTCAATTGTTTTGTAAAAAATCAACAGAATATCTGTACAAACCCCAAACCACCTTGAGTCTGCAAAGAAAGTATAGATGCTGTTGGATCAGAGCACAAACAATTTTTGACTGTGTTGCCAGCTGAGGTCATTATCAATGTGAATGTTCAGGTATTTGAAGTTGACTTGCCGGATGTCGTGCCCATGCATGACCATCAGGAGGTGATCTCCAGCTGACCTGGGGTCCACCAGCATATCCACTATCATATCTGGGTTAATATGGAGTAGTTGAACATCACACACTCATCCACCGCACACCTGCTGCACAATCCCATTCAGTAACATGCACACAATAATACACAGATACACAGATTGCTAGGCAACCTGGCGTTGAGTGCCTTGCCGAGGGCGAGGGGTTTATCGACACATGACAGGAGGAGGCTGGAATTACACCTACTAGACAACCCCTCTACCAATGAGCCACAGTTGCCTCCCAGAAGGCTATCAAACTTGTGCATTTTTTTGTTTAGTCAAAAATGACAGTTTACCATAAAACTAAGGACATAGTAAAGCATATTTTGTATGCATATGTGTTGTCCAGTTGAAGCAAGGGAGACCAGATCTCAAAAAAGAAATGTGGGACAAGGATGCTCGTGAGGGAAAATGTGGGACACATTACCAACAATATATGAGGTCATACATTTTAATTTAACACAGATCTCACATTGCACTAATCAATCTTTGCTTTGATTGTTTGTGCACAACTATGAATTAGTATGATTTTATAAAAATATTATTTAACTTCTTTTAAGGTTTAACTAAACTGTTAAACTTTTTCAAAGTTTAATGAAGTTGTTTTAAGTTTATCGGGGGGAAAAAACCTTACAAGCTTTTAAAGTTCCACACTTTTTCTAAAGTTTATCAGAAAACGTTATTAAACGTCTATGTAAAGTGAAATGTCATCTTGGATGCCATTCCTTGTCTGTCTGGCAGTCATCTTTGAGTTTGAATAAAAATGAGTCCATAGATTGGCTGGCTTTATTTTTTTAGCTGTCCAGTTCCCCTGTGTGTGAAATTGTAAAATAACTTAGGCAAACTTTACAAAAAAACTCTCTGAGAATCATCTTTCTGGCCTTACCCAGTTAGAAACCGTTCTCCTATCTATATTGAAGCAGCATTTTCTTTTCTTTGACATAATTTCCATTTGATATAGCTATATCAAAAGCTTTTTATTTTTATTTTATGATCATCATGCGCATGTTGGTCATGAATTGGATGCTGCTGCATATTTTGACTAACAGCTGATGCAGCTCTGTGACGATGACTGAAGTTGTACTTTCTTTATGTTTCAAAAAAGCGCCTGTAGAATACATTTCTTGACTTTTCAGAATTTGACCCAGTCGAATGCGTTGTTTCAATTTGTGGAACACAGGAGTGAAAAATGTGGCACAGTCCCACACAAACTGGGACATCTGGTTAACATATTTAAAGTGTTCAACCACATCCATCCCGGGTGATGAACCATCACGGTCTATGTTAATCAATGGTCTCTCCGTTGATTAACATAGATGGTTCTTCGACTGGGCTGCACAGTGGGTAGCGCTGGTGCCTGGTAGCAAGAAGGTTCTGGGTTCAAATCCAACCCTGGGTCTTTCTGCATGGAGTTTGCATGTCCTCCTTGTGCATGTGTGGGTTCTCTCCGGGTACTCCGGCTTCCTCCCACAGTCCAAAAACATGACTGTTAGGTTAACTGGCTTCTCTAAATTGTCCTTAAGTGTGAGTGTGTGCATGAATGGTTGTTTGTCTCTGTGTTGCCCTGCGACAGACTGGCGACCTGTCCAGGGTGTACCCTGCCTCTCGCCCAGTGAATGCTGGAGATAGGCACCAGCAACCCCCGCGACCCCATGAAGGATTAAGTGGGTCAGAAAATGGATGGATGGTCCATCACCCTCTACTGGCTGTCGGGAGAAAAACATACACACTGTTTTTCTAATGTTAAGATGTAGGCAGGAGTCCTGGAGCCATTGAGATACTGATATCTTGCTGGAGAGAACAGCAGCAGCTTCACTTTTAGTTTTTGCATGAACATATAGTACAGTGTCATCAGCATATAATTGCATTTTTACAGTTTTACAGATATTGGGTAAATCATTGACATAAAGGCTAAATAGAATTGGTCCGAGTATTGATCCCTGTGGAATTCCAGCAGAGCAAGTGAGGAAGGTGGACTGTGAATTATCTATTTGAACTGCTTGTTTTCTGTCGGACAGATATGATTTCATCCAGCAGAGGGCACTTTTAGAGAAATTAAACTGACTTAACTTAGCTAGCAGAACATTATGGTTGATTCTATCAAAATCACTTTTCAAATCAAGGAATACAGCACCCACAAAGCTGCCTTTGTCCAGCTGTTGTTTTAGATTTTCTAGGAAGTAACAAGTAGATGTCTCTGTTGAGTGATGCTTCCTAAAAGCAAACTGCATGGGATGGAGAGCATTTGAACAATTTTTTAAATATTCCACTAGCTGTGCAACAACTCATCTCTCTGCAATTTTTGAGATTGGTAAAATACTTATAGGACGATAGTTCTCTGGTTTGATTTTGTCTCCTGTCTTAAACACTGGAGTAACTCTGGCTATTTTCCATGCTGATGGCACTATTCTGTGATTATTGGATTGATTTATCATGTGCGCAATTGGCCTAGCAAGTGCCTCTTTTTGTGAAGCTTAAGGAAATGACTTGTCAGGCCAAATCTATCTCTAGCCTTTGAGCTTTTTAAAGAAGCTATTATTTTTGTAACGTCTGAGATAGAGGCTTCTTCTATACTAAAGACTGGTTTATTGAGATCGACCTCAATACAGGGAATATCAAGGCTCTTAAAATCCATTGTTAATTCTTCGATTGAGCGAATAAAAAAAATATTAAAAATGTTAACAATTTTATCAATGTCATCAATTAATGCACCATTTACTTTAAAGCTGAAGATTTGTGGCATGATCATGATTGTTGTGCCCTAGTAGCTTATTTAAATTTTCCCATATTAAGTTTCCATTCCCATTTGCTCCTTTTATGACCTCAATGTAGAAATCAGCTTTTGCTTTACGTATATGCTTTACAACTTTATTCCTAAGTGATGTAAAAATCTGACGATTAGATGCTAATTCCTGTTTTCTTAGATTTTTTAGTCGGCCTTTTATCACCTGAAGAATATACGTAGAATAATATAAAAGGATTAATGTCCCAGCAGGATCTTGAAAAACTCATCCATGCAATTATGCAATGGTGACCTTACATCCATCCATTTTCCAAACCGCTTAATCCCTCATGGGGTCGCGGGGGTTGCTGGTGCCTATCTCCAGCGTTCACTGGGCGAGAGGCAGGGTACACCCTGGACAGGTCGCCAGTCTGTCACAGGGTGGTGACCTTACAGGTATGCCTAAAAAGTCAGACAGCTGCAGCTGATCCAGAACGTTGGCTTCTGCATCCTCACTAAGACTAAGAAAGTAGAGCACATCACCCCAGTTCTAAAGTCCTTACATTGGGTCCCTGTATCTAAGAGAGTAGACTTTAAAATCCTTCTGTTAGTCTATAAATCACTGAATGACTTAGCACCAAAATATATTACAGACTTATTGTCAGTGTATCAACCCCCTAGACCACTCATGTCTTTATATCCTTTTTTGTCCTGTCTGTCTCTGTGTTGCCCTGTGATAGACTGGCGACCTGTACAGGGTGTACCCCACCTCTCGCCAATTGACAGCTAGAGATAGGCAACAGCACCCCTCGCGACCCCACAGGGGATAAGCGTGTAGGAAAATGGATGGATGGATGGATGGATGCTCCACTTATCTGGAACAAACTTCCAGAAAACTGTAAAAGTGCTGAAAGCCTGAGTTCTTTTAAATCAAGATTAAAAACACATTTGTTTAGGATTGCCTTTGACTGTTCTAGTTAAACTGACTGAAACATCATTATCTTAAGTTAAGTCCAACTGTTTTTAAAATCATTAATATTTGCTCTGTTTTCTGTTTTTATTAAAATTTTCCTACATTTTATTTAAACTATTTTTTTTAACTTGCTTTTATTCAGTTTTTACTTTCCAATGTTTTAATCATGTAAAGCACTTTGCATTGTCCTTGTACTGAAATGTGCTTTACAAATAAATTTGCCTTTACCTTGCCTTGCCTAAAAGATGTTCCATTTACACATATAGGGCCTGAGCTTCAAAAGGTTTGCACGTATTAAAAAGCGCAAACTAATTAACATGTGCAACGCTGATCTTCATACCAGGTGCAAAGCAATTTGCTTGTATATAATTTGCAGAACCGTGGGTGTTAACATTTTTTGTGTGTGCCTTCATGAATATACAACAAGCTACCATTACAGCTGTTGTTGTGCAACATTAAGTTCTCATACAGAAAACAACAAAATCGGGGACATTTCCAGGGACAGCTTTAACATTTCGTCCAAAACGGGGTTGTCCTGATTAATCTGGAATGTCTGATTACTCTATGTGACAAAACATTAGGCAGGGCAGAGAGAGAGAGGGAGGGAGCGCCTTGAGTGCGCATCCATAAATTGTGGCAAGAGGGATTATTTCCCTCCCTCAATGTTCCTATATAGAATAAATACAAACGGGGATATGTTCATTTCCTACGTAAATCAGATTTGTCAGCTGTATTATTACTGTATTAAACTCAGAAACGTTAAAATAAAAAAAAGTTGGGTCTTCCGTCATTATGTAGTTAAACAGTTTTTGCTTCTGCAGACAAAAAAAAACATTTTCCCACCTTTTTTATAGTAATAACTAATATTGTCTCTAATAAAAGGAAAACTTAAATAGCAGAAGTTCACAATTCTCTGTCTGTTGTCCCATTGTGGAACAATGAAGGAATTTCTTATCTTAACTCTTCATTAAATGGTTTTGTGCACCTGGGTGTCTGGAGAGATTATGTGATGACTGTTTCTGGCTTGGATTCAGAAATTGAAACATTCCTTAGAAGTTCATCTTTCTTTTTCAGCAGCTTCCAAACTGCTGTAGCACAGAATTTACCCAATTTAATGAGGTGGACTGAACTGGTTTTGCAGGTATTATGCATTCCAGACCCAATCTTAGAAGATCACCCACAACACGCCCACTTATTGCACCCGCAATTTCTTTCCAGGCCACATAATTTAGTGTTTCTTATTTGGAATATTTGAGAATCAGGGACTTTTCGTGTATAATTTCCAAAGACTTTGTATTGCAGCCCATCTCTTCTGGCTGTGGTCCTGATCCCACTGTGGACCATCTGACCCTGCTGATATATCAGTGATGAAACCAAAGTAGAACACACTGGTCTAAACTCAAAGCATCTTGTTTGGACAAAAACAGGTACTACCACCTGGCACCATTCCTAGAGTAAATCATGGCGGTGCCAGAATCATGATGCAGGGATTAAAAGCAAAGCTTTTGAATATTTTATGTACAGTCATATTTTAAATTATAATGTTATTGAAAATTATTTTACTTCAGCAACTCTAATCTCAACCATAACCCATTAAGTGAAAGGAATTAGAGTAAATACACACAGATGGATGTTTTCAGACATTTATTTATGTTAATTACATTTTTTGCTTACAACTAATGAAAACAAGACAATTAAGATTAGAATATTACATCAGACTAATAACAAAAAAACAAATAAACTAGCCTTATTGGAATGCATTTTCTAATGTATTGTATTTGGCTGTAAATTGAATTGAATTGCCTTATTTGTCTCCCAGGGGGGAAATTCCATTAAATGAAACTTTTATGTATATATTTTCTTTAAAAAAAATTAAAATAAATTTTTTTTTTTTACACTTTATGGGGGACTGTATGTAGAATTTCATAGAAAATAAATCAATTTAGGCACAATAATCTGTAAAATTAAGAATCTGAATAAACCAAAGTGCTTTAACACTTGTTTTCAATGCACAGTATCTAATCAGGTTATGAAGAATAGTAGCTGGATCAACTGCGACAAGATTTTGTAAGGTTGTTGCTTTTAGATAAGCTAAAAGAGAGTTTTAGATCTAAAATGCATTTAGCCTTTTGTTTATCTAGTTTCTTGGAATCACTTGAATCACCTTTTGTCTAGCTGTCCCTTCACATTTCAAGGAACATTTGTCTTGGTACAAGTTACCCTTGAGGTTGGTTGTGGTTAAAATATTCTGCTGTTAACTGAGATACATCTTCAAAACGCCAATTGTGCTGGTTATTCCAACATTATCAGATAATGTCTCTTCTGTAGATTTAAAGGTGCATTGGCACATTATACTCCTTTTCAAAATGAATACGCCAGTAGCTTACCTCTGGTTGCATACAAAGTGTTTCTGGCAAATTACAGCATCCTGCTGGCGTATTTCTGTCTTTTATGCTTTGTTTTTGCTCACTTTGTTTGTAAATAAAGCCCTTCTGTGTATATTTACCATAGCAACAAGCTGAAGCAATGGAGGTAAGCGACTGTCAAACTCCCAGCAGAGTTACGAAGAAATAATAAAATTCCAAGATCAATCACAAAAAAGCACCAAAAGAATGTTTGATACCAAGAGGGATAAGACTTGAATAGTGCTGGGAATACGGTATGAATGTTAGTGTTCACTAAAGCAGGAGCTAAAGGTGAGGAAGCATTGAGATGTTGCCACAAAATTGATGGATATATGAGTAAATGTCTTTGCTATTAGTGCTACTAGTGTTAGCAATGCTTTTAAGCTTCATTCTGACAGGATTAGTTTTACCTAGGCACCACATGCCATTTGTAATAATTACGATGATTGTCTGTGTTGTTAATCCTGTATGAGTCATCCATGTCAATAATTTGTAAAGTAAAAATTACCCTACAAGTTACCTACTATATTTTGCTGCACTCCAAGTTCCTGTGATAAGAATAGGCATTCCTGTGATTTTTACAGAATCTGGGGGTTACATTATGCGATTAGGTGTTTTATATTTCCTGAGCACATCTTTATTTGCTTTTGGCAAAGAATTGAGGCTTTTGAGTGTTTAGAAAACCTTTCGGCTTGTAACATTCAGCATCAACAAAAGAAAAGGCTGGAGAGAAGGAGCGACCAGAGCAGATCCAAATGTGGATCACACCATGCATTGCCCTGTGTGGTATGAATCTGTTATACAGCTAGCTAGCGCTGGCAGTAACATCACTGAGTGACTGTAACGCAGTACACAGCGCGTTAAAATCATACCCACTGCTCATTGCAGTGTTGGAATTCTATTTGGGCTCAAAAAGGACTATCAAAACACTATCAGGACGGATGCTTGGTGTATATAGCCAGGGTTACCCTAACCCTAACCCTAACCCTTTTTTGTATCATGATCAACTGTTTCTTTAGTCTTTTTGTATAGGCATATAATGTGCCTATGCATTTAATGTAGCTGATTGTACAGCTTGCTGAAGGCAGTTGTCTATAAAAGTATTTTTGTGCTTGAAGGTCAACAGGATACCAAACACAGCACCTTGCAAAAGTATCCATACCATTACACTATAACCACAAACATACATGCAGTTTTAACTGACAAACAAACACATTACCGTAGTTAATGAACTACTTCGGTAGTTCATTACCGAAGTGGCAGGAAAATGATAAATTATTTTCATGTTGCAAGTTGTAGATAAGGCAGATCATGTCACTTCCTGTTTGGCTCTTGTACATGGTGGATCTGTGTGATCTTTCTGGTTCTGTCGATTCGATCCAATATCTTTTGATTGCAATACTTATCAGGTATGTTAACACCTAACCATACTTTGTTATTATTAATCTAACAAGCCAGAGGAATTATACAGCTTCAGTACTGGACTCTCATACATAAAACAATGCAGAGCAGGTAAAATCAGGAAGTGGAGAGCCCTGATTATCACTTACATAAGCATTATATAGAACCTAGTGTGTACACCCCGCTCAAGGTTTAGGGTGTACTGTATGACATCAGTGTTCCTTGCATGACAATGGTGAAGAATGTTTCACCATATTCTGGAAGTAACTAGGCTGACCATCCATCCATGTTCCAACACGCTTATCCCTATTGGGGTCGCGAGGGGTGCTGGTGCCTATCTCCAGCTGTCAATGGGCGAGAGGCAGGGTACACCCTGGACAGGTCACCAGTCTATCGCAGGGCAACACAGAGACAGACAGGACAAACAACCATTCACACACACACACTCACACCTAAGGAGAATTTAGATTAACCTAACAGTCATGTTTTTGGACTGTGGGAGGAAGGCAGAGTACCCGGAGAGAACCCACGCATGCACAGGGAGAAAATGCAAACTTGTAGAAAGAGTAGCACTTGAATCCAGGACGCAAGAGCGTTACCCACTGGACTAGGCTGTCCAATCTAAGTATGTCAGCCTCTGAGTCCTCAGTGCCCATGAGTTATCTGTTGTTTCACCGTTAACCGCTTTCTGCAGCTCCAGCATCTGTAATCTCAAAATCCTTACCGTTTCTCTTTCTTGTTGTGCTGAATGGTATTTAGCTTAGCTTTAGCACTACTGACCATGCTGTCTCTCTAGTTTCTGTTTCTGTCAGAGTCTCCTCCTTTGGCCAACTTGGTGATGGGATGCATAGTCCTTGGTCCCAGCTCACAGTTAATGCTTTTCTAATAGATTGTCCCTGTTCAGTGACACACCAGCTGAGAGGCCCACACTGGAGCCAGCAAGAATCTGTTAAAGGAGAGTTTTCCTTCCCACTGTCACTACATGGATGCATAGTTTGAGGGACCACGGCAAAGTCAATGACACAATGCAGGCAACTGTCCGCTGTCAGTATGTGGTTGTTCAGGAAACAGGCTTGCTGCAAAGTCAGTGTCTTAATGCAGTCAGCTGGGTTCCTTAAACAGAAAACTTTCTACCACTCTAATGATAAACTGAAGTTAACGGTTCCATACCTAGGATGAAATGGGATTAAATGACGTAGACAATGTATGACTGGATTGAATTGAGAATATATACATGTGTATACCTATGATGGGTTGGTTTCGCAATGTGCCTTGAGCCGACTTTAGTTGTGAATTGTGCAAAAATAAATAAGCGGAATCGAATAGAAATGCTGTCACTTTACTGTAAAGCATTACATGAAGGTGAACACCTGGAGTGAGTTTTTACAACTTACAGTTATGTTTAGATAGAAATTAGAGCTTTTGGTAAACTCAGAGGAGATTACAAATGAAGGCTGTTATTTAATTTAAAAGTCACATGGACCGTACAATTGCTGACTCAGATCAGTTAAGTTAGTCTTGTTATATTCTGCTGGGCAAAGTTTGTTTTGTTTCAGTCTGTCAAACAAAATTGAAGTGCCCAGGGAAGCACAAAGAATGTCGGGAATCCAGTCTAAATGTAGCCATTTCTTTTAATCTCCTGAATTGCCACTTCTTCCGAGCACATCGTGTGTCTTAAATACAATTGGAGGTTTTTTTTCTTTCCACTGTCATGCGGCACTGGTCTAATCAGTTTGAGAGCTTCATGTTTCTTGTGAGTTCTTAACAGCAGCTGGGATATATTTCTTCTGACCATAAACTTTATCTAACAGCCCTTTTAACTTGCAAGTCTTTTCTGCCGGCAGTCTTGCTGTGCGCATGTTTGTTTTGGTTGTGTTTTGGTGTGCTCACAATGACCAGCGTTGTAATCTGCTTCCTGCATTTGGTTTACTTGAAGCGGATCTCTGATTTTGGGCAGACCTGAAGTTTCTTCTGTGATCAGCACTAATGTTCACTTACACATTCACGTTTGCCCAATTGAATCGAACTTTCCAGGCAAACAGCTAGATATGAATTTATCAAGGCTGGTGTGAAATTACCCAGAGAGGTGCAATATTCCATCATTTAAGTAATGATACATACCATGTACCTATACAATTGTGCAGGTCATTTGCCCCAAGGAATGACAAACATCCTTTTCGGCAATAGTGGCATGGCACCTGCATCATAAATAATGCTCATGTGGTGCATAAACCCTGGTCTTCCACAGCACATAATAACAATAACATCAAATACATTACCGCTTTTTTCAGTTAGAACTTTATGTTAATTCATCATAATGAAACATTCCTTAGAATTAATTCATTTATTCAACAAATGAATAGATATTCGTTGAATAAATTAGTCAGTTCTGCACTAAAGGATCAACCAGCCTTAACTTGAGAAACAGGGTGGATTTTACTCCAGCTTGGTGAGAGGATGTGCAGGTAATATACTGTATGTGCTACTTCGAAAGCCTTTTTCCATGGGTTTCATCCTGCCTAAAAGGTGTTGTGGTGAAAAACTCCTTCAGCCAGAATCTGAATCCGAATCACTGCTTCCAGCCGTTTTCTTCACATTTTGACACATGTATGGGAAACCAAATATGAGCTGCATGTCTTCCTGCTGTAACGAGTCCCAGTTTGTCTCATTTTTGGAGATTTGATTTTAACCTCGGATTCTTTGTTAAAGCGTGTGTCCTGAAATGGAAATTTGGAAATAATACGATGGAAACTTAGTACCATCCCTGTCACTTCCAGTGGGAATAAATTACTCAGGGTAACACTGCCAGAGAGGACTTCAGTTACACCGAAAGAAGAGATGAAGAAAAAAAGAACAGAGGAATTTTGGACCAAACAACAAAAACAAAGTGATTCAAACACTCATCCATATTGTAACATCACACGTTGTCTGCAGGTCTTTCGTGTTTTTTTTCCATGCGCAATGGTCATTCAAGAAGTGATGAAAAGCACATGGCCTTTGCTTATATGTTCCCATTAGAAAGTAATAACTTTCAACAAGGCTCACAGGCCTAATCCAAATCTAGCTGGGGAGCAGAATCATTCATCAAACTGTTGTACCCAAAGGGTTTTAGCAGTGGAAAAAGAGCAAACATATCCTTATGTAAACACATGACTGTCTGTCATGTTTATATCCAACCTGGCCTCTGAAATGTAGTAGGGGCCCTGATCCAGTCAAAGATAGGACAAACACTGTCCTTCCCATGTGCAAAAGTAAAAATATATCATAAATTGATAAGAAATGTTTTATATCCTTACACGCTTCCCCCCAAAATGTGTGTTAAATATCCCAATATGTATTTTCGTGAAAAACCCCCCCCGTTATTCATGATTTGATGTTATTAGCTATTCAGAAGCTTAGTGGCTCTCTTCTGTATGGTAAATGTTAAAGTTCATGACAGTTGATACAATGCCAGAGCCAAAAATTCCTCCATTAAGAGGAACATGGCAACACGGCTTGAGCTTGCAAAGTAACAACATACAATATATTTCACACACCTCAAACAAACTGTGAAACATAGATTTAGACCCCTCTTCCAGCAATGGAACCTGTGCATTATGCATTCATGGGGTCAGTCGTGAACCTACATATATTGCTCATCATATGGAAGGCATGTTGGATCTGTGCCAAAACAACAGCCTGGAAACCACATTTAACAGAATTTAAATTGTGAAGGAAAAAATCAGAGATGTCTTAAGGTTCACATCATTACTTGACTCGTGTCATAACTGATTAAAGATGCTTTATAGCAGTGAAGGCAAGCTGCTGGATGTGGTTCTCAAATTTTGGATTACTTTTTGTAAAATGAAATATGAGACGCTTAAATGTGTCAGAAGTTACTGTTTACTTGTGGTAGTAGTTTTTTGACCGAGAGAGGAAATCAGTACACACACAGTAGGAAGAATGTGACAAAGATTGGTTGGAGACACGGAGCTCAATACTGCTGAGGCTAATTGCTGGACGCAAAACAGGTGAGTCTGATTATGAGACTACAGCTACATGGAAAACAGGACGAACTGCCGTAAAGAACCTAAACCAATACAAAAGGAAACATAGGGACAAATAAAGCAATAACCAACAGGACATAACAAAACATTAAAGAAACTCAGACTGCAAAACATTTGAAAACACAGAAATATAAATGAACATATGGCAACAGAAAACTAACCACCAAAGTAACTGTGCTCCGAACCCTTTAACTCATGACAGCAATGTCCTCTGCTTGGTGAATAACTTGGTGTCAGGAACCCAAGGACTTTTTGTTTATTCAGTGCCTGTCATAGTCAGTTTCTGTTCATTATTATTTCATTTTAGGCTCCTGGGGATCCTGCAGTCTGTTTATATTTTGCACTTATTTAGTATTGGCTATTATCTGTAGATTCTTGTTTCTGTCCCTAGTTAAGTTTTCTATTCATTGTTAGTCTTTGTGGATTATTTGTTGTTGTTCCATCTGGCCATGGACTAGAATTCAGATTGAATTCTGAACATGGACCATGGGGGATAAATCGGGATCGGTTGTGAGCAAAGGAATTTCACATATCCACGCAGAGACAGCCTCTCACAGCAGGGATGCCTGCTATAAGCATAGACCACTCCTTACTATCTTACACTTCTTGTCTGGGACTCTGGAGGAGAGGGTGGCAGGGGAAACCAGCCAGCCATGCTCTTTCATGGGTCTCGAAAGACCCACAAGCTGAGTAAAAATGTGCTTCTGTGAAACTCAGTCCCTGCTGTTTCGTTGGGACAACAAAAGGGGGAGATTCTCGTTGTCCTCTGTGACTACGATTCATTTCAAGCATAAGGTTTGCTTCGTTTCGCTCCACCATCGTTCAATAATGCTATGAGCATTATCACTGCATTAATATGGAATATTAATGTCGATTTAAAGGTGTTTTGTTTAATTTTAGGATTAGCCGATTTTACCGACCGATCGCTAGCCTCCCGGATGTATAATCACATTAATAAAATCCAGCGTCCCTAAAGTTAATGATTTTACTGAGAAAATCTTTCTTTAAAATGTTATTTTATCAAATAATGTTTTGTTTAACTAAGGATTGCATTGTGAATGGGTTGAAAAACCAAACCAAATGTTGTTCTGAATTAGTTAAGGTAATTTAAGCTCATTCCATGTTCTTTAAAATGAACTTTGGTTCTTTAACTCAGGTAAAATGTAATTTTATCAAATAATGTTTTGTTTAACTCAGGATTTGCATTTTGAATGGGTTGAAACACATACCAAATGTTCTGAATTAGTTAAGCTAATTTAACCTCGATTCACATTCTTTAAGATGAACTTTGGTTCTTTAACTCAGATCTGCAGTGAACCAGGATTCACTGAATAATTCTGATGATGATCAACCACTTTATTTTGTCCTTTGTTTCTTTTGTATGTACATAGTTCCTTAGCTTCTTATTATCTTCAATTTGCTTAGTAGTTTTAATTAAGTTTCACTAGCCTCGTGGAAAGGATTTGTTGTTTGAAATATAGTGTTAATTCAGATAAACAGCATTATATAGTGATGTTCTCTGGATGTTCATTGTATTTCTGTTAATACATTTTTTAACTTGAAGAGACGTTGTCATTCATTTATTCTATATGTGTGCAGATTCTATATGTCTATTCCCGTTCTGTCTTTACCATATCATTGCTCTCTCTCCCTCTGCCTAATTACCTTTACATGTTTCACCTACGCTTAATTGCTCCACCTATCTTCCCTTTTGTCTACTCCCCTATTTAGCCAGTCTGCCATACTCAGTTGTCAGGTCCTTTGCTATGTTACCTGGTTCTGGTCACCATCTTGCTGTGTTCCTGGTTCCTGTTTACCCTGTCTGCCTGTAAGCCGTCATTTTCACTATTGAATAAACATCTGTTACTTCAAACAAACAAACTCCTGACACTAGGAGCTATCGATAAAATAGTTGCAGTGAGGCAAAAAAAATAAAAAGTGAAAGAGAAAAATGTTTGTCACAGTGGCTGATGTTATGTATTGTGAGAAAGAATAAAAAGCTGTGATTGAAAACAGTTTAAAATCATCAGTCTTTTATTTCAGTTTATCTGAGTGAGTGTGGTCAGCAATACAAACACAATACAAATACTGCTTCTAGAAATTAAAGTTACCCATTTTCAACGAGCTTACAAATGTACACCAGCTACATTAATGGTGCAGCTGTACCACTAAACAGAACTAGTTGCATTGATTCATTGTTTTAAATATATTGATAATTATTAATGCCGTCATTAAGCCAACTGTGGGAAAAAGAAAAATTAACAATCCCAACCACACTTCCTGGGCCTTCCAATTATCATCGGTTTCTAATTTTCACCACAACTCACAGCTATCATTTTAATCATCACAAATAAATAAATGCCCCTCCCTAAACGGAAGTAGGTAAACTATCCAAACAACATTTTTTGTTTCGTTTTTTTAGTTTCCTTCCAGTTTTTTTGTTTCCTTTCATTTTTTTTAACTTCCTTCAGTTTTTTTTGTTTTCTTTCAGTTCAAAATCAGCTTCAACAAAGACTACCTCAATTACTAAAAATTTTCTTGAGAAAAGCTCCACTGCTGGAGCGATTGTATAAACATCATCATCATGTATTTTGGTTGCATTTAGTCCCTTGTCATGATTTAGGTTTTTGCTTGTTTGTTTTGGACTTTTCCGGACTTGTCTAGAATCAGCTCTGTCACCTCTTAGCCACAGAAACCCTCCAATTAGTCCTCAGTCACCAGTCAACAGCCCAGACCAGTTCCACCTGCTGTCACTAATCCGTTCCTACTCTGCTCACCTGTTCCCCAGCCTTCATATACCTGCTTCACTCACCCACTCACTGCCAGATCGTCTCATCTTGTCAAGCACTGCTGGTTCCACCTGCATCTGGTCAGTCTGGTTCTGTTTGTCTGCCTCATCTACCACAACTCAACCTCTACAATAAACTTTTTAAACGTAACTCTGTGTCTGGTAGGAATATCGGGTTCTTTGAGCACTGTTAATTACACTTTTGCTGGACTGGAAGATCTTTAAACAGCATTTCAGATGAACACATCTTTCACGTAGCTCACTTTTTGTTAATTTGTCTTGTTGTGCAATTATACACTGTTTAAAGTTATTTAATGTTTAATAAATACATCTCTGTCTGTTAAGTACTGTCTGGTGATAATCAGACCTTACCTTACCAACACCTTAAAACCATGACAGAAGAACACTCTGGCCAACCTGACCCAGCAGACACTTTTGGTCGGCAGCTTGCCACTCAACAGGAACAATTACAGGCTCTCGGCGTAGCAGTTAATTCGGTGCAGGAGCAATTGCAGTTTGCTACAGCTCAGCTTAGCCAGCTGACTGCCGCTCTTACTTCCGCGTCTAGTCAGCCTGTCTCTACAACTCCTAGTGCTCTGCCTCCTAGTAATCTGACAGCAGAAATTACCGATCAGTCTTCCCCTGTCTCTGAGAGCTTGTCTCTGAGCCCCGAGAAGTTTTCAGGAGACAGTGGAGATTGCGGGGGATTCCTCTTTCAATGTGCTTTGGTTTTTAATTGCTCTCGCCGCACCTTTTCTGCCGATCATGCCAAGATTTCTTTTGTTTTACGGTTGTTAACCGGCAGAGCCCTTAGATGGGCTGAGGCTCACTTCCCCGACTGCAGATCTTTCGGCTGCACCTTTGAAGAATTCATTAGTGAGTTTAAGACGGTGTTTTCTGCCGAGTTGGATCCTGTACAGCAGTCACGCTGTTTACTTGCGCTAAAGCGGATGCCGCGTCTCAGATTTTGCGGTGGAGTTTCACACTTATCCTGCTGCCGCTGGATGGGAGGCTCAGCCGATAAAGGCTGTCTTTTTCCAAGCTCTCGATGAGACCTTAAAGGATGAGTTAGCCCGCATTGAGGAGCCTGAGACCTTCGAGGGTTTAGTTGCTCTCGCGGTTCGGCTGGACGCTCGTCTGCGCAGCTGAGGCCGAGGGCTGAGAGACCTTTACGGCCGACGTTTCAACCTGTACAGGGGGTTAATCCTCCCAGGCCAGTTGCACACCGCCGTCACCACCCGAGCCTATGCAGATTGGCCGTGTACACCTCACTTGGGAGGAACGTCAACAGCGTTTTTCGGACAATCAGTGTCAATCAGTGTTGGCCTAGTGGTTAGAGCAGCGCGCTTGCACTCAGAGAAGGATGCAAGTACCCGGTTCGATCCCCAGCGCCTGCACTCTGGGTCGCTGAGCAAGACCCTTAACCCCTGATTGCTCCCCGGGCGCCGCACATGGCAGCCCACTGCTCCCCAAGGGGATGGGTTAAAAGCAGAGAACAAATTTCGTTGTAATGTATGTTTCAATGACAATAAAGATGATATTACTATTACTATTACTATTACTATTTATTGTGGGGCTGCAGGACACTTTGTTAACTCTTGTCCGGTACGGCCAAAAGATCTGGTCCGTCGCCTGTAGTGGGGAAGTCGGCGGACCGTTGTAGAGTTCCGTCCCCCAAGTCTCCTTGTGATCCCGCTCCATCTCGTTTCTGTCTCCCGGCTACTTTAGTTTTAAACCGGGATAATCTTAGTGTTTCTGCCTTAGTTAATTCCGGCTCTGATTTTAATCTGATTGACCAAGGACTGGTCACCCGGTCTCAAATTGAGACAGTCCCTTTGTCCGCGCCACTCCAGGTGTCCGCTTTAGACGGAGAACGTCTAACGTTAATCACCCATCAGACCAAACCCTTGGAAGTAATAATCTCCGGCAACCACAGAGAATTTCTTTCCCTTTTCGTTTTCCCTGTTAAACATTCCCCGTCCGTTTTAGGTTTAGCCTGGCTACATAGACACAATCCACATCCAACGCCTGCTCGAGAACCGTCTGTTTGTCAAGGCCGAAAAGTGTGAGTTTCACAAGGCTTCAGTCTCGTTTCTCAGCCTGATTTTAGAGGGTGGACAAGTAAGATCAGATCCTGATAAAATCAAAGCAGTAATAGAGTGGCCGATTCCTGACTCTAGAAAGCAGCTACAGAAGGTTTATCAGAAACTATAGCCAGATCGCGTCCCCTATGCATGCCCTGACTTCTCCTAAGGTTCCGCTTATTTGAAGCCCAGAGGCGGAGGCCTCATTTTCTGAAATAAAGGCCAGATTCTCACAAGCTCCCATTTTGATACACCCCGATCCTGCCAAACAATTTATATTAGAAATCGATGCGTCCGATACGGGGGTTGGGGCTGTTTTGTCTCAACAGTCCAACTCTGATAAAAGACTTCACCCATGTGCCTTCTTTTCTCGTCGGCTGTCTCCAGCCGAGCGAAACTATGATGTGGGAGATCGGGAATTGCTGGCAATTAAACTAGCTTTAGAGGAGTGGCGACACTGGCTGGAGGGGTCTGAGCAGCCCATTGTCATCTGGACGATCATAAAAATCTCGCCTACCTACAGTCTGCCTGATGTCTGAACCCTCGACAAGCCCGCTGGTCTCTCTTTTTCTCACGATTCAACCTATCCATAACGTACCGCCCCGGCTCCAGAAACGTCAAGCCTGACGCCCTCTCCAGACAGTTTGCTCCCCAGGAAAATGAGAGAGAACCAGCACCCATCCTTCCACCCACGTGTACCTTTGGAGTCCTCCGGTGGAATCTGGAGGATCCTATAAATCAAGCCTTATTGTTGGATCCGGACCCAGGCACCGGCCCCGCCGGACTCACTTTTGTCCCTAGATCTGTCCGCCCTGAAGTTCTGCGTTGGTGTCATGACTCTAAATTCTCAGCTCACCCAGGAATATATAGAACCCAGTCTCAGGTGTCTCGTTGTTTCTGGTGGCCGTCTTGGAGCAAAGACGTCCGAGAATATGTTCGTGCCTGTTTGTGCTCAAAATAAACCGTCCAACCAACCTCCGTCTGGTCTCCTTAACCCACTCCCCTTTCCAAAACGCCCTGGTCTCACATTGCTCTGGACTTTATTACTGGACTCCCGTCATCTCAAGGTATGACCACTATACCGACAGTAGTTGACCAGTTTTCTAAATCCTGCCACCTCATTCCCATCCACAAACTGCCCAACGCTTTGCAAACCGTCCAACTCCTCATCAAGCACGTGTTCAAGCTCCACGGAATCCCTGCTGACATTCTATCTGACCAGGGCCCCCAGTTCATCTCACAAGTTTGGAGGCACTTCTGTTCTGCTCTCGGTGACTGTTACACTCTCACCTCTGGTTACCATCCACAAACCAATGGTCAGACTGAAAGAATGAACCAGCAACTCGAAACCACCTTCCAATGCCTTACTTCTTCGTCCCCCTCCGACTGGAATACGTTTTTGCCCTGGGTTGAGTATGCCCTCAATTCACAAGTTTCCTCTGCCACCGGACACTCCCCCTTTGAGATAGCCCTAGGCTACCAACCACCTCTCCTGCCCTCTGATGAACTCCATATACCGGTCTCTTCAGTTAACCAATACATCACCCGTTGCCAGGACACATGGAAATCAACACTCACCGCCCTTACCCACACCACAGAGCAGAACAAGAGGTTTGCTGATCGGCGTCGAGTTCCTGCCCCCCAATACCGCCCCGGTCAGAAGGTTTGGTTATCCTCCAGAGACGTCCTCACAAATCCTGCCGCCAAGAAACTCGCTCCCCGATTCACTGGTCCATATGAGATAGAGAGAGTCATCAGCCCCACGTCCGTCCGTCTTCGCCTGCCACCACATTCTCGTGCCCATCCCACTTTTCATGTCTCCCAGATTAAACCCGTCATCTCTAGTGAACACTGCCCTCCAGCCGAACCCCCTCCGCCCACCCAGGACAGTCAAAGCCGCCGTATCCTCAGGATCGTGGACTCCCATCGGCGTGTGAAATTAGCTTAACTAATTCGGAACAACATTTGGCATGTGTTTCAAGCCATTCACAATGTGAATCCTGAGTTAAACAAAACGTTATTTGATGAAATAACATTTTGTTTGAGTTAAAGAACCAAAGTTCACCTTAAAGAATATGGAATGATCTTAAATTAGCTTCACTAATTCAGAACAACATTTGGTATGTGCTTCAACCCATTCACAATGCAAATCCCAAGTCACACAAAACATTATTTGAGGAAATAACATTTTAAAGAATGATTTGCTCAGTAAAATCATTTACTTTAGGGACGCTCAATTTTATCAATGTGATTCTACCTCCGGGAGCTAGGGTTCGCTGCAGCGATCGGTCGCTAAAATTGGTTACTCCCAAAGTTAACCAAAACGCCTTTAAATCGACATTAATATTCCATATTAATGTGGGAATAAGGCTCATAGCACTATCGAACAATAGCGGAGCGAAACGAACAAGCCTTATACTTTAAAAAGGGTTTTGCTGAATAACCGGAAATCGGAAGTTACCAAAAGCTAAATGGCATTTTGGCTAGCGGATTTCGGCACTTACTTTAAAGACTTCAGCTTTATTTTTAGCCATAATGAGTGAGCCAGTTAACATAAACATCAATATACCATCAGTGTATATAACCCCTGTGGAGATAACATTTGCTATAACCATAAAAACACACTCGAATCATATCGGCAATGGCCTGATACAGGATGCTAGCATGAGCTACTTCTGTTAGCCCTTTGTGTTGAAAACACCATCTAAACGCATTACACAAACATTTCCCAATGACCGCGTAACCTTTCCCTCTAGTTTTTCTGCCGAACCTGTCGGTGCCTCGTGTGAGTCCGGTCCACTTTGGCCATCCAAGGAAGGACAGTGGAAAAGCAGGGAAAATCGTTGGTCTGTTCAGCAGCGGGCTAGCCTGTGGCTCTGCAGCCTAGCAGCAGCAGCCTGTGGTCGGGGGGGGGAAGGCCTCGACCGATGCTCCATGCAGTCGATATTTCAGCTCCCTCTTTCTCTCAGCGTGGGAAGTGGGTAAAGGAGGCTGATACGCGCCGTCTCAAGTCACCTTTCCCTCCATGCCAAAAACAAAGCTGTTTTTGGCATGGAGGGATTCCTTCCTCCTGCGCCTGACGCTAAAGTTAAGACAGCAGACTTAACTCTGATTTGCCCGGTTATATCCTCTGGGCAAAGAGGGATTTCTTCCAGGTACTGGCTTGTGCGTCTTTCCTGGCCTCGTGAGGCCTCATGGTTCAGGCCAGCCTCCCTCCTCCTTTGTCTCAGGTAGGAAGAAGGTGAAGACTGGGTGGCAGCCCCCTCTCCTCGAGGGCTCCAGGGAGAAAGTGGTGGTCTTCTGAGAGTCTGGTCAGAAGTGCTCTGACCTTTTGTCTGTGGGGAGTGGTCTGTAGCATGGACCCTGCCGAGAGGGCGGATCCTTGGTGCCTGTGAGGGACCCAAACTCTTGTTGCTTAAAATCCATTTTGATTCCTTCCCCATGTCACACATTGTTCCATTTTAACACAATTTAGCCATGGTGTAATGGCATAACAGTCTTTAATTGGATACTGAGTAACTTCAGTTACAAGTTATTGTTATGACCCTGCCCTGTCTTCCATGTTTTTCCTACCATTTCTTAGCTGCTCTGATCATTGGCAGAAGCAGCGACACCTGTCGCTCTCCTAATTACCTTCATTCCTCCCCCCTTGTAATCCTGCCTTTATATGCAGGTCTCCCACAGCAATTCCCTTCCAGATTATTGAAAGCCTTTGTGTGAGCAGCTGTCCAGCAGTCATTGCCTTCTTTGCCTGTTGTCCTGACCAGGTTTTTTCCTCTCTGAGCTGTCCTGTCTCGCCTTGCCCTTGCTGGGACACCTCACTGATTTCTGGACACGACCGTAAACGCTTTATTATTAATTCTGGTTCCCTGTCTGTTCGTAATTTTCTTTCAAACTCCATTCTCTTCTTGTTTCTCTTATAAATTCAGTTTTTACAGAGACAACTTCTATTTCTAATGAAACACCATCCATATCACTGAGCTGCACTGCAGCTTTCCCCTTTATCTCCATGAACTGCTGAACTTCTTCCCTCAGACAATAGAATAATTCACATGTATCCGGCGGTACACCAGATCTCCAGATTCTGACTGACAAAAGCTAGACTACCATACATGTGCCACCAGGCCCTCTGACCACCTCCAATAGGCAAAGCGGGTGAAGTGTCTTTCCCAGGGTCACAACAACTGAGACGGTCGGAGCAGGGGATTGAACCATCAACCAGCCGGTTACAGGACGAACACCCTAGCTCTTGCAAAATGACATAACTGGTCATGTGCAAGCATAAGATGAGATAGAGTAGACAGGTGTCACTCATGGCGACAGCAATAAAAAAGAAAAGTGGATGCTGAATGTCGTGTTTTTCAAGTGAAATAGATTAATCAATATTTTTTCATCAAAGAGAAAAGCAAACCCATGTGTGCAGTTCATGTGGAGCCACTGGCAGTGATGAAAAAATCCACTCTGGAGAGACATTACAAGTGTAAGCATGTTAAACTGGAGGAGTGGAGAGGGCGGCTGCAAATTGATAAAGTTAACACGTTTCGTCAGATGTTCAACAATCAGCATTTATGAAATCACAGGACGACAGACAATATTGACCCTGATCCTGGCTGGGATATGTGCATTACTGCCGATTTTATATATATATATATATATATAAACCCGTCATCTCTATATATATATATTGCTTTTTTTATTCACTTGAAATTGCATGGCAGATAAAAGGGTTCTGTATATGCCCAGGAGCCAGAAGGTTCCCAACTCCTGCTGTAGAGACTCTGCTGAGAGACACAACCAACCTTCTTGCTATGACCGGTATTGATGTACCATCCTGGTGGAGTTGTACTGCCTGTGCAATCTCTGTAGGGTCCAGGTATCCCCTAATGCTTCAGGTAAACCCTGAACCTGGTCAAAGGCAAAATACTGAACACAGTCAAAACGAATGAGGAGGAGAAACTTCCTGAAGCCTCCACCCAAAGAACCATTCCTGTTTTTGGGGTCTTCTAATTGTTGCCCCTGTTGTTGATTCCATTTACACCATAACAGTCAACACTAATAACAACCCTTTCTGCTACTAAACTAACCTGCTGTGGTGGCCTCAGCCCTCCTCTACACTGTCGTCTGCTGGGCCCCTGGCAGCACAGAGCGGGACAGAAAGAGGCTGAACAAGCTGGTGAGGAAGGCCACTTCGGTCCTGGGCTGCGCTCTGGACTCTGTGGAGGAAGTAGCTGAGAGGAGGGTGTTGTCCAAGTTCACATCCATCATGGACAACACCTGCCACCCCCTGCACCAGACTGTAGAGGAGCTGAGCAGCTCCTTCAGTGCAAGACTTAGACATCCTGTCTGTAAAAAGGAGCGCTACCGCAGGTCATTCATTCCTGCTGCTATCAGATTATACAATGCTGCACTGTAACTGTAACCACAACTGTAATAATTAATGGGCAATAACCAAGGTGCAATAATCTATTTAATACACTGTCCTACAACCCGTGCAATAATCCTGATGTAGTGACTTCTGCTGCTATCAACACCTGAACATAAGTCAGCACACATGTTTGTATGTATGTACAAATGTATACAATGTATATGCACATATATACGCGTAGGTATGTATATATTTAGGCGCATAGATATATGTATATATTTAAGTATATAGATATGTTTATATATACTGTATATATAGACCACTAAGAATGTAAATGAGACATCATATGCCCATTCCTATTTCCTTTTTTGTATTTTTTTGGTATTCTTTTTGATCCATTGTATATATGAAGATTCATTGTATATAACTTAATGCACCTTCCCTACTCTGCACCTTCTTGTATGAGCCGATGTGATGAGTGAATTTATCCATTGTGAGATCAATAAAGACTATCTTATCTTATCTTATCTTATCTAAAAATTCCAGACGTTTAACATAATTAATGTTATACACTGTCCTATCCTTGCTGAAGAAAAGCATCCCCACAGCGCAAATCTGTCACTAGCATCTTTGACAATGGGAATGTGGTGCGCTGAGGGTGATGTGAAGTGGATCTATTCCACTACACACAATGCTTTGCATGTTGCCAAAAAAGTTACATTTTGGTCTCAGATCGGAGCTCATTCTTCCAAGGGCTGGCTTTGTCTCCCACATCGTTTGTGGCAAAACAAACATGACTTTTTCTGCCTTTCTTTCAACAATGGCTTATTTTTTGCCGCTATTCCATAGGGAAACTAGTACTTGACTTGTCAACATAACTTCACACCCGAGCTCTGGATTTCTGCTGCTCCTCCAAACTTGCTGTGGCTGCTTCTCTGATTAAAGACCACCTTGTCCAGCTTGTTATATAAGTTCTCACATGACAAAATGTGAAAAGTCTCAAATGAAGCAAATTCCCAACCTAGCTGGCGACCCCTTTTAAACAACATATCAGGAGACCAGCTGCCAGAAGCTCATCAGTAAAAAATGTTTCCACTTTCCATCATTTGCCATCAAACCTCTAATTCCTCCACCTTACACACGTCAAGGCCAAAACTAAAAACAACCCAGTGTGCTCCATTTCATCCCATTCCCACATGCTTTGAAACACAGTAGATAAACATATCTGATCCCTGTGGCGTGCACAGACATTTTAGGGGGCAGGTGCTCAGGAGGGGGTGGGAGGGCACTTTTTAGCGTGCGCAAGGAGGTGGCTCATTTCGGGGCATTGTTTCAGTGGTTTTTAATGGCTCAGGTTTTCAAAAGATCATTTCAAAACCGACCTCAGTAAAATCTTAATAATATTCAGGGCAGTCAAACGTTTTTACAGTAGCAGGCTACACACTATCAGGTAGGAGGGTGCACTTATATATAGATATATATCTATATATATATATACTTCAGGCTGAACAGTGGCTCTGTGACTACTGTAACGAACAAACAAATAGCAATAGTGTAGTCGGTGTTGCCAAATTAGGCAGGTTTCCAAACAATTAGGCTTTTGAACACATTGAGCTGGAAAAAAATAGCTTATGGGCAGATTGTCAAAAATTTCCGAAGCTTTTCATAACATTTGTTGGGCTTTTAGAAAGAATTACTAACAAAATATATCAAAATAGTCATTATATATTTTTTAAATAAGTTGAATCTGTCGATCTGACATCATCAATGAATAATAGTTATAATGAATAATATTGATTGTTATAATAAAACAAGAAAAGACTAATGGTTAATCAAGTGTTTGGTCAATGTAAACGCCCAAGAGGGGTTGAGTTCTACTTAAAAATATTTCATGACTGCGTGTAAGAGAAATGTTTAATTGAGCTATACTGAGAGAAATTAAGTTTATATTAAGGTAGATTTACAACTCATGTTGGGAAGCTATTTATAATTTATTTTTTCTGGGTGAAATATCCTGATTATTAAAGAGATCTTGTGTGTTATTTGGTTGTCTGATTGTACATTTTGTTTGGAGCCCATATGCGCAGTTTTTTTTCTTTGCTTCAGCTCAGTTGTGTGCTAATGGCATGTTCTTATGTGTTTAATAGTTCTGTGCTTTTAACATGAGAGAGTTTGAGATTTGGCCTTTGGACTAACAGTGACATAGGGTAACCTGTAGCGCTGTGTCTTAACTCAAAAGTCCAGCATAAGCTACACGCTAATAAACATGAGCGCTGGTGTCAGGCTGAACACTGACTAAAGTAACAATTCTGACTAGAACAGGTTCTGTAATTACAGCAGCTATGAGAACAAGGAGCAGAACAAAGCAGAGTTCCCTTCTACCTGCAAGTAACTCAAGTCTCTTCAGTTTGGCAGCTTTAGTGCTTGATTCTGCTCCTTGGGCTCCTAGCTGTCCTAGCTCACCCTGCTAGCTGTCCTAGCTAACCCTCCTAGCGTGAATGTTTACTCCAGTTTAGACTTCAGTGCTGACATTTCAAACAGAAATTAATAGCGCTCCTTCCAGCTCGCTCTCTGCTTTGTTGTCACTTCTTGTAATTGTTTGGTAATCAGACCAAATTTCCATCCCGCTCTACCGACACCAACGGTGACCACACCACAGCCGAACTGCGGCGGCGACTGAAGGCTATGACTCGGTGTCCCGCCCCTCTCCAGCTGTGATTGGCTAGCATGTTGCCTTCAGTCAATGATTTGATTGGTTAAATTGTATGATTGACACATCAAAGATAGTACTAAAAGGTCGATGGCCACTCCGAGGTAAAAAAAAAAAAAAAAAGAAGACGGCTTCCAGTCCAGGGTCTGCTCCGCGCTCAACCAGAAGGCACAAATATCGCTCCATTATATAATCGGAGAAATGTAGGCGGCGGCAAGAGCTGCTATAGACGGCGATTTGCCGCTGTTGACCGGCTACTTTTGACTGCCCTGAATATTAATAATAAAAAAAAAAAAAAAAAAACGAGTTTCAAAAGGGCATTTTCGTTGATAAAGGGCAAACTTCCTAGTGCTTTAGCACCACCTAGTGTCTATGTATGCACGCCCCTGTCTGATCCCATGTGATAAAAACAAAGCAAAAGGGCCTCTTGAGATATTTCCACTATTAAGCAGGCCAAATTGCAGGCCTAGCCGAAGAGTACACAGAGGCCTTATATAGTCACGACAAACTCATCCTCTTGCTCAAGCGGCCCGGGGTAACCTCTCCGAAGCTCTGAGATAGGCCACAAGAGCCGAGGAGCTGTTTTAGAAGCAAAAAGGGGAAAAATGTTCAGAAAAATGTCCTGAGCTCAGATGTGAAATATGTAAAGAACCCCAGAGTTCGTGTGAGCTAAATTATATGAGACAGAGGTTAAGTTAGAGTAAAAAAATGAAAAAGAAACAAAAAGCATGGGGAACAGCAGACAGAGGGCACAAATTAACAAAACTGACAGATCCAGAAGTCAAATGCTTCTTCTGTGGCCGACTCTGATCTCCTGCTAATCTGGGAGGAGTCTGGGTTAGAGGTGATGATTTGCTGGCTTGGCTTCTCAAGATCTGTAACTCGGCCCACAAGTCCCACAACCTCCATGGGAAGTGAAATGCTGGCCTGTTGGATCTGCATCCTAATGTTTTAGTTTTCTTTTTTGGACAGCAAGTGTTTTATTTTAGTAGGATTTTATCTAAGTATGTCATGGTTAGGGAATAAAAAAGAAATGCATGCTTTTCAAGTTGTTTCGTAAAATCTAAATAAAAAATGTAGCCTGGATTTTCATTCATCTCCCCTTTCACTATGAGACCCCTAAATAACATCCAGGACAGGCAGGTTCCTTCACTACTCACATACAATGCCTTGCAAAACTTTGAAGATTGATTATTTTTATTGTGAAGAACAACAAACCAAACAAAATAACAGAAAACATTAGTGTGTATAACTGTTCACCCCCACACCCCTAAAGTCAGTTATGTCCAGAGCCACCTTTTGCAGCGATTCAAGTCTCTTTGGATCAGTCTCCATGATCTCACCACATCTGGCCTCTGGGATTTCTGTCCATTCTTCAAGGCTAAACTGCTCACTTTTGAACAATGATCTTCAAGTCTAACCACAGATTCTCAAATGTACAGGTCTGGATATTGACTAGGAAATCCCAACACATTTAAATGCTTCCCATTAAACCACTGTAGTGTTTAAACATCCCCACAGCATGGTGCTGCCATCACCATGTTTCACTGCGGGGATGGTGCTTTTGGGGGTGATGGGATGTGTGGGGTTTGTGCTAGGCATAACGTTTTCCTTGACAAATTCAAAGCATGCATTCTTATTCTTAACACTAAGGTGATGCTGAATCTTACTCTGAACAGTGACTGCTGGCTGAACCATGTGGGTGTGGTGCAGTTTGCATACGGTTGACTATCACACATGCATGATTTGATTTGCTCCAAATATAATATGAATGATGTATGGTCAACCCACAAACAGGTCATTGCACTGGAATCAGAATCAACTGTACTTCCCATAATATTTTAAACAGCTAATTTAATCAGATCCATGACTAATTTTGTGTGCTTTCTCATGGGCCACAATCTCACTGATTCACCACATCATTGTGGTGAATCAGTGAGATTGACAACAAAGTTACAGGTTGTGTGAATGACCATCCATGACAGTGAAGATTTCTTACTACCGCCTGATTGCTGACTTTTGGGATTGAGTGGCAGGCTCGCTGGAGGTGTTGTGGTGGCGAAGCGGAACGCTCACGGTCGTGACACAAGCCAGAGCAGTGCTGAGGTCAGACGGCCACCCAATACTGCTTGCAGCTTTAGTAAAAGTGTTATACTGTACTGTAATAAGAATTTCGTATCAGTGACATTATTAGAAATTAGAAATTACAGTGGGTCGGTCTGTTGCATAAGAACACATTACAATAAAATGACAAATGTGGTTGGAATGGAACAACGTGTGAAAAAGTTCAAAGGGTGTGGATACTTTTGTCAGGGGCTGGACTCATGAAGTGAGCATGTTTGACAGAATCTGAAGTCGGGTTTTTCAGCTGTGGTTGAGAAACAGCTCTTTTATTTCCTAAAATAAGAAACAAAAACCCCTCAAAATTTATAGCGCAGTGTTAAAGTCTTACTCAGAGCAGCTTGCGCTTCAGCGAGCCAGCTCTTCCATTATGAAGTCAGATAGATTTAAAGCTACTCTAACATCACACACGTCTACATGCTCTGAAGCACCCTAAACTGTTCCTCCTACTTCAAAAAGTACAACACTGTCCCTCCCTCATTTTCTTCCCGAAATCGCACACAAACACACACACACACACACACCCAGACAGGGAGCTGTCTCATGGTTCTCTAAATGCAGTTGTGGTTTGCTGAAGCCAAATGCTGCCTCCATCTTCTTCTCAGCATCGTACTCACCCCATGGCAGGGCACAGATTTCCTCGTGGCTCCACCGAGGGGGTTTCCCTTCTCAGATGTCTCCTCAATGTTTTCACTCACTTTAGTTGCTTCCTTTTTTGGAACTTCAATGGTTACACTAAATAATTCACATGTGTTTTAAGTAGGCAGAGATGGGATCATTATTACAACCAGAGTCTCATGCCGGGACCCTACCAGCCTGTGATGTCACACCTCCGTCCCCTTCAATAATCTCTGGTTTTCCGTCATCTCTCCCCCTCCTTCTCCTCTGTATCTGGGAGACTGCAGGCCTCTAGAGAGGCTGGCCACTCTCAAACCCCCTCCTACCATTCTCCTTTCTCAGAAGCCGGGATATCTATGCAATTTCTGACTCTCATATTTCCTTACAGCTGTGCTCCCTTGTAAGAAATGTGTTGTCATCTAAAATACTTCAAAAGTGGACTCTCATCATTTGTGACCGACAACAATAGATGGTTTGTAGGAAACATCTATTATTGTATGACTTAGGTAATAAGTACCTATACTGCAGTCCCAGAAGTTACCGGATGACCAAGAAGTCTGAAAAGCTATTTCAAAATTAATGAAACATCCACAGCGATGTGAATCTATCCTTACAGTATTCTTGTGTTTTCTAATATATATATATATATATATATATATATATATATATATATATATATATATATATATATATATATATATATATATACCATTGTCTTGGGGAATAATGTAATAAAGCTATCAGTAAATGATTACACCAGAGAAATATGACACACCCAACATGTAGAAAACATAAGTGTATGCGAACCTATGCTGAGGCTAATAGACTTTGATTAATGGTGTGTGCATAGTTTAGAGTGATTAAATGTTCTCTTTTGTCCACTTTTCACATCCTGTCCGGGGCATTCTGGGAGATTTATAGATTGATTAAAATGTATGGCTTGTATCTGTCATGGTTTAGTTTTGATTCAGCTTTTGTTTACCGTTAGTTTTCAGTTTTTCCACCTTGTTTGGGTTTTAGTTATGATTTGACTTTATTTATTGTTAGTTTTCAGTTTCCTCCTCCCCTTCTCACTCAGCCTTCACTTCACTCCCCTTGCAGTCAGTCACACCTGTTGGTAGTTAATTAGTTAGAGTGATTTCACCTGCCAGTCTCCCTATTTAAGTATCCCTCTGTTCTCATTTCCCTGCCGGTCCGTCATCATGCAACACCTTCTCCTTGCCTGTCTACCTGTATTGTCTCCTGCTTGCAACTGGAACCCTGCCACCTCTGCTTCTCCTCAAGGTTTACTCTCTGCCGAACTGTGAATTCTACTGCCGTGCTGAGGAACCTGCTGCTGTGCTCTGGCTCGTTCTCTGCCGTGCTGCTGTGCCGGGAATCTTGCTGCTGTGCCCTGGTTCTCTCTCTCTGCTATGCTGTGGATCCTGCTCTGGTCTCCAAGAACTCTCTCCAGGCCATCTGCTCCTGCTCTCAACTGCACCTCTGTTTCCAGTCCCGGCCTGTTGCTCTGGTTTCATCATCAAACAACCATCTCATTCAATAAACTCACAAAAGATACCTAGCTCTGTGTGTAGTGTGTTCGGGTCATCAGAACAAATCGTGACAGTATCATTTTTCAGGTTTTATCTCAAATAACTGCTGTGAAACAGAGCGATAATGTGAAACACTGAGAGAAGGGTAAAAGTGTATAATCTACATATTAGAGAAAAAACATGAAGTAGTTGGCAGAAGTAGCCCAATCAATGCCCCACTCCTTGAAGGTGTCACGGGCGAACAAAACCCCAGGCCAGATGTAGCTACTATGAAGAGAAAAAGAGGGAGAAAAGTGAAATTAACAGCAAATAATGCAAAATTGTAGAATAGTAGGAGAAAGTAGCAGAGTGAGGTAAAGTGGCCTTTCTGTTTATATCTTGATATCCTCCAGCAGCCTAAGCCTACAGGAGCATAACAGAGATAGCTCAAGATAACCTCAGCAACTCTGACTATGAGTTTTATCAAAAACAAAAGTTGTAAGCTTAGTCTTGAAAGTAGACAGGGTGTTTGCCTCACAGACTTAAACTGAGATTTAGCTCCCCAGGAGAGGAACCTGATAACTAAAGGATACTGTTGCTGCAGTGTTTTGGATAAGCTGAAGGATTTGAACTGCATTTTGTGGACTTCCTGATGGTAAAAAATTAACAAATGAAGAGCATTGGACTGGTTTTTCAGCATCGCTCCTGCACAAAATATTTCTAATTTTGGCAATATTCCGGAGGTGAAGAAACAAAAACCCTGGAAACCTGTTTAATATGGGATTTAAATGACATGTCATTTAAATCCCATATAAATGACATGTCAAACAAAAATAAAACAAAGGTTTTTTTTACGTTATTACCAGAGACCTATGCCATCTTGATGATTGAGTGATTGATTAAGAAGTTTATTTTTTGGGGACTCTGGTCCAAAGATTACAACTTCTTTCTTGTCAGAATTTAAAAGAAGGAAATGTCATCAAGACATGCCTGTAGTCGAAGTAATTGATTGGATTCATCAGGAATTATGGATCAATGTAGCTTAATGTCATCAGCATAACAGTGGAAATTAATCCCAAGCTATCTGATAATTTCAACAATCAGAAGCATATATATAGTAAAGAGAATTGGCCCAAGGACTGAACCCTGTGGTACTCCACAAGCGGTACCCTAAAGTTTCAAGATTTATTATTAACATGAACAAAATGGAATCTGTCAGACAGATAAGATTTAAACCAGCCTAATGCTTTCCCCTTAATCCCTACAGTATGTTCAAGTCTTTGTAGGAGAATATTGTGATCAACTGTAGGACCTTCATGATGTGGGATGTCAGGGCAACAGGTCTAAAGTCATTGAGGACTGATCAGTGAGCTTTTTCGGTACAGGAACAATGGAGGAGGTCTTCCACAACGTTGTAACATTCTCCTTGGTCAGGTTGAAGAGGTGCTGTAGAATCCCAAAGAACTGTTCAGCACAGGCCTTCAGGACTCTGGGGTAGACACCATCTGGACCTGCATGCCTTATTCCAGTTCAGTCTCTCCAGCTGCCTCTTCACTTGAATTCTAGAGACAGAAAAGTGGAAGGCAGAGGCAAAGGGGCAGCACCATCTTGTGATGAACAAACATGCAGAGCCAGAAGGGTCCATTGCGTGACAAGGTGTAACATAGAAGTTTTGGCTGTGAGCAAGAGAGAGGGATGAGCTTGTTCCTGAACTGAACCTGTTGAAGGATGTGTTCAGCTCATTGGCTCTGTTCAAACTTCCATCTGTCCGATCCTCCTGCTTGAAGCCTGTGATCTTCTTCATCCCTGACCACACATCTTTTATATTGTTCTGCTGGAGCTTGTTCTCCAGCTTCTTCCTGTACACCTCCTTGCTTTCTTTGATCTTGACTTTAAATTTCTTCTGCATACTCCTCGGTAATTTTTTGTCTCTCTTCCTGAAGGCTCTATTTTTTTCTCATTTAGCAGTTCCAGGGGTTGTTGTTGGGGAAGCATCTCAGTGTTCTGGTGGGGATGGTGGTGTCAACACAGAAATTTATATAGTCAGTTACACACTCAGTCATGGCATTGATGTCCTCTCCATGTGGCTGGCATAGTGCATCCCAGTCTGCTGCCTCAAAGCTCCCCTCAAGGGCTTCCTCGGCTTCTTGTGACCATTTTCCCAAAGGATCTCTTTACTACAGGTTGCCTTTAAGAAAGAGACTTATATTCTGAGGAGAGAAAAAGCAGATCGTGATTTGATTTGCCTAGAGGAAGTCTTGCCTTAGAGATGCATGAGTCTTTTACATTTGCATAAAACAAGTCCAGAGTTTTATTTTTTCCAGTAGAGCAGGTGACAAACTGTTGAAAGTTGGAATTGCAGCAGAGTGAGGCATGATTAAAATCAACAAATATTGCCAGAAAAGCATTTGGATGTTGTGTCTGTAGCTTATCCACAACTGAGATGATGACATCAAATGCAGTGTCGGCAACAGCTGATGGTGGAATATGTCCTGGATGACACATCTGTTGTTCACCAGCACGCCCAAATCATCACCTTTGCTCTTTCCGCTTTTCTTTAAATCTCTGTCCGCTCGTATGTTTAGAAAGCCTGAGTAGGGTCCTTTTTAAGGCATGGAGTTACTCCAACTTGTTTCCCACATCGCACATAATAATTTATGGAAGAGATGGCTTCAATTTCCTCCTTCTCTCTTTTCTTCTTGCTCTTACTCTGCATCATTGGCGCCTCCTTTTCAGGTCATATGGGATTTGGGGACATAGTTGAAGCATTATTTCAGCTTTTGAGATGTTAATCAGCTGCTCCGGGTTGTACAAAACAAACTGGTTTCTACGATTACTCATCATAACAAATGTTCCAAAAATGAAAATTTTCCAGCAAAAATACTTCAAGCAGCACAGTATCCAATAGCAGTTGAGAAGAATATCCAAAAAAGCAACGTTTGATCCACAAAAAGGAGGAATTGAAGTTCCAAAGATTTGCAAAATAAAAAAAAAACAGAGCTACTCCAACACGCAGCCACCTTGAATAGCACAATTCTAGAGTCATAATAGCATGGGTTTGGGTTAACCTAACCCCAGGGTTAGATTAAGTGTCTCTTCCATGGTTCCGTGGAAGATGTCTGAGCTTCCCTGAAAAAAGTAAATGTGCAGTGAGTGTGTAACCTTTTGCTTTCAAGTCTTTATTTGGACTTGTTTTAACCCGTGGGGAGACGCCTAATCTCTACATGTGTTCACTTTGCCAAAGTGGTCGTTTATATTAGTCTTTTTAAAAGAAATCCTTACTCAAATGGCTTTTAGAATAAATCTGTAATGTAAAAAATGTGGAAAAAGTAAAGGGGTGTATTCTCCAGCGGCACTGTATATCCAATAGACCTCATGGAGACCAGTCCAAGAAGCATCAACTCTAAGGCTGAGTTAGGGTTGCCGATTATGGTTTTGCATGAATTGATCACTGTTAGGAGTAATATAGACCGTAAGGAGTGAAAGGCTGTGAAATGTGCTGGTAAGAGTTACCTTGGAACATTTTCTACGTGTGTGTAGTAGTATTTAGTCATGCTGTGTTGATATAGAACTGTTTACACAGTTACACCAATTGAATAAATCACGATTTGCAACAGGAGCAAGAACTTAATGCCAGACTTTGTTTCGGGTTAATAATCAGGTTGATTCTGGTCAGTGGAAGCAAAAGCTTCCACTACCTAATGTAATGTCTGAAATAATTTCAGAGGACATTGTTTTGGTTTTACAAACAAAACAAGAACCATGTGTTTGAATCTTCTTTTGCTTGGAGTGAAATTCAGTGATTGTGGACATAATTCCTGTCTCAAATACAACCAGTTCAGCTTTGGCAGGTGTGCTTGTCAGAGGACAAACACCTGCAGAATTCTGTCTTTGATGGCTGTAGATTAAAGCTCAGTAAACACCACATGCTTCAAAGGGTTACAGACGTTCATGGTTCCAAAAAGGATCCGGCTTCTTTCAGCTCAGACTCCCCTCTTTCATTTTTACAAAACAACACGTTTTATTGAGGCACTATAAAACGGAAGCTTCCCATACCACATCTACTTTATTCTGTTTCAAAAAGGATTGTGTAATTAACTTCTTAATTTCAATTTCCTTTGTGATAATTTATTTCATGTTTCAAATTCAGAACGACCATAAAAAGTGTGCAACATACAACATTGTTTTACATGGTTTTATTTACAGATATACAGTCAGTTAAATAATTTTCCCCCAGCATTTTGTTGAAAAATAATTCAACATTTCAGGTCCAACCTAAAATGTTTTCTAATAATAAAATTATTATATGTTATGCATGTGAATGATTAAATTGTACATTCTTTAAAGTGGAAACTTTATAAAGCAGGAGAGAAAGAAATTCTAGAAATCAGTGGTGGCTAGTAAGGTTTTTTAGGGGGTTGTTACAACACAAAAGTTTTGCTCTCCTGTTCTTTTGGTCAGCAAATTTTCCAATGACTTTATCATTGAAATCTGTCACTTCACAAACAAGTCACTTTTCATGGAGATCATTGTCATGATTTAGATTTGTGTTTGTTTTGCTTTTGTCTTTTCTGGACCTTTCCCATCAGCCTGTCACCTCTCAGACACTATCCAATCAGCTCAGCCCCCAGTCAATTAGCCCACATCAACTCCACCTGCTGCCAGTAATTACTGTCAACTCGGCTCACCTGTGCACCTGTCTACTTATACCTGTCTCAGCCAACTCATCCCTGCCAGAACGTCTCTTCTCTTCTCATCTTGTCCAGTGTGATGTACCCTGTCTCTACCAGATGCTGTGTGCTCAGCTAGCTGGACTCTTCAGTTAAAAGTTGCCTGTGTCTGCCTGTTACCCCGTGAGTTCCAGCCGCCTGCTCTGTCCGTTCTGGTGGTTCCCCGGTCCACATCTCCTGTTTGGATCTGTCACTGCCTGCACCTACTGGTCCTCTGCTAATCCCTGCCTGCCTGCACCTTCAGCCATATCTCATCTGCCAAGTCTGCTTCTGCTTGCCTGCCTCACCTACCATTATTCATCCTCTCAATAAACCTTTTAAAACTACATAACTCTGTCTCCGGTTGAATATCGCGTTCACCAGCGCTGTTCGTTATAACCACAGCCAGTGTTTTCGACCCCTCCTGAGTCATTGTGTCTCTGACAAAAGTTTTTAGTCCTTTCAAGATTGAGAAGCGTCTCTCAGCTCCTGCTGTGTTCATGGATGAATCTCATTTCCAAAAATCATGAGACCCACTGCAGAGAATAGGTCCACAATCTGACACGATGGTGCTCTAGGAATCACCTCATCCTAAATACCAGCAAAACCAAGGAGGTAATAATAGATTACAGGAGGTCCAGGAAGACTGAACAAGCTCCTCTCTGCATACAGGGGAAGGTGGTGGAGCGTGTGGACAGCATAAAGTCCCTGGGCATTCACATCTCCTCTGACCTCTCCTGGACTGTGAACACCTCCCACCTGATGAACAATGGCTCTTCTTCCTTAGGAAACTGAAATGGACTGGATGTTCTACTCAGCTGCTCATAAACTTCTATAGCGCTACAATCAAAAGCAGCCTGTGCCTAAACCACCAGCCCAGTTCATAGTCTGTTACATGTTTCCAAACATCCTGCTGGTTCCACAGGTTCTTGATTTGATTGAGAATTAATCACACTGTTATGCTAATATCTATTTGCACGCTTTCGAAAGTTTGGTACATCCATGCAATTGCACAGTATTTTACACCACAAATTGACTGCTGTCTATCTCTTTTTCACTTGAAAATAAAAATTTTATCAGATGCTAAGGGCTATTTGCACACTTTCTAGCTGCTCATGAAGCTCCGGAATATCGCCAAAATTAGAAATATTCTCTCCAGGATTGATGCTGAAAAACTAGTCTATGTATTTGTTACTTCAAGGCTGGACTATTGTAATTCTTTACTACCAGGAAGTCCACAAAATGCAGTTCAAAGTCTTCAGCTGTTCCAAAATGCTGCAGCAAGAGTTCTGATGAAAATCAACAAGAGGGATCATATTTCACCAATTTTAGCTTCCCTTCATTGGTTTCCTGTTAAATCAAGAATAGAATTTAAAATTCTCCTTCTCATGTTTAAAGCCCTTAATAATCAAGCTCCATCATATATCAGAGCTCTGATTACTCCGTATGTTCCTAACAGAGCACTTCGCTCTCAGACTGCAGGTCTGCTGGTGGTTCCTAGAGTCTCTAAAAGTAGAATGGGAGGCAGATCCTTTAGTTATCAGGCTCCTCTCCTGTGGAACCAACTCCCAGTTTTGGTTAATGAGGCAGACACCCTGTCTACTTTTAAGACTAATCTTAAAACTTTCCTTTTTGACAAAGTTTATAGTTAGAGTGGCTCATGTTACCCTGAGCTACCTTTATAGTTATGCTGCTATAGGCTTAGGCTACTGGAGGACATCAGGGCCTATTTTTCTCACTCTGCTGAGTTCTCCTCCTGTTCGCCAATTTGCATTGTTTTTCGTTAGTTCAATTTTTAACTTTTTGTTCTCTGTCTTTTTTCTCTTCATAGTAGGTACACCTGGTCTGGCGTTCTGTTAGCTGTGATATCATCCAGGGGAGGAAGATAATCGCCTATTACCTTCTAACATAGAAAGGATTCCTGGATCAATTTGTGTTTCTGTGCTTTTTGTCTCTCTGCTCTGTCTTCTTTAACCCCCAGTCGGTCAAGGCAGATGACCGTTCAGACTGAGCCTGGTTCTGCTGGAGGTTTTCCTCCCTGTTAAAGGGGAGTTTCCCTCTCCACTGTCGCTTCATGCATGCTCTGTATGAGGGATTGCTGCAAAGCCATCAACAATGTAGATGACTGTCCACTGTGGCTCTACGCTCTTTCAGGAGTGAATGCTGCTTGTCAAGATTTGATGCAATTTGCTGGGTTTCCTTGGATAGGAAATTTTTGACCAATCTGTCTGGATGATTTGATTGAATTTGACTCAAGTGCCTTAAGATGACATGTGTTGTGAGTTGGCTCTATATAAATAAAATTGAATTGAAGTGTTGTTTGGTACATTTAACTTGAACGTTTAATTTTTTGTTTGAATATGCTTTACATATCAACAATTGCACAGTATTTTCCCTCCTGATAAGTCTCTTCTGCTGTCCAGCTTAACCTTACATTTTTTCCAAACCTATGAATGATAATTTGTTTCATTTTTCCATGTCTTTGATTGTGTCTGTGTCTTATATGTGAATTTTGAGCCGGTGTCTCAACCAAATTTCATGATGGATATATAATGACAATAAAGACTCTTGATTCCTTCTGAAAATTTCTTTGGTCAAAATGTGAAAGTCAAGCATAGTTAGCACTCACTTGCTCTTACTATTTAGCACTTAATAAGCTGATATGATCTTAAATTAACAAATGCCTTCATTTAAGTGTTGACCACCACTCATTAATATGACCATTACTATCCAGCATAATATATATAAATATATTAATATGTATATAAATAAATATATGTAAATATATATAAATAAACTTACTTTGACTAAACAAGTCACATTTTTTAATGAGCGTTTGGTTAAAATGTCTGTCTGCAAAGCATAAACCCAACATAATCCAGCAATTTTTACACTGTTTGGATGTTTCAACAGTAAAACATGCTATTGTAGAAGTGAAAGCGTTCCAATCCTCCACATTTTATGATGCATCTAATTAGTTTTGTCCTTATTTCTATCTTATTTCCATTTCAGAGAAGAGAATGCTGTCACATACAAATCTTCCTTTGCCTGTTTAGCATTTAAATCCCTCACACTTGCATAGCTTTTTAATGCTTTGTTGGCCTTACTTCTCATCTTTTGTGAGTTTCCTCAGATACAGTTCTTTCTAATTAGATTTCCCCCATCTGTTATGGTGATCTGTTCTTCATGCAATGTAAAAAAAAAAAAAAAAAAGAAAAAACCTGAGAGCCACTCGAAGTGTTTGACATCATAGTTTCCAATGGTCAATAAAACATACGCGTTTTCCTGGCCATAAGGGGGCACCACAACCTGCTGAAAAGAGAACTAGGACATGTGACACCGTTTTAGTAAGCACAGCTGTTTGCAGCAAAGAATCTTAGACCAAAATTCACAATTGTTGTACTGGAATAAATACAGTGAGAACAGTTGAAGAGGGCAAACGTAAAATAAAAGAATAAAAAATACAGTGATTCTGACATTTATTTTGACATTTTATGGGTCTGAGGATCTCATCTCTGTACCTAATGGCACACAGGCCAGTGCATCAGGAGATGTGGAGGAGGCCATGGGAGGGCAAAAACCCTGCAGCAGGACCACTACCTCCACCTTTGTGCAAGGAGGAACATGAAGAGCACTGCCAGAGCCCTGCAAGGTAACCTTCAGCAGGTCTGCTCAAATAATCAGAAACAGACTCCATGAGGGTGGTATGAGGGCCCAATGTCTACATGTAGGGATTATGCTTACAGCCCAACACCGTGCAGGACGTTTGACATTTGGCAGAGAAGACCAAGATTGGCAGATTCACCACTGGCGCCCTGTGCTCTTCATGGACGAAAGCAGGTTCACACTGAGCACATGTGACAGAGTCTGGGGAACGCCGTGGAGAACGTTCTGCATCCTCCAGCATGACCGGTTTGGCAGTGGGTCAGTAATGGTGTGGGGTGGCATTTCTTTGGGGGCCACACAGCCCTCCATGTGCTCTCCAGAGGTAGTCTGACTCCTTGTAACACCTCCATGCTCTGGACTCTACGCTGACAGACACAGCAAACCTTCTTGCCACAGCTCCCATTGATGTGCCATTCTGGATGAGCTGCACTACCTGAGCCACTTGTGTAGGTTGTTTATTAAAGGCTCGACAAAGGGGAGAAGTACACGCTGTGTGCAACAGGCGAGGTCTGAACGTCAGAGCTGGAACGACTGTGGGAAGAAACAGAATAAGTTATGGAGGATCGAACCAGAGGGAAACTCTCCAGAAGCGGTGCCGCTTACCGTTTGGAAGGAGGGACCTGTCCGGGGGGAATGAGTGACGAAGGAACTCTGAGATTGTAACTCTCTGATGGAAGGTTTTGGCTGAGTGACAGGAGGGCTGGCAGAAGTAATGCAGGCGGGAGGCCCGAACAGCACCAATGCGGACGGCAGACAGGAGGAGCAGCTGGAAGAACCGGAGTGTGACTTAGACGAACCAGGTGAATCCAGGAAAGGGGTCTCACGCCCGGCTTGGTACCACCAAAGGAGTATGAAGGGAAGTGCCAGAGCAAAATCTGAGCGGCAGGGATTCGGATGACTGGTCCTCAGAGCACGGAGCCAACACAGGTGAGTAAATCCAAAACACGACAAAAACTGGAGGAGACAGGAGACAGGTTAGTTCAAAAACTGAGTTTCCAAAACTCACTGATACGAGGCACAGGTGACAGGTCAGAGGCCTAGGCATACCATGACTGGGTAACACTCTGGCATCTTCCAACTGTCTGAGCACTCCTTTTCGCTGTCGATGACTGGTTTAATCTGGGAAACGTGGAATGTGGGATGAACTCGAGAATGTGGTGGCAGGCGAAGACGGACAGATGTAAGACTAATAATCTTTTCAATTTCATAAGGTCCAGTGAAACGGGGGCGAGTTTCTTGGCAGTCGGGTTAGCGAGAACGTCTCTTGAGGATAACCAAACCTTCTGACCGGGGTGGTACTGGGGGGCAGGAACTCCGCGCTGGTCGGCAAACCTCTTGTTCAGCTCTGCGGTGCCAGTGAGGGCAGTAATAGTGGATTTCCAAGTGTCCTGGCAACGGGTGATGTATTGGTTTACAGACGAGACCGGTATATGGAGTTCATCAGCAGGTAGAAGTGGTGGTTGATATCCAAGAGCGACTTCAAAAGGGGAGTGACCGGTGGCAGATGAGATGTGAGAGTTTAGAGCATACTCGACCCAGGGCAGAAACTTATTCCAATCGCAAGGTGACGAAGAAGTGAGGCAGCGGAGAGTGGTTTCTAGTTGTTGATTCATTCTGTCTGAATGTTGGTTTGGGGATGGTAACCTGAAGTGAGGGTGTAGCGGGCACCGAGAGCCGAACAAAAGTGCCGCCAAACCTGGGAGATGAACTGGGGACCCCGGTCAGACAGGATGTCAACAGCGTTGGGCAGTTTCCGGATAGGAATGAGATGGCAGGACTTTGAAAACCGGTTAACAACAGTCAGAATGGTGGTCATGCCTTGTGATGACGGGAGTCCAGTGATGAAATCTAATGCAATGTGGGACCAGGGGCGTTTAGGTATAGGAAGTGGGTTGAGCAGACCAGTGGGAGGCTGATTAGATGGTTTGTTCTGAGCACAAACTGGGCAGGCACGGACATACTCCCGTACATCCTTGGTCCAAGACGGCCACCAAAACCGACGGGATACCTGGGATTGGGCACGGTAGATTCCGGGATGGGCTGAGAATTTAGAGTCATGACACCAACGTAGCACTTCGGGACGGACAGACTTGGGGACGTACATCAAACCAGTGGGACCAGTGCCCGGATCTGGATCCAACAACAACGCTTGGGTGATACGGTCCTCCAGATTCCACCGGAAGGCTCCAAAGGTGCAAGTAGGTGGCAAAATGGGTGCTGGTTCGTTCTCTTGTTCCGGTGGTGCAAACTGTCGGGAAAGGGCATCTGGCTTGACATTTCTGGAACCGGGGCGATAAGTTATGGAGAGGTTGAATCTTGAGAAGAAGAGAGACCAGCGGGCTTGACGGGGGTTAAGACGTCGGGCGGACTGCAGGTAAGCCAGGTTCTTATGATCGGTCCAGATCACAATGGGCTGCTCAGACCCCTCCAGCCAGTGTCGCCACTCCTCTAATGCTAATTTAATAGGTAATAGCTCGCGATCACCAACGTCATAATTACGGTCGGCTGGAGATAGCCGACGCGAGAAAAAGGCACATGGATGGAGTTTGTGGTCAGAGTCAGACTGTTGAGATAATACCGCCCCTACTCCCGTATCAGATGCGTCTATCTCTAAAGTAAACTGCTTGACCGGGTCGGGGTGTATTAGAATTGGAGCCTGTGAGAACCTGATCTTTAGCTCAAAAAACGAAGCCTCAACTTCAGAACTCCAAACAAAGGGAACCTTAGGGGAGGTCAGGGCATGCAGAGGGGACGCTATTTGACTATAATTCTTAATGAACCGTCTGTAAAAATTGGCGAACCCTAAGAACCGCTGTAACTGTTTCCTGGAGTTGGGAGTCGGCCATTCAACTACGGCCTTGATCTTCTCAGGATCTGATCTGACTTGTCCTCCCTCAAGAATTAAACCAAGGAAAGAAACAGAGACTTTGTGAAATTCACACTTCTCAGCCTTAGCAAACAAGCGGTTCTCAAGCAAGCGTTGGAGGACTAAACGGACATGTTGCTGGTGCTGAACAGGATCACTAGAATAACTCAAAATATCATCTAGATAAACAAAAACAAAGACCTTCAGAAAGTCCCATAGGACGTCATTCGCTAAGGCCTGAAATACTGACGGGGCGTTACACAACCCAAAAGGCATGACCAGATACTCGAAATGACCGAGTGGAGTCTTAAAAGCTGTCTTCCACTCATCCCCCTGGCGGATTCTGACCAAATGGTAAGTGTTGCGCAGGTCAAGTTTAGTAAATATGACCGCATTCTGGACTGGTTCAAGGGCAGAGGACAACGGGGGAAGCGGGTATTTATTTTTAACTGTGATTTGGTTAAGCCCTCGGTAGTCAATACACGGACGGAGGGATCCATCTTTCTTACCCACAAAAAAAAAACCCGTGCCCAATGGAGAGGAGGAAGGGCGAATTAACCCTGCAGATAATGACTCTCCAATATATTTTTCAAGCGCCTGACGTTCAGACCTCGAGATGTTATAGAGGCGGCTGGTGGGTAAAGGAGCACCCGGTAGCAGGTCGATGGCACAGTCGTAAGGGCGGTGCGGAGGAAGTGAACAGACCTACTTTTACTAAAAACCAAGCGCAAATCGTGGTAAAATTCAGGTACTCGGTTTAGGTCAATAGGATCCTCTATTTCAGGGGACGACCCAGAAGGATGGGAGACTGGCTGAGCGGATAACAAACAACGAGAATGACAGCCAGGGGACCAAGACTCTAAACGGGATTCAGCCCAATTTAGATGCGGATTATGCAAAACAAGCCAGGCCAGTCCTAAAACTACCAGGGAGTGTTTAACAGGAAACACAAAGAAGGAGAGCCCCTCCCTGTGATTTCCTGAGATAATTACCTCCAGAGGCTTAGTCTGATGGGTAATTAGAGTTAAACGTTCCCCATCTAATGCGGAGACCTGGAGAGGCGCGGACAAAGGAACCGTCTCAATCCGAGACCGGGTGACCAGTCCTTGATCAATAAGGTTAAAATCAGAGCCAGAATCTACTGGGGCGGAAATGCTAAGATTGTCCGAATCCAAAACTAAGGTAGCCGGGAGACAAAAACGAGACGGGACTGGTTCACAAGGAGACTTAGGGGACGAAACTCTACATCGGTCCGCCGTCTTTCCCACTACAGGCGACGGACCCGATCTTTTGGTCGAACGGGACAGGTATTGACAAAATGTCCTGCGGTTCCGCAGTACAGACACTGATTTTCAGTAAAACGCTGTTGCCGTTCCTCTCGGGTAAGGTGTACGCGGCCAATTTGCATAGGCTCGGGAGGTGATGGCGGTGTTATGGCTGGTCGTGGAGAATTAACCCCTTGAGCCGGTGGAAAAGACGGCCGTAAAGGTCTCTCAGACCGCCCCCGGCTGCGTAGTCGGGCGTCCAGCCGAATAGCTAATGAGACTAAACCCTCGAAAGTATCGGGCTCCTCAATACGCGCTAACTTGTCCTTTACTGTTTCATCAAGTGCCTGGAAAAACACTGCCTTTAACGGCCGGGCTTCCCAACCTCCACAATCTCCACTCTCGCCCGAAGACTTCTCAGGACTTGGAGACGAGTTTTCTGAGACAGGGGAAGGCTGATCGGTGGTTTCAGCTGTCAAACTACTAGGAGGCGGAGCGCTAGGAGCTGCAGTGACACGCTGGCTAGACGCAGAAGTGAGAGCGGACGTCAACTGAGCAAGCTGGGCGGTGACATATTGTAATTGTTCCTGCGCCGAATTAACTGCTAGCCTGAGAGCCTGTAACTGTTCTTGTTGGGTGGCTAACTGCTGACCGAAAGTGTCTGCTGGGTCTAGTTGGCCAGAGTGTTCTTCTGTCATGGTTTTTAAGTGTTTGGCCCACATGCAGACACAGACGGCAGCAAGAACAGTTAAGATGTTTATTAAAGGCTCGACTAAGGGGAGAAGCACACGCTGTGTGCAACAGGCGAGGTCTGAACGTCAGAGCTGGAACGACTGTGGGAAGAAAGAGGATAAGTTACGGAGGATCGAACCAGAGGGAAACTCTCCAGAAGCGGTGCCGCTTACCATTTCGAAGGAAGGACCTGTCCGGGGGGAATGAGTGACGAAGGAACTCTGAGATCGTAACTCTCTGATGGATGGTTGTGGCTGAGTGACAGGAGGGCTGGCAGAAATAATGCAGGCGGGGGGCCCGAACAGCACCAATGCGGACGGCAGGCAGGAGGAGCAGCTGGAAGAACCGGAGTGTGACTTAGACGAACCGGGTGAATCCAGGGAAGGGGTCTCACGCCTGGCTTGGTACCACCAAGGGAGTATGAGTGGAAGTGCCAGAGCAAAATCTGAGCGGCAGGGATTCGGATGACTGGTCCTCAGAGCACGGAGCCAACACAGGTGAGTAAATCCAAAACACGACAAAAACCGGAGGAGACAGGAGACAGGTTAGTTCAAAAACTGAGTTTCCAAAACTCACGGATACGAGGCACAGGTGACAGGTCAGAGGCCTAGGCATACCACGACTGGGTAACACTCTGGCGTCTTCCAACTGTCTGAACACTCCTTTTAAGCCAGAGATGAAGGTTACATGATGAGCCGCAGGTGTGGGCCACGCCAGGGACGGATTAAGGGTAGTCTGGGCCCCCCCCCCCCAAAAAAAAAAAAAAGTTTACAAACCATGCTATTGTGGATTGTGAATAAATTGAAGCGGTTTGTCGCTTTACGTCTTTCTGGACAATTATAGCTAGCCTGGTCGTGGCACATTAAGCCACTGGTGGCTTAATGTGCCACGACCACGGAGTAGCCAGAGGAGTAGCTAGCCACGGAGTAGCTAGCCACGGAGTAGCCAGAGTTCAATGAAACCTAGCAGAAATACTAGGTGCAGCTATATGCACACGATCTCAAATGATGTAAATTCAAAAATGCAAAGAGAATTAAATTGTTGAAACTAAGCGCAATCAGAAACACTGTCAATATGTTCAATGAAATTATCAACTTGCTAAGGTTTAGACTGAGTGAGAGAGTGGGGGAGGGGCAGCCACTATCTACTACAAAAAATGCATGCTGTGTGCATGTGTGTGACAGAGGCATGGAGAGGAAGACAGATATGAGGGAAGGTATTGAGTTGGCTATATTAAAAATGCTCTAGGGTGAGGGTGCTTTCATCAGGGCCCATGGCTGACTAGCAGGAGCAGCTGTGGAGCCCGCTAAAAGCACCCTAAGGGCCTGTGGTTAGTCAGAGGGCCCTGGTAGGAAGTACCCCCCACTCGCCACCCCAGCCCTCAAAGGGCCCTTGGTAGCCAAATGTCAGGGGTCCCCACTCCCTCCTTGTTTTCATCAGACGCCCTATGAAATAACAATTTATTGTATCGTATATGTTGAAACAGTTTTGGTCTCGGGCCCCCCCGGGGCCCCTGGCCCCAGAGGGCCCCTGGGCGCTGGCCCCACTGGCCCGGTCCGTAATCCGTCCTTGGGCCACGCCCACCTGATCAACTGCAGCCACCTGTGAAGCAGAGTTAGAGAGCACGAAAACAGAGAGCCCTGACAGTGATGTTTCAGTAAAACAGTTTACCTTTTTTAGCCCCGGTTGTTACTATGGTAAAACACAGGTCTCATTTTACAATTAACACATCACAAGTGACACATTTGTTATTTGAAGTCTTGTCATTGACGACATGTCTGAGATCCATGCTGAGATCCGTGCAGTTACAATGGCGTACCGCGCACGTGACGTCACCATCTCATGAGCAACGCCCCTTGCCGCTAAGGTAGGACAAACGGTGTGAGAGCGCACGTAGCAACCAGCCAATTCACATGCAACAGATACAACGATAGGACCGACTTTTCAGCTGTTAAACTATCACAAGAGGATGTCCAGGCGCCCATTTTACTGGTAGAACTGTGGAACAACATACCAACGTTCAGCTCAAACGATGGCTTGAGTGTTGAGGGCTTAGAAAGACTGGAAAACGGGACGAGTTGATAGAACGGTAAGTCGATGTTTTTCCCCTGCTCGGCGTTCATGGCGTCAGCGGCCGTTTTTTTTTTCTGTTTGTAATCACCGTCCAGGAATCGGTATAAATTGTCCGGCCCGCCGAGCAATTTAGTCCGGTCCGGTGGCCAAATGCATTATCATTATCCAACGGCTGTATCTCCTCGCTGCATCGACCGGTCTGCACCAAATTTTATGTGAGTCATGGGGGGCTGCTGAACGCGTTTGTGGGAATCGCCCGGTGGACGGGCGGGGAAAATGCGTGACAGCATCTGCGGTGGGGGGCGGCCGGCGGTGCGCAAACCCCGCCGGTCAGCTGGCCGGCAGGCACCGCAGCGGTGCGCGAACCCCGCCGGCCGCCCCCCACCGCAGCGGTGGCCAATAGGCCGGAGCTGCGCTTGGCTGCGAGGGCCAATCGACGCCGCTTGCGGCTTTAAAGGCATACTATGCAACATTTTTCAGTTAATTAATGTGTTCCATACCGTTTTGGATGATTAAATGAGTCATTTCAGGTCGAACAAAGGTTTTCTCGGCCGCCCTGGGGGTCTGTGGGGGAAATACCGCACTTGCAATGCAAGAGCCCTCGGCTCGCACACACAGAAGTCTCGCTTTACGGCGAGAACTCCATGTGTTTTTGCCCTGCCATTCACTATATGCACGCGCGAAAGCAACAACAAAGAACCGCGTGTTAACGTCAAATAAACATGCAAGCATATCGAGTTTTATTATTATTATTATTTTATTTATTTTTTTTTATGTTGGCGAGACGCTACCGCAGCGGCCACGGCGAGGTGGCGGCCGCGGCTGCGGCTTGGCGAGGCGGCGGCTTGGCTAGGCGGCGGCGGTAGCGTCTCGCCAACATAAAAAAATAAAATAAAAAATAATAATAATAATAATAATAATAATAATAATAATAATAATAATAATAAAACTGGCGAGGCGGCGGCGGCAGCCGCGGCTTGGCGAGGCGGCGGCGGCAGCGGCGGCAGCGGCGGCAGCCGCGGCTTGGCGAGGCGGCGGCTTGGCGAGGCGGCGGCTTGGCGAGGCGGCGGCTTGGCGAGGCGGCCGCCGCGGCCGCCTCGCCAAGATAGCGCTGCGGGAAGCTTGATGTTCATACCTTCACTGTGTTAGTCATTGTTTGTACTGCCGTTTTTTCCACTTTTCGTTGCGTTCGCCTGTCTGCTAAGCTCAAAACAACCGCGCCTGTCTTGACGGAGAAACCAGAACAGCTGAGCATCTTTACGACAGTGCACTTTTACTTTCGCCCTCTGGGGGGAGCCTCGCTGGAAAATCAACCCCGGTTGCATAGTATACCTTTAACATCCTTCATATGCGGCCTATCAGCGTACCTCGAGTCGCTGTTGCACGTTCCATAACATCAATGTTTAAAAACCATGGTTAGGAGACGTCTTAGACTTAGAAAAAGCGGTAGTTTTACTGAGTAAAACCAAGGGTAACGTACAGCGAAAGAGTGGAGGAAAACGCATATTTGCCCTGCCTCGTACCACGTGATATGACGTCACGTTCTAAAAATAGCTCCTCGCGGTACGCCATTAGCGATGACCAGTATGCTTAAAAGAGTCCACCTCTTTTAAGCATACTAGCTGGGATCCATGTGGGGCCCGCTAAAAGCACCCTTACCCGGGGCATGTGGTAAGTCAGAGGCCCCTGGTAGGGGCCCTCAAAATCAGTCAGAGGCCCACCACACCATCCATTGTCATAAGGCAAAAGCAGGGCTAGGGGCCCTGGTAGTTATAGGGCCTGCTGAAAATATCCTCCACCCCCACCCCTCATCCATTTTCATAAGGGGCCCAAAAGCAGGGCAAGGGCCCTTCCACAACCACATCCACTCTTACCAACGTTCCAGGGTGAGGGTGCTTTCATCAGGGCCCATGGCTGACTAGCAGGAGCAGCTGTGGAGCCCGCTAAAAGCACCCTAAGGGCCTGTGGTTAGTCAGAGGGCCCTGGTAGGAAGTACCCCCCACTCGCCACCCCAGCCCTCAAAGGGCCCTTGGTAGCCAAATGTCAGGGGTCCCCACTCCCTCCTTGTTTTCATCAGACGCCCTATGAAATAACAATTTATTGTATCGTATATGTTGAAACAGTTTTGGTCTCGGGCCCCCCCGGGGCCCCTGGCCCCAGAGGGCCCCTGGGCGCTGGCCCCACTGGCCCGGTCCGTAATCCGTCCTTGGGCCACGCCCACCTGATCAACTGCAGCCACCTGTGAAGCAGAGTTAGAGAGCACGAAAACAGAGAGCCCTGACAGTGATGTTTCAGTAAAACAGTTTAACTAGAACAGTCGAAGGCAGTCCTAAACAAATGTGTTTTTAATCTTGATTTAAAGGAACTCAGGCTTTCAGCACTTTTACAGTTTTCTGGAAGTTTGTTCCAGATAAGTGGAACATAGGGAATAATGCTGCTTCTTCGTGTTTGGTTCTGCAGAGTAACCTGGAGCCAGAAGACCTGAGTGATCTGGAGGGTTGATAAACTGATAACAAGTCTGTGATATATTTAGGTGCTAAGCCATTCAGGGATTTATAGACTAACAGAAGGATTTTAAAGTCTATTCTCTGAGATACAGGGAGCCAGTGTAAGGACTTTAGAACTGGGGTGATGTGCTCTACTTTCTTAGTCTTAGTGAGGACGCGGGCAGCAGCGTTCTGGATTGGCTTAATGTGTTAGACCACAGCTACAAAGACACGTATGGTGCACTAGAAAGCTCACCAGATCCTTTTACGAACAAAGCTTTAGTCCTGCACCCTTTTTCCAAGTCCAGATTCTCCCAGCACTTCTCTCACACTTTGCTGTCCTGGGAGGGCTTCCAGACTTCCTTGATCATTTCCACCAGGTGCAAAAACCTGCTGGTTGTAGACTAGGAGACTCTCCCAGACTGGGCAGGGCCTAGGGTGACCACCCGTCCCGCGTAGCGCGTGCGCGCACAGCGTTTGAAGCCCAATTCATGCGTCCCGCAAATTGAGACCGTGTCACGCATAATCAATGCTTTTTCAAAAAAACGTTGGTCGCTCTATCCACCTTATTTTCGAACGATGAAGTAACTATGGCCACAGCTTCAAACTATTCATGACTGAGAAGATGACATGAAGAAGTGCCTCATATAACGTACGAGGACATTTTAACCTGTTTTGTGTCACTTGGTGCGGACGGCTCTGCAGTGCGACTTTACCGAAGCGAACCTCCGCAGTGAAAAAGTTGAATCTGTGTTAATAAATATCAACAAGGATAACCTGGTATTCATGGAGGCTGATGGCCGTTCAAGTCAAAACTAGTCCGACGTTCACGCTGCTGGATCCTGACTGCATCAACCGGCTCTACCAAGACGGCCGAAGCGCTCTGGTGCTGCGGCTCCAGGGGAAGCCTTCAGTCATGCAGCTGCGATCTTATGGAAGGTAGGCTAATGAATGGTCTGATTCAGAAACATCCTGGCTGTTGGCTCGTTGTGATTAGATTGCTGGTCAGTTAATTTTGTAATGTTTTGGATTAAACTGATATTATAAGTGGACATCTAAACATTCTGCCCACTTCATGTTTTGGCTTGAAAAGGTTTGAGTCCTAAAGATGTCCCCAGAATGTTGAACAGTTTTTTTTCCCCTGCGCCTGCCTTTACCAACATCCAAGTTCACCATCCTTCCTCCCCCTTCTCGTTCTGTGAACCTCTGGAGTCGTGAGTTAAGACTTTTTTACAGTTCCTGTGGTGTAGAGCAACTACAATTCCTGTTAATCCTTTAATTTTAAATTATAATTTATTTAAAGTGAATAAATTGTAATGAAAAATAAATAAAATTAAATAGCTAAAGTAAATCGGAATTGGAAGTGCATCTGTTCATTGAATGTTCAAAGTATTATGAATCTTTATTTAGAAAGAAATACACATTGGTTGGCCTATTCATGAGCATACATCAGCAATTACACATGTTTATGGGAATAGGGCATTATTAATATACCATGTAAGGTGGTATGTGCTAGAAATGTGTAAACCACTATCAGTGAGTCTGCCCGTGAGGTGGGGGCACCGCCGCGCCAAGCAGTGTCCCACTTTGTCCCTCAGAAACATACCCCTTGTCCCCTCTTGGGCTTATTAGCAGGTGGTCACCATAGCAGGGCCTGCAACTCAGTATTAATCTTGACTGAGGCATGAAGCTTTAGATGCTGTTCTGGGTTCTTCTGTGATCTCCTGGATGAGTCATCAAAGAGTTCTTGGTGTAATCTTGGTAGGCGGACCACTCCTGGGAGGTTTCTCCACTGTTCCATTTTGCTCCATGAATATTGGTTCTCACCATGGCTCTCTGGAGTCCCGCAGCCCTAGAAACCAGGATTATTAGAGTGATTTGTTTCTGCAGATCTGGCAGTAATACGGTCTGGGGTCTAGCGGGTAAAACTCAAAGAATCTGATTAATCAGTTAAATTTAACCAAGTTGGTTTGATTGCTTTTTTCCTTTAATGAATGAATTCACTGGAAATGTACTTCCTGTATTCACTCAAGTCACCTTTGTCTGATTTTAGCATTTTTTGTTGATCCTAAAAATTAGTGACAAAAAGGAGAAACAGAAGAAATCTCTAAGGGGTGGAAATACTTTTCTTTGGCTTCAACCACAGATTATGACAGTACTGTGAAAAGGAACAGGTCCATAAACTACTTGGAGAACTATGTACAAGTAAACTGGAAAGCAGAAACGTTAAAAAGAACCCAGGACACAAAAACATATTTGATTTGTTTGACTCCCATCACTTCCTAGTGCATTACACATAAAAGATATATTCTTTGTATTCAAATGTATTTAAATCAAATTACAAATTTGAATCAGTGAACAAATAATGAAAAAGCTTCGTTATGGTCTCTTTATTGCACTCAAACAATAAACAGTTGAACAGCCAGTCAGCTTTACATATTTGATGAAAAAAGTGCATCCTCTTTCAGTTTAACCATTTTATCTATCAGAACCTGAGAAAATGATCTGGAGTTCAAGTGTTCAACATCATTACTTTAGGGCAATTACTGTAGTGAACAAGCAGATGGCTGTTTTGAAGGTTCTCCAGGACCAAGTCTCTTCTCTCTAAAGACTACAGCAGTGCCGCTTAAGCTTCTGGAACAACTGGTCCTTTGGACAGATGAGAGTAAAGTAGAGACGTCTGGCCTTAATGCATGTTTGGGGGGGAAAACAAACAGCATCTCAGCACAAACTGACAGGCATGCTATTGGAAGAGTGGTGATTTGGACCAGGGTATGTTGCTTGTTTTGGGTGGAGCATGAACTCTTCTACTTTAGAGTCAAATGTTAGCCCATCTGTCCGACAGCTGAAGACTGAAGGTCCAAACTGGGTCATCAAGAGAACAATGATCCCAAACATAGCAGCTAATCTACTACAGAATGGCTGGAAAAGAATTTAGGTAGGAACAGTCTAGTCAAAGTCCAGACATCAACCTGAATGAAATGTGCCGGGACCTTCAGAGAGCTGCGTCCAAACCTCACTGACCTGAAGAGGTGTATGAAAAACAGAGTGAAGCAAAGATCCCACACAAAGATGTGAGAGGCAGAAAACCACCGCTGAGTTACTGCTGCTGAAGGAGGCTCTGCAACCTGTGGGGTGTACCTTGGTTTTCACACATAGCCATTCCATTCTGGCTTTCCTCTTCGCTTTATATAGTCTATTGTGTGTTTGTGCACACCCACTGTTAGGTTTAAATACTATTTGAACCTGGCAAACACCAGATCATTTCATTATGTTCTGATCTATAAAAGCCCAGAGTTAAAAGAGGGTGCACTTAATATCCACAAACTGAAAGATGTAGCCAACACCAGCATGAAATCACAGAGTCGGAGCAGCTCTTTTCTTTGCTCTGCGTGCTGCTCCAGACTTCTTCTTGGCTTCAGGCTTTGGTGGCTGCTGGGAAGCTTTCCCGCCCCGTCTCTTGGCTTTGGGCCCGTAACTAAAGAAGCAAAATCAAACGCACACAGATATTGGGACAAGTTAAGGCCTGCCGTGTTCAATTCTCTGTAAATGAATGAGAAATATTTAACCCCTTCCAGGATGTTGCCTGGCCCACCTGTTCCTCTTGCGAGTGTCTCTGAGAGGGCAGGCTTTCCGTTTGTGCTCCAGGCTGCCGCAGCTGAAGCAGCCATCCTCTCGGTCGGCGCGGCTGCAGGGGTGGTCCGGCAGGGCGCAGCGGTCGCAGGACACGCAGTGTCTCCAGGCTAACGTTGGGAAAGTGTTCATTATTCTAAACATCCAGTACAAAGAAACAACAACCAAACAATATTAAAAGATGACACGTCTTACATGGTTTCACACATTTCCCGCATGCCGAGCAGTGCTTCCATTCACGGCCATCCTGAGGTCACGGACAGAAAATACGCTTTATAGAGCAGACATTAAAAACACCATCACAGGTTTTAGAGTAAATGTCCCTAACAGCATGTGATACCTTGGATGGACAAAGATCGCATTTATTGCAGTGTTTGTTCAGGGAGCACACATGTCTCTGGCATATGGAGCAAAACCTGCAGAAATTAAAGATCAACTTTGACACATGCCACTCATTCTACACGATTTAAGTTCATGCTTCACAAATATATCATTGACTCCTCATATGCTGGAGGCATATGAGGAGTCAATGATGGGTTGTTGGTACCTGTAGCCCTCCTCTTTGGGCAGAACAACAAGGTTGGGTGGAATATTAGTGAAGAGCCTGACAGGAGACTGCCTCCTGCCCGTCTTCCCATGTTTATACAGAGGATGGTTGTCATAGTCCACCTTGGTAAAAGCACACAGTTAGGACAACAGAAAAAGACTGATGGATGCTCCAGCTACTGTCTGTAGAGCTTTTGCTAATTCAGGACACTGCCTCAAATCATTTACATCCCCATCACGGGTCTGCGTGAGTACCTGAGTCTATCCAATTCATTCAGTCTTTCTGGGCGTTTAACCCGGGACTTTTCACTGAGTCTATTTCTCACCATTTCTGGGGAGAAGTGACCTATCAGCGCTCTCCCACTGCTGAACCAGTCATGCACATTTGACCAAAACTGGGCTTCAAACTGATATTTAGTATCATTTTTACCCTATTTTTAAATTGCCTTGCAACACCATTTAAAACCCCTTCAGTTTTTCACTTTGTCTCATGTTAAAAAAATAATCCAAAATATTCAGGAAACCAGCAAAAGTCTTGTTTGCAAGTTTGAAACCATGCAGATTTTACACTAAATCTAAAGATTTTAGACTAATATATATATATATATATATATATATATATATATATATATATATACACACACACACAGTGGGGAGAACAAGTATTTGATACACTGTTGATTTTCCAGGTTTTCCCACTTGCAAAGCTTGAAGAAGATTTTTATCATAGGTACTCTTCAACTGTGAGTGATGGAATCTAAAACAAAAATCCAGAAAAATACAATGTATGATTTTTAAATAATTAATTTCCATTTTATGTTGTGAAATAAGTATTTGATCATCTATCAACCAGTAAGAGTTTTGGCTCTCACAGACATGTCAGTTCTTCTTTAAGAAGCCCTCCTGTTCTCCACTCATTACCTGTATTAACTGCACCTGTTTGAACTCGTTACCTGTATAAAAGACACCTGTCCACACACTCAATCAATCAGACTCCAGCATCTCCACAATGCCCAAGACCAGAGAGCTGTGTAAGGACATCAGGGATAAAATTGTAGACCTGCACAAGGCTGGGATGGGCTACAGGACAATAGGCAAGCAGTTTGGTGAGAAGGCAACAATAGTTGGTGCAATTATTCGAAAATGGAAGAAATACAAAATAACGGAAAATCTCCCTTGGTCTGGGGCGCCATGCAAGATCTCACCTCGTGGAGCATCATTGATCTTGAGGAAGGTGAGGAATGAGCCCAGAAATACACGGCAGGACCTGGTCAATGACCTGAAAAGAGCTGGGACCACAGTCTCAAAGAAAACAATCAGTAACGCTCTACGCCGTCAAGGATTAAAATCCTGCAGTGCACGCAAGGTGCCCTTCCTCAAGCCAACGCATGTCCAAGCCCGTCTGATGTTTGCAAATGACCATCTGAATGATCCAGAGGAGGAATGGGAGAAGGTCATGTGGTCTGATGAGACAAAAATAGAACTTTTTGGTTTAAACTCCACTCGTCATGTTTGGAGGAAGAAGAATGATGAGTACAACCCCAAGAACATCATCCCAACCGTGAAGCATGGCTGTGGAAACATCATTCTTTGGGGATGCTTTTCTGCAAAGGGGACAGGACGACTCCACCATATTGTGGGAAGGATGAATGGGGCTATGTATCGTGAAATTTTGGCCAACAACCTCCTTCCCTCAGTAAGAGCACTGAAGATGGGTCGTGGCTGGGTCTTCCAGCATGATAACGACCCAAAACACACAGCCAGGGCAACTAAAGAGTGGCTCCGTAGGAAACATCTTAAGGTCCTGGAGTGGCCTAGCCAGTCTCTAGACCTGAATCCAATAGAAAATCTTTGGAGGGAGCTTAAAGTCCGTGTGGCCCAGCGACAGCCCCGAAACCTGAAGGCTCTGGAGGAGATCTGTATGGAGGAGTGGGCCAAAATCCCTGCTGCAGTGTGTGCAAACCTGGTCAAGAACTACAGGAAACGTCTGATCTCTGTAATTGCAAACAAAGGTTTCTGTACCAAATATTAAGTTTCATTTTTCTGGTGTATCAAATACTTATTTCACACAATAAAATGGAAATTAATTATTTAAAAATCAAACATTGTATTTTTCTGGATTTTTGTTTTAGATTCCATCACTCACAGTTGAAGAGTACCTATGATAAAAATTACAGTCTTCTTCAAGCTTTACAAGTGGGAAAACCTGGAAAATCAACAGTGTATCAAATACTTGTTCTCCCCACTGTATATCACTCAGTAATTGTTGGTAGCTTAGATCTATTTCTGTTGTCTAATATAACAATTGCTTCCATGAAGCTGGACCACAGAGCATCCTGGAAACAAGCAGGAGTGGCAGCATTTAAACCCGGACCCTCAAACCACCAGGACCAGAATCTGAGTCCTTGTCTGCTGCTGGAGGCTGAGGAGGATTCTAATTCTGGGGGAGTGAAGGGCCTGGTGAGGACTCTCCGTGTTTATTTCTTTTCAGTTTATGTATACATCACCCATTTACAACCAGTGTCTTCTCACAGTACTTTAAAAGACAAATGCCTTCCTGTAAGGCGCATCGGCTGAGCTCCTGCTATCAATATCTTCATCTCTCCTTCTATAGATGATACAGTTGGTCCTGTCTTTCAGCGTTTAACCCGTTTCTCTCCTAAACACAGATATTGACTGAGCTTTCACTGCAGCTAACTGTGTGTGCTGTCTTTAGTCCTCTAGACTTGAGGAGCTAAGCTTTTCTGCTTAGCTGGGTTTCCCTCCTTGATAAAGCCACTAGTACTGCCATTATGTTTTTACTCTTCTTTCACATAGAAAGTACTCCTGGATCAGTGCTTCTGTGCTCGTTTTTGTGTCTCTGCCCAGTCCTTCTTGGCAAACTGAGTCTGGTTCTGCTGGAGGTTTCTGTTGGAGAGGAATTCTTTTCTCCACTGTCGCCACGTGAATGCTCGGTTTGATGGATTGCTGCAAAGCCAACAGTGCAGGTGGCCGTCCGCTGTGGCTCCATGCTGATCCAGGAGGAGTGGATAATGCAAGTCAATGACTCAATGCAACCTGCTGGGATTCCTTAGGTAGAAAACTTTAATTTGAACAATAAACTGAACTAACTAGGATCAATAGAAATGGATGTCCTTGAATTGTCTTTTGTGTAGGATTGGATCGACTCTTTTTGTAACTTGCCTTGAGACGACGTGTTAATTGGCACTGTATAAATAAACTGAAACGAGTGAAATATAGTGGATTGAATTATCATATACACTCACCGGCCACTTTATTAGGTACCCCATGCTAGTAACGGGTTGGACCCCCTTTTGCCTCAGAACTGCCTCAATTCTTCGTGGCATAGATTCAACAAGGTGCTGGAAGCATTCCTCAGGGAGTTTGGTCCATATTGACCTGATGGCATCACACAGTTGCCGCAGATTTCTCGGCTGCACATCCATGATGCGAATCTCCCGTTCCACCACATCCCAAAGATGCTCTATTGGATTGAGATCTGGTGACTGTGGAGGCCATTTGAGTACAGCGAACTCATTGTCATGTTCAAGAAACCAGTCTGAGATGATTCCAGCTTTATGACATGGCGCATTTTCCTGCTGAAAGTAGCCATCATGGGTTGGGTACATTGTGGTCATAAAGGGATGGACATGGTCAGCAACAATACTCAGGTAGGCTGTGGCGTTGCAACGATGCTCAATTGGTACCAAGGGGCCCAAAGAGTGCCAAGAAAATATTCCCCACACCATGACACCACCACCACCAGCCTGAACCGTTGATACAAGGCAGGATGGATCCATGCTTTCATGTTGTAGACGCCAAATTCTGACCCTACCATCCGACTGTCGCAGCAGAAATCGAGACTCATCAGACCAGGCAACGTTTTTCCAATCTTCTATTGTCCAATTTCGATGAGCTTGTGCAAATTGTAGCCTCAGTTTCCTGTTCTTAGCTGAAAGGAGTGGCACCCGATGTGGTCTTCTGCTGCTGTAGCCCATCTGCCTCAAAGTTCGACGTACTGTGCGTTCAGAGATGCTCTTCTGCCCACCTTGGTTGTAACGGGTGGTTATTTGAGTCACTGTTGCCCTTCTATCAGCTCGAACCAGTCTGGCCATTCTCCTCTGACCTCTGGCATCAACAAGGCATTTCCGCCCACAGAACTGCCGCTCACTGGATGTTTTTTCTTTTTCGGACCATTCTCTGTAAACCCTAGAGATGGTTGTGCGTGAAAATCCCAGTAGATTAGCAGTTTCTGAAATACTCAGACCAGCCCTTCTGGCACCAACAATCATGCCACGTTCAAAGTTACTCAAATCACCTTTCTTCCCCATACTGATGCTCGGTTTGAACTGCAGGAGATTCTCTTGACCATGTCTACATGCCTAAATGCACTGAGTTGCCGCCATGTGATTGGCTGCTTAGAAATTAAGTGTTAACGAGCAGTTGGACAGGTGTACCTAATAAAGTGGCCGGTGAGTGTAGACTAGGGGTGTAAAGTTACACAAAAATTAAGTTTAGGCACGTACATTGGTTTTAAAGTGTTGGTTCGGTATGACTTTTGTCCATTACAATAATAGAAATAAACATGTTTTTCATGGTATTCAGCTGTGAAACACAGACTTTAAATACTCCTTTAAATTCTGCTTGTCATCAGTTCAGGTGAGTAATTAAGATCCCTGTTAAAAAGCGCTGAGGTGAGGCTTTGGTTCGGTCCACCTGTTTTTCTCCATCACCGTAGGAACCTGAACAAGGAACCTTAATGTTCCCCAATAGCAGAGTTTAATAACCGCTGGGAGTTCTGTTCCTTTATGGTTCTGTTGCACGGTGGGGCGTATCAGTTTGCTCTTTAGTTGCACATGGGTACATGTTTAAAACAACGCTGAATTTGTTCGATACTAATGCTTGCTGAATCAATGGGGCGGTACCAAAAATGCTTTAGAATGAATACATGTCTTCAGAGCTTTAAAATAGAAGGCAGCAAAGTCACCTGTATACCTTCCAATTGGATCCTAGTTATAAAACAGTAAAGTTCAATTTATTATTCCAATCAGCAAAACCTTTAAAAAAAAAAACACAAATTAACCCAGAAAAGTGACTTTGTTCTGAGATTGGTTAGTGAGACTAAACTAGAGCTGAACATGGAACATTTAGGACCCATGAGCAGCATCATCTGATCAGTGAGGAGGGGGTGTTGGAGAACGTCTCCACTGCGAAGGTTTGATCCACATGAGCTTCAGGGGGAAGACATTGGATCCTTGCAGGTAGTTCATGTCTTAAAAAATGTCTTTTCTGTTCTAGCACTCAAGACACCAAACCCTTGTTCACGCCACAACGAGCCATTAAAAACCTTTTCCAGTTTCTGTTAACCAGTCTACAAGATAACATTTTAATCATGATCTCTGTGCACATCACAGCGGTAGGTGGTGTGTCTGAAACATGCGTACCAACACTCCCTGCTTAAAAAGGCGCCACCACTACGTCACGCTGTGCATGCGGCAGGGCTTCCCCATACAGGCAGATTCCGTTTTTCCTGTCTACACGACAACGCACGCTGGCATGCTTTCAAAACGTTAAACTCTGTAACCCATTTTCAACTTCAGAGAAAAGGCAGACCGTTTTGGTGTAGAGGAAAAGTAGAAACCCCTTGTTGGGTTCCACCTTGGCAGAAGGAAGAGGTTGGAAAAGCAGGGAGAATAATATGTCAGACGCCGTGAGTTTCACTTCAAACTTATTCAGAGTCTCTCTCTCCCTTTCCCTTTCGTCACCCACGTGCTGAGTTGCACGTGGGTGACGTAGCGATGACGTGTGATAACTTGTGTGACATATTTTTGTTTTGAACAAGAATGATACGGGGAGACTTCTGCCAGACTTTGAGTACTGCAGACGTCCTGTGATCCCACACCGACGGCTTCAGCTCTGAGAGCTCAGCTTTGGGTGAGCAGCTCAGGCGTGGCTTGTCGTTGTGGGTTTATTATAAGAGTGTTTTATGAGCTTTCTCTTGAAAAACAAAAACAAAACAGAAATAACTGAATCTCTGTGTATTACACAACACATCATGAATGCGTCACCGGGGAATAGAAAGGTGCATATTTTAACACTTCAGTAAGCTGGTACCTGGTAGTCCAACATGGTGAGTGAAGGGAGACACTCCAGGATGCGAGGCTCAAAGAAGTATGGGAAGATCCAAATGATGGGCATGTCAACATTAGAGTCCCCTGAACACATGCAGGTCAGGAGTTAAACAAGATTTCTCAAGAAGTGCGAACATTCATATCACTGTAGAATGACATTTGAAGGTATAAGAGGTTAAACCTTTTTCTGAAGGTTTCAGATCATGAATGCATTATTAGAAGTAAGCAAAGAGAACTTAAATCTGTATTCATAAAATTGCCTTTTCTTGATCCGCTGTGCTGTTGTGAGCAGCATCGAAGCAAAAGAAACTGTTTAACCAGCTGTAAAGACGTCACAGCCATGAACTAAAAAGCTGCTAACCGGGGTTCTGCTGCTTCCTCCATGTCTGAGATATCAGTGAGAAACTGTTGGCCAGAGGTTTGACCAGTCCACCGAACGGAGGGTCCGCCACCATTATCGCCTTCTTCCCATCGATCTCCCTCAGGAAGGCGTCCAGAACGGCGCTGGAGGCCTGAAAGGACACAAAGCTCCATCACTGGGAGCCGGACACTGCAGAAAGCTCGGTCAGCAACTCTTACCTCTCCTCCGAAGAAGTGATGGTTGAACATGTTGTAGTGACAGAACTCGTCCTGACTGTAGAACTGAGCGTACCTGAAACCCAGACAAATCATTCGGCTGATGGTTAGAACTTGCCCCAGCTCGGGAAACAGGTTTGAACTTATCTGCTGAGTATGCATTTGACAGGAAACAGTCATGGAGCCAGGGGTGCTGTATGCCAGTAAGAACGTGCTGCAGGCTGAAGCTTGAAACAGCACAACCCACCCCGGCTGCACTTCTTTAGAGAAACCCAGCAGCGGAGACGCGGCACGGCAACTCCGGTAAGAGCTCCTTTTAACATTTCTTTGATTCAGAAGCACTGCTTACTCTGCAGTTCACAATGAACGCGTTACATTCAGCAGATAGAGAGAAGATTAAAGGTGGATTTCTGTCCTGTTTGACAGCAGGACAGAAATCCTGCAGATTCGGGTGAATAATCAGCAGTGTTTAATAAACTAAATGGGTCCCTTCCACCGGGTCCGAAAACTGCCTTTGACTCCACTCGGGGGATAAGGAAACAATAGCTTGGAGAAAAAAAAAAAAAAAAAAAAACGTTCAGCATGAAGAGACAGGCTGCAACAAACCCAAGGAACTAGTTTACAGCGACGTGAGAAAGTATTTACACCGCTTTATTTTTTTTATTACAACCTCTAAATTCAGTTTAGAACACCAAGAGTTTACATGAAAGGCCAAAACTAAACAGTTTGAGGTGTAAAGCACTAGAAAAATATATTTTTACAAATCAAGTTCAGAAAAGTCTAACATGCCCCCCCGGAAGCGTTCCACAGATGGACTGCCTTCCAGTCCATCTGTGTTTATGGTAATTTAACCCAGGCATAAATGCAGCCTTTCTATGAAGGCCACAGAGGTTAGACAAGGTTAGAAATCCTTTAAAGTTTGCTAATTGGGTTAACCAATCAGTTTATTTATGTAGTGTTGGCTCAAGGAACTTTAGAAAAAGAGAAAAACTCGTTTCATTCCCATCATATGGACAGAGTCCAAGACACAATCCAAGTGATCCTACTTATCAAACTACCCAGTCTAATTCAGTTTATTACTCAAATTGGTTAGAAAGTTTTCTGTCTGAAGAAGAGGAGGTGGAGTCATGCATGCAAATACTTTTCATGGACTTGTCATCTGCTTTCTACACAATTCAACAACATTTTCCTTTAAAGAGTTGATTTAATCTGAATTTAGGTAGTAATTTCAGTAATTTAGAGAACTTTGAAAAGAAAACCTATGACTAGTTTATATTAACAACATTCACTCTGACAGCATCGGCTTAAACACAGGCGTTCCACAGGGATGTGTTTGATCCCCTGTTATTTTCGTTCTACACAAACAGCTCTGGTATCTTGTCTGCGGCCTATCGTGAACCCTACCTACTTTCTTTCAGCATGTCAACCACCTCATCATTTGGCTTGACAGCAGTAATCTTGAATTTAATGTTAGTGAAAACAAAGAGCGGTGTCTGCGAGTGAGGCTGAAGATGGCACGACAGCGTCAGTATTTAAGCCCATAATCCCTAAAGATAAGGAAGTGGAGCAGGTTGGTCGTTTCAAACCCTTGGGTATAATTAAAGATAACAGTTTCATGCAGATTACACCGATAAAAAGTCTATTGACTCTCCAGAGGAAATTGGGAACCTTAATGCAAGTAAACACACACTGAACATGGTTCATCACGAAGAGTGTTCTCTCCTTTAATCTGACATCTTGGTACAGTAACCTTTCCCTTAAACACTGAGACAAGCTAAATCAGTTGATCAATGAAGTCAGTAGCACTACAGGCGTAAATCAGTTCCCACACCAGAAATAATGTGGTCCATCCAGGCATAAGAAACCCTCGTTCATAGTTTCAGTTGTTGCCATGTGGCAGAATTAGCACAGAAAACCATTAGACGTATTTTGTCCCATCAGCTGTAACTTTTTAAAACATAGATAAACTGAAATAATACTGAACTGTGTCTGTCTTTTGATCAAACTTACTGAGGACAGTTTTAAGTGCTTGCTTTTTATGCCTGAGGATGGGTTCGTGTTCTTAGCTCAAAGTTTTAGCTATGTGCTTTGTGGATTTTAGATTTGTTTTTGTTTGGTCTTTTCCTGCAAGACGCTGAAGGGAAATTTCCATTTTATGTACATTTAACGAACAATAAAGTATGTTATCTTACCAGAAACAACCCATGAAGACCAAGGAACAAAGCTAACAGGTCAAGGAGGAAGTTGCGGAGAAGTTTAAAGCAAAAAAAACAACAACATCAGTAGTGGTAGAGGCAGCACATGCTGTGGGGCAGCTTTTCTTCAGAGGGAACAGGGGAGCTGGTCAGAGTTAATGGGAAGATGGATGGGGCTAAATCCAGGACTATCCTGGAAGAAACCTTTAGTTATCCACTACTCTGTGGTGGTCCGTCACATAAAACCATAAAACATAGTGAGATTTGTGGCTGCAGTCACAAAATGTTCAGACGGAAATGCTTTTCCAAGTCACTGCACATTGTAAATAAAGCAAACCTTAAACAACTAGAAGTATTCTAGCCAATTCAAAATGAAAAATGCTTTACATGTTTTGTTTCATTTTTAACCAGGCCCTGAGAAATGGCTATGGAACAATCGGCTGTTATTGATGGACGGCTTGTTCCGCCGGACCAAAGTCAGCTCTCGGCTCCCTCTGCTGGCCTCGCCAGCTTCCTGCAGGACGGGGCAGGCTTCACCCCTCTGGACTCCAGCAGGGACGGCCCGGTTCAACCTTTCCCTCGGTCGCCCAAACTACAGAGGAAGGCCGCCAAAGACCAACAGCCCTCTCAGGTAAATCTATGGCTGAGTCGACCTGCGTGTTGATCTGAAGACTTTGTTGTGATGAAGGTTTCTGAGCACCGACTCGGGCTGAGAAGAGTCCATTAGTTCCTCATGCATCACACTCTCAAACAGAAGAACAACCTAGCCTAACAACTTGATTTATTGGAACGGCAATATCTACAGCAGACTACAATAATTTCCAAGTGTTTAGGAAAAATATTCATTGTGATATATTACTGGTAATGCAAAGGTTGAATTCATGCCACCTCAAAGTTTCTGTCCTACTATATGAACTGCATCCCAGCTGTCCTTTCTCTGCCCACACACTCGTCTACCGTCATGAAGCTCAAGAACCCTCCCAGAATGCATCAAAATATATCCAGTGTGAAATTCCTGAGTGAGCAGATTGTGATGCAATGTGAATGCCCTGTTCTCCAAAGGAGCTGCTATCCCAACGTCTGGAAGGGCTGAAAGCTGAGAGAGCCAAGACGGACGCCCGCATCCAGTCTCTGAAGAAACGCAAAGCGGACCTCTCTGTGAGTATTGAACCGAACGCTGCCAGGACTTGGTGCAGCTAGCTCTTAAATGCAGGGGCTGCTTGCACTGCAGCTGCAGAACTAAAACATGCTCCGTATGCTCTCCCATCAAGCGGACCACAGAGGTGATGAAGCACCAGGTGCAGGACCACTTTGAGAGCATGCTGCGTGTCCTAAAGCAGGATGAGCAGGCTGTACTGGACTCTCTGGATATGGACCTGAAAAGGACCGGGACCAGGCTGGACCAGGTACTGAAGAACTGGGTAAAACATCAGGAGCAAGTCATGAAGAGCATCAGTATTATCCTGGGAGCCATGAACAAGACGTCCACAGCAGAGGAAAATAAGGTCTGACTCCATTTCTGTACAACAGTGCTTACTAACAACGCCTGAAGGTATCCAGCTGATGTTTCACTTCTGCTTGTCCTTCTCCTCAAGGGTCAGTCAGAGATCATCAGGTAAGTCCCTCACCTTAGGTTAGAAGGTGTTAATCCGCCCCATTTCTAACACTAATCTGGTTAACCACTCATCCAGCCCCAAAAGGCCTGATGCCTCAGAGATGGAAATTAAACTCAATCACAAGAGATTCGAGAAGCTCCTGAAAACCCTCTCCACCATCTCCAAAAACCTCAAGGCCCAGCTACAGAGGAAGACTCTGCTGTTAGGTATCCCATCAAATATTTCTAGTCCACCCTGATCCAACTGCTTTAAAGTAACCGGTTGATTTACAGGGTTACATGAATTTTAATCCTTCTTCCATCCCCAGATTCATGGCCCACTGTGATCGACAGGCAGACCTGCCACAGACAGATCGCTGTTACCTCAACGGGGCGGGGCGCCACCTTCTCTACCACGCTGGGCTCCGCTCCGGAGCATCTTCTGCAGTTTGATAAGGTCTGCTGTGCTTTGGGCTCGCCTCCCATCACTGCAGGTTTGAGTTACTCGGAAGTGGACGTCCGCTGCTGCTCCAACTGGGCAGTGGGTGTGGCCTATGGCAGCATGCAAAGGAAGGGCCAGGATAAGGGTGCTAAGCTGGGCCGCAACAGGAACTCCTGGTGCTTGGAGCTGAAGAACGGGAATCTGTCAGCTTGGCACAACGACCGGCACATGGTTTGTCAGGGTGCCGGGCGGAGCCCGCCGGAGAGAGTGGGAGTGTGGGTGAATTATGATAAGGGTCAGTTGACGTTTTATGATGCAGACAGGATGGTTGTCCTGCAGAGGTTCTCAGCAGCTGTAACGCCAGTGTTCAACAGAGCTCATCATCAGTTCACTGAGCCGTTGTACCCGGCCGTACGCTTCCTGAAACCGGCAGAGACCCAGAGCTGGCCAAACCACATGGAGTTCTGTTACTCCTTGTAAAGCTAAAGGTCCCACTGGATCAAGGGAGGCACTGCGCACCATTACTAGGGTTTGCTAATTTAATAGTTTCTTCCTTCCTCTTCTCACAGTGTCTATGGCATGGTTGGTTTATCTTAAAATGAACAAGACAATAGTCAGCCAGCTAATCCCGGGGAATTACGTCTGGTTTTGGATGAGTTCCTGTTACACTATTAAAACATAATACTCTGATGTGCATTAGTTTTCTGAAACACACTGTAAGCAGTCACTAATGCTGGTATCTGACATCAGCTTGCTCATATTTTCCATGTGTCCTTTCCTAGTTTAATCGGCTTATTCACATTTAAAACTTTAATGTCCTAGGAGTCAAAACTACAGTGTTAGTTAATGTTTTGTGACTCAAGGCATGGTCAGTTTTAAACCTGGTTTTGAAACTTATACAAACTTCAAATATTAAATTTTTTTAAACCATTGTTGTAAAGACTTTTGTGTGTTCTTCCTTTAGTATCCTTCCCACAATTGTTTTGTAATAGACTCCGGTCTCAGAAGTCTACAGATGATTTTTTTTATGTCATTTGTTTCTCCGCCATCAACTGAGAGACTTGATCTAGACATGGTCTTACATTCTAAATTATGGTCAATCACCACAGGTGAGCTGCAACCAAGTTGTAGAAAACTATAGCCACATTTATTTTACAATGAGTTACAAAGTGAGGGGTGTGAATACTTTCTGATGACAGCGCACTGATGAGGAGGAGGATAATGCTAGCCATAAAACTGAACCAAACTGGAAAACATTTGATACTGTACTGGAGAAAAATAAAGTTCTCATCAGCGTTAATACAGGTAGGGGAAAAGTATTTAATAACTATGACTTTGTTCTAGAGCTGAGAAATAAGGACAATAAGCTTAAACACACATTTTAAACTGAAATGAAAGCTCTAGATTCTAAGATGGTATGTTTTGTATTACGAACTTACTGAAATTTTTAAAATGTAATACATAATACAGTAACGACTAATGGGATTTATCTTCAAAAAGTGTCAGAAACTAAATGCTAACATCATTTAAGAATGTCAGGACTTCAAGCATTATTAATGACAGTTTCATTAATAACTAGCAATATATTGATCCCATTGCCAGGAGTGTTTAAAAGTGCAATCAGAAAATATTGAAAAGAAAGGTCACATTACTCTTTACAATCTCTTCTCCGTGTAAAAAAGGCTTAAATAATGGAGGCCTGTTATTGCCAGTCTTATTCAATTTTAAAGCCTAACTCTATCACTCTTATTGACATTTTCTGTTTGTCAATAAATTATTTCATCATCCAGCACTAAATTGTTTCATATGAATTAAGAGGGAACTTAACCTTGTGAGCAACCCTATAAAAGCAGGGTTTTTGGCAGCTCGCTACTCTGGAGCATACAGGTGTGTTTTAACACAACGCTGAGGTTGAAAGACAAAAAAAAAAGAGACTCAGAGAAGCAATTATTGCTGCTCATTGATCTGGGAGGGGTGATAAGGCCATTTCCAGACTAACAGCCATCAGTCTACAGAGGAAAAGATTAAAAGTTGAAAAAAAATTCAGACAACTGCCAATCTTTGCAAGACTAGAGGTCCGAGATAATTCCCTTCGTGTCAGACTGTGCCATGCTCGTGGAAATTGCAAAACACCCAAGAACTCAGATGAAAACAAGTAGAAGTAGTTTGGAAAGGTTACTCCCAAGAAAGCCATTTCTTTCTAAAACAAATAAAATAAAATAGCATTATGACTTGCATTTCTATGAACCATAAAACTTCTGGTTTGAGATGCTTGACCCTAATCCAGAAAACCTAAATTCTAACACCTCATTCCAACTGTTAAGCATGGTGGAGGAAAGCTGATGATTAGGGCCTGTTGTACAGCCATAAGGCCTGAGGCGCTTTCAGCCATTGAGTACCCTCTGTAGACTAGAGATCCCTATTGTGACAATAAATGGATGACTAAATAAAAAGAGCCAAACTCACCTGAAATCGATGTCCAACAGCAGACTCTGCATTGGCTCCTGTTTTTGCTCCAGGTTTCTTAGCTTGATCAGTTCCTGCAATCTGGCACACCCCCCAAAACTCCCATCAATAATGTAAGAATATTCAAAAGGCGTCATTTTAGCAGGACTTGCATGGTCAAAGCATGTGGTACAATAGTTAAACTAATTTCTATTATGTACACATATGTGAAGTATTATTCCCATGGGTATCCCAGTTTTCCATCATGTTTTACCAAAATATAAAATACTACTTGGTGTATCATCAGATATGCTTGGAGTACACTGATGACTAGTCTGACCGCCAATATGCTTTATTAGGTGAAAACTGTTAGTACAAAAATGTTTCTCTAGGGCCTGACAGAGGGCTGCAAAAAAGATCAGTGGGGGCATTAACTCCTGCTAAATGGGACAACAGCACCATCTGCTGTTTGGTCTGTACCCACAGTCAGTGGTACGAGTAGCAAGGGATTAAGATAATCATCATAGCAACAGCCTCACTCCATTGCTGTAATGTAGCAATGAATGTCTGTGGACGAATAATATTAATAAACTGCTGAAAACTTAAAGGTGAATTTAAAAATGAATATGCCGGTAGCTCACTCTGGTTGCATGCAAAGTGTTTCTGACAAATTACGGCATCCTGCTGACGTACTAGCTGTTATATCCATATTATACACTTTTTTTTTGCTCAATTTGTTAGTAAAGAAAGCCCTTCTATGCATATTTAGCATAACACCACCCTGTGACCGCAGGTATGGCACTGTGCATGCATACAATTGGTCAACGAGCTGAAGCAATGGAGGTGAGCGAGTATCGAACTCCCAGCACAGTTGCAAAAAAAAACAACAACGAAGAAATGTAAAACAAAAAGCGTAAAAGAAAAGGTTTGATTGCAAGAGGGATAAGACTTGAATAGAGCTAGGATTACAGTCTGAACGTTGGTGTTCACTAAAGCAGGAGGAAACATTCAGATGTTGCTGCGAAGTTGATGGATAAATGATTAAACATCCTTGCTAATAGTGCTACAGTCCTTTTGAGCCTTATTCTGACGGAGTTAGTTTTACCTAGGCACCACATGCCATTTGTAATAATTACGATGATTGTCTGTGTTATTAATCCCGTACGAGTCATCGATTTCAATTATTTGTAAAGTAAAAATAGCCCCGCAAATTAGTATACCATATTTTGCTGCAGTTCAAGTTCCTGTGATAACACTCATAATCCATGAGAATAGGCATCCCTGTAATTTTTACATGAATTAGGGGATACGTTATGCAATTAGGTGTTTATTTTTATTCCCCCCCCCCCCCCCCACCCCACCCCCGGGTACATTTTTATTTGCTTTTGGCAAAGAATTGAGGCTTTTGAGTGCTTAGCAAACCTTTCGGCTCGTAACATTCAGCATCAAAAAAAGAAAAGGCTGGAGAGAAGGAGCGACCAGAGCAGATCCAAATGTGGATCACACCATGCATTGCCCTGTGTGGTATGAATCTGTTATACAGCTGGCTAGCGCTGGCAGTAACATCACTGAGTGACTGTAACGCAGTACACAGCGTGTTAAAATCATACCCAGGAGATGTCTGTAAATTTCAGTTTGAATAGGTCGGGTTGGTCTTTGACCACGCCGAGCTATCGCTTCTCTGTGAGGCATTGCAGGGCTCTATAAAATAGCTGTGTCAATGGCCACCATCTGGCTTTCTGGTAGTTCTGTGGTACTGCTGGCAGATGACGCCACGTCTGTTCATGTCTGCTCATTGCGCCCGGTGTTGGAATTCTATTTGGGCTCAAAAAGGACTATCAAAACACTATCAGGACGGATGCTTGGTGTATATAGCCTTATTTTATCATGATCAACTGTTTTTTTGGTATTTTTCGTTAAGGCATATCACGTGCCTATGCACCTTTAATGCAACTGTATTTTGTCTTTGATGTTGGTGGTTTGATCATTTCAGCTCGTCTATCTTAAGTCTCTGTTCTTTATTGATAATGTGGTTCATGGCTATGTAAAGGTAAGAATATGTGGTCTTTCCAGAGAGAAGGTGCTGTGTCCGCAGGCAGGAACATTGCTGTCAAACTAAAAAGGTTTTATACGGTTAACATTTTAGTTCATAAAATGTTGCGGTGTTGAAAAATGCCAGCTGTTGGAAACGGCTATCGTTCCAAAATGTTTTTAATAGTTAGAAAATGTATAAGGGAACTCTGGGTAATCCTCAGAGTGATGGGTTCACACTATTAAGAGAGAGAGAACAATAAATGTGGCATTTTTTTACCCATCTTGTTGGTCGTTTTCTTGAAATGCACAGCAGCAGGAAAAGTCTGAGAACGATTGCACTATTGTAACGCATAAAAACACGTCCCACCATGAATCAGTGTAACAGCAAACGGGCCTAGATCGGAGGCAATCGCACTTTCGCTCAGTGTTACCCTATAACGTTTCGACACCTATCGAGGAGTCTTTGCTCACTCTGGCGCCTCGCCCTAAACAACCTGTAGTTGGAGTAAAAGTAAAGAGAAATGTTTTTTTCTTGTCATTATGAAGAAATGTGTTTTCAAAAAAAGTGGATACTTTTGGAATAGTGTAAATAACCATGGTATGGATCTGGGCTCCGACTGTTAAATGTTCATCGGATTGACAGCCTGTGGAAAAATCTGTCTCTGTGGCGTCTGGTCTTAGCAAACAGCGCTCAAAAATGACCATGTATCAGCTTTATGTTAGCATGGCATGCATCACCTCAGCAAACCCCAAAAAACTATATTCTGTTCCCTAAGAGCCTAAACATAGTGAAAACGAGACAGGGCCGAGGAGGGAACCTTGAAGTACTCCTGATGTAGGCAATCTTGTTTCTGCCATATAAATCACTTCAGTCTTCAGACCTATTTTTAATTGCCCAATTACAGCATGTAAAGAGAAACCTTTCAATTCTTCAAGCAAGGGAAAGTGTTTGTGATTCTATTAAAACGACAAAGAAAGCGTGCCCCACCTAACGTTACAAGACCCTCAACTGTAATCTGTCTCACCTAGGTGTCCCCACGCACAGCACCTTTCTGTAACCCAGACCAGCTAAGGTGTCCAGCAGGAAGTGCGCACTGCGATCCGTGAACAGGTACTGGGCGTTGCTTTTCTTGTTGTAAAGAGGACGCAGCAGGACGCTTGGCCTCTTCAGCTGGGCCGCGGTGACCGCCGTGGTCCTGTGTGCAGAATGAGCACCGTGCTCCGCAGGCAGGAGCAGAGTCTGACAATCTTCACAGAACCTCTTTTCATGAAGTGGCAGGGAGGCGTACTTCAGAAACCTGAGGAACGCGTCAGAAGACACGCTGCGTTCATCAAATATTCTCACGAGAGACAAGCCGAGTCCTGAGCCAAATGAGCAGATTACCTACCTGCTACAGTAGTCCTGGTGCGTGAACCCAGGCATCTTTGACTGCATCTCTGCTTCTCTGGCCAGCATCCTGGCTTCTGACACCTTTAATGGAAGTGTATCAGACAATTATTTGTGACTCTGAATTTTCAGGGATTAGATATTTTGCTCCTAGTTACTATTGCCTACCTTTTCATCTTCCCACTGGAAGAAGCTGCAGTCTTTCCTGTCCCGACAGGCTGAGCATGCATAAAACCGCCTGCCATTGTTGCCTCCTTTGCCAACCTTCTCAAATAGTAAAGTAGGACCTGTGCAAACACATGATGTTGAGCCACCCTCAGTTTATCTTCTACTGAACAACTCTTAACATTCAGAGAAATATTTACAGGAGACCTGTTATGCTTCTTTTTAAACATTCAGGATAAGTCAAGGCCGTATACAGAACAAGTTCATCACATTCTTGGCACAAAATCACTCTCAGATAACCGTTACCGTGCAGCAGCTATCAGCTCACCATGCGGACAGCAGGGCGCTGTTCTCCCCTCCTTTGGAAGGACAACGTCTATTCCAACACTGTCGCTGTTCGCCTCCATTATCTGTCTCAGCTGTTTGTACGGCTACTGGCTCCGCTACTTCAAATCCATCAGCAACTTCAAAAAGAAAACACCAACAACACCATGCTGCTTAAGTCGCGCGCATTTTACGTCTCTTCGGACGTCATCGACGTGTCTGCTGTTGCATTCCAGTTGCCTCGGAAATCAGAAATAAGAGCTGGGAGTGGGGGCAACCCGAGTAAGAAGCGTCTAAATTAACACAGTCGGTATTCCACAAAACAACAACAACCACAAGTTCAGGATTCCAATATCGCGACGGCCGGGAAAGCTGCTGTTATGTTCGTAGTGACTCTTACAAACGTCACTGTACTTTCCACATGCAAGCAGCACTTCAGAGTTGCAGCCACTGATCTCTATTTATTCACTGGATTGCGCATTGGCCGTATATAATACACGTCGCTGTGAAGCCACCACTGATCTCTATAATACACTGGAGTGCTAATAGCCCGCTGTTAGAACGAGTCGCTTTGAAGCCATCAGCCGCCATATTGGTACTCCCTATTTTCCTCCACTAAGGGAATACGTGCGCTACAGCATCGAACAATGACGATTTTCTCATGTTCAGGGGGGGCTTAAGACTTTTAAAATGTCAAATGCTATATACTTTTATGTTATGTACTAAAACTATCAAGTACTGAGAAAGTCATGTGCTGAAATATTTTGCATGTTATTTATATATATACAGTATATACTGTATATATATATATATATATATATATGGGGGTGGAAGCATGGGGGTGGAAACATCATGCTTTGGGGCTGTTTTTCTGCTAAGGGACCAGGACGACTGATCCGTGTAAAGGAAAGAATGAATGGGACCATGTATCGTCAAATTTTGAGTGAAAACCTCCTTCCATCAGCAAGGGCATTGAAGATGAAACGTGGCTGGGTCTTTCAGCATGACAATGATCCCAAACACACCGCCCGGGTAACGAAGGAGTGGCTTCATAAGAAGCATTTCAAGGACCTGGAGTGGCCTAGCCAGTCTCCAGATCTCAACCCCATAGAAAATCTTTGGAGGGAGTTGAAAGTCCGTGTTGCCCAGCGACAGCCCCAGAACATCATTGCTCTAGAGGAGATCTGCATGGAGGAATGGGCCAAAAATACCAGCAACAGTGTGTGAAAACCTTGTGAAGACTTACAGAAAACGTTTGATCTCTGTCATTGCCAACAAAGGGTGTATAACAAAGTATTGAGATGAACTTTTGTTATTGACCAAATACTTATTTTCCACCATATTTTGCAAATAAATTCTTTAATAATCAGACAATGTGATTTTCTGGATTTTTTTTCTCCTTTTGTCTCTCATAGTTGAGGTATATCTATGATGAAAATTACAGGCCTCTCTCATCTTTTTAAGTGGGAGAACTTGCACAATTGGTGGCTGACTAAATACTTTTTTGCCCCACTGTATACTGTACATCACCTGCAAAAAGCAAAGTGGAGATCTTGAAGTTCCCAAATGTATATATATATATATATATATATATATATATATATATATATATATATATACATTATATATATATATAAATGTATATATATATATAATATATATATATATATATATATATATATATATATATATATATATATATATATATTTCCTAGTACTTGATACTGTACATCCACTGATTGTAAAATTACCTGTGAAACGTTTTCACACAGCCAGAAAACTGCTTGTTGTTGCAACCAAATCCTATGGGGTTCTGTGAGAGTAGGGAGTAGCAAGATGGCGGCCAGTGACTTCAGTTTTTCGGGCAAATCAGCAAACCAGTGAATAAATAGAGATCAGCGGTTGCAGCTACCAAGACACTCTTGTAACTGTGTCTTATAAAATATAAACATTTATCACAGTTGTATCACGTTTTATTACTGTTGTTAATGCAAGGAACTGCCATACTGGATCCGACAACCGGCTTTTCCCAGGGGAAAGTCCGACTTTACAAGGTTACAGTGAATTTTCTCAGAAGCCAGTACTTCGAGTTCCGACTGTTGACTGAATGCAACGTTATACGGAATAACAATCACATTTTATATAGACACAAAATCTTCTCCATATAATATTGGTTTCCCAATAACATTATATGGCTTGGTTATTTGAGACGTTATTCTTCTCCCCAATCAATATGTAATAACTGATAAAGTTAAAGACCTTTTATTTAGGTTGATTTTTAACATTTACCCCGCTAAAGTCGGAATCAGAAACGTTTTGATATGAATATTACTAATGCATCTTCTGTTGGGATCATCTTCAAACGTCTGTGTATCTGTTTTGACAGTGCCCCATTTGTTCCATCCTGGATCAAATTTGTAACTTGATTTCAAAATAAAATTGCTGAAGATTTTCTGATTGGCCCAGTTTAATACACTGATTGATTTAATACACTGTCTCATGACTGAGACAGACGCTGCCTCATAATCACATAACAGACACAACAAGACATGATCTTTCCAAATCTTCTTTTTCCTGTGTAATCAGTTGATTACATTGAGCAACAACACTTCCTGATAAGCTTAAAGCCTGCATATAGTCCTTAGCATCTAATAAGACAAATTTTTGAGTCAGATAGCAGTCCTTTTGCAGATAATACATATTACTGTGCTCTCGTTTGCATGTGAGAGACAGTGTAAATAATTCTCATGGATCAAGAACCTGTGGAACCAGTAGTATGTTTGTAAGATGTAGCAGATTATGTACTGGACTGTTGGTTTATTGATTCTCCGCCTGAGGTGATAGCCCTCACAGGCTTTGGGAAAAAAGCTGTTTTTAAGTCTATTCGTTTTTGTATTAATGTAGATAAATATCTGAAAAAGGTTCTCAAAAGAAAAAAAAAACTTGGTGCATTTCCGCTGCAGGGACTGCACATTGCTCAGTATAGCAGCAAATTGCTGAAGAAAATGGATTAAAAAATGAATACTTTTAATCATATTCATAACATTAACACATTTATTATCCTTATACGTCATGTAAAACCAGTGTTGTCTGTCAAATTCAAGAAATTACTGTTTTGATATGAACACGATTTAGTCGAAGGTTTTAAAGGCCTAGTGTCACAAGAACATGTTCTCTGCTCCGTGGTTTGAAATTAGAGGTCACATTCCCCACTAATCTACGAACAGAAAAATAGTTACAGCATCACATCCAGACATTTGAATTAACGGTTAGACGCCTGTATGAGTGTGTATATCAAACAGTGAAAGGTTCATCTAAACATATGTAGATAGAAAGAGCAGAATTTGTTTTTCTGTGGCGTGATATCTCTCTACACCGCAGTTACATGAAAAACATCATTACATTTCAGCAGGTGGACCTTGAGAGAGGGAGAGTAATTTATAGACACTATGTTAGAAGTTCAAAAACTCAGAAAAAAATATAAATTAAGTAAAATACTGTTCTGTTTGGGAAAGAAATGCATGTTTTTCTTTTGGTGTTATCTTTTGAATGATGTACACATCTGCAAGCTTTGTATTGTTAAATATCTATAAAGTCATTGTACTACTGCATTATATGAATGTTCAATAAAGTTAAAATGGTGCCCATGTGAGAGGCAGGGTACACATTGGACAGATTGCCAGTGTATCACAGGGCAACACAGTGACAAACAGGACAAACAACCATGCGCGTGCACACTCACATGTATTACACTCACACTCTGTGAGTACATCTGTTAAAAAAATTATCACAATTAATCACATTTCAAGTCAACTTAGAATTTAAGTCATCAATTTAACAAAATTGTCTTTTGTGTTAAAAGTGTCCGCACTTTTAAATAGCTGTGAAATAAAAACAACTTAAGATGGGCTGTGGTTGACATGACCAACAAGTTTTCAAGGTTTGGTTAAAAAAGCTTCAAATCCACTGTCTACCTAGTGACACTATGATTGCTCTCTGTAAAAGCGTGTGCAGTGCAAAGCAGATGTTCATATGGAAGGAGTCTTGCAGCTGCTGTCATGTTTCGAGCACTGTCTGTTCCAAGTGTTAACTTTTTCTCTATCGTCCATTCTTGTGCGACAGCCTGGATGTGCTGCGCACATGCCTCTTCATAATGTTGCTCCATAGTTAATACAAAGGAGTTCAGACACCAGTTGGCATCAATAAAGTGAGCTGTGACACCCAAATAGTTATCATTGCTAGCAAAAGTCTGATGATCGTATGTGAGACTGAGAGAAACAGTCCTTGTTGAGAGAGCTGTGTCTGTGTTCTTACCACAAAACTGAGCCAGTTCCCAGTGCGCGTTGGACTTGGCCAGGGCTGCCCCATGTCACCAATCTAGTTTGTGGTGTTCATTAACAGGATCTCAAGGTGCAGTTGTGCAAAGGAGGGTGTCTGGTTTGGGAACTTCAAGATCTCCACTTACAGTAGATATGTTGGTGGCCATTGGCAACGTCATAGATTCCATCACAAATGACGTTAACATCTGTGTGGACGACACTGTGTGTGTCATGAACGTAGAAGGTTTCTGGAACAACAAGCACGGGATAAACACTGAAATACAGGATCTCCTTAATGGGAATAAGAGAGGCTTTAGATCAGGAGCTTAGAGCTGTGCAGAAGGAACTGAGAATGAAGATGAGGGATGGAATAAACATCTACAGGAATAAGGTGAAGGACCAGCTGCAGCAGAACAACATCCGTGGAGTTTGGGAAGGGCATGAAAACAACTTAAGGTCACTTCACAAACTACTGGGCTGTGGTAGGTTTAGTGTGAGTGATTGGTATGAAACCAGTTATCCAGCAGATTTGATCAGACACTGCCAGGGAAGGCTCCCCTTTCTTTATTTTTGACAACTGCCTGCTCTTCTTCCCAGAAATTCCCACCTCTCAGCCACCACCCACACCCACACCCTCCTTTTTAGAGGTATTATCTATTAGCAGGTGTCTGCACAAATCACTTGAATGAGGGTTTAAACCTTAATTGTTGATGAATGCCAGTCAGCCTTTAAAAAAGGTTGAAGCATCCATAATTACACAAGACTGATTCTTGATATACCAATTATTGGGACTACCTTCAAACAGATGCCTTTTTGTTTTGTGACTTTAGCAAGGCTTTCTACACCACCAAACATATGTTTTTTTTTATTTAAATAATAATTTGGATATCCTGCTAAAATAAATGGCTCAGCATCCTGGAATCATGGTATGACTCCCAGGTTTGAGGTATTGCCTGGTATGTGACAAGGATGCACAATTTCACCCAAGTTGTTTATTTTAGATCTTTTCGGATGCAGCTGTCATATTCAGTGACCTGTAGTTTTAGTGGTAAAATAGACACTAGTTATACAAATTACAAATATGTCAAGAATTATGAGCTCGTAGATGATGCTCTGTGCAAATGTCATTTTAAGCATTTGTTAATTTTTTTCCTTGCAACTTCAAATTCAGAACTAGTTTGTGTGAGAATCGTCCGCAGGGGACAATTTTTTAGCTCAAATTGAATGTACATGCACGTGAGTTTTTGTTACAAGTGAATCTCTTGTTCTACAAATTCAGATTTTTTGCTCTGCAACTTCTCTCATCGTAATATACTGATGCTTGGATGATCCAAAATAGTGCAAGCCCAGAAGATATGAAACATATTAACCTCCCTACGGTCCCTTAGCAAAAAGTTGTTTATTCAAGTGTACTACGAGTACATATTTCATACCTAAAACAAGGCAGTGTACTTGAAGTTTACTTTTTAATAAACTATATTTCATATACTTAACAACAGTAGAGTGAAGTATACTTGACCTATACTGAAAAAAATATAAACAGAAGTCTAAGACTAATTACATTAATACTAAGAATTAAGCTTTTACTGAAGTATACTTCTTAAAATTAACTTCAAGTATACTACTTTCAGATCAAAACAGAACAAAACTAAATCCAATTTTATTGAAGTAAATAACATAAGACACATGTTTTAATCAGATGAAATAAAATGCTTTCGTCAAGAACTACATCCCCCATGTGTCCCACGCCAGCAGGAGAGCGGCGCTGTCAGCCTAGGCCTCTGCTCTGTGGCAGTCTGCTGGATGCAGCGACTACGGTCCTGTCACTCCGCTCCCGGATAGACCGGCTGTCGGGCGTGTCCCCCTCCAAAATAAAAGCATAAACTGATGGTTGAACGGCTATAATTGCAAAGCCTGCTGGATTTACTGTACTTTTGGAAAGCCGCTCAAGGTCACAGAGGGTGGGAAGGTTTACATCTGATTAGAGTCAACGTAGAAATAAGTGGAGAACATCTCAGCCGGAGTTATTCTGGTGATATACAGTACTATACGTTTTTTAAACTAAACGTTTATTCTGAAAGGTCACAGCAAAAGTGATGACATCTATTGTATCTAGCTTTACTTCAGCGGACTCGTAGCGGCCCCCACGGTGCACCCACACCCAGCCTGCGCCGTGCGTTGCGCGGGGAACCGGAGCAACTCCGCAGTGGTACCCACGCAGGACATTGTGTCCGTTGCTGCGGCTGTTTGTGGAGCTCTGATCGGCCTCGGCAGGGAGGGAAAGCCCGAAGTCATCCTCCCCCCTCCTCCCCATCAGTCTATCCATTCTGCTGGCTGCTCTCTGAGGCTGCTGCGGGCATCATCATCCATGTCCTGTCAGCGTGGACCGGTTTGTTTACTGAGCATCATCTGACTGGAGAAAACATCTGACTGCGATCATGAGCAGCACTGGTAAGAAACGCATTGATTTAACTTACTAAAGGGTTTAATTACAGTTTGTATAAAGAGGAATTCTGCGCTGCTTTGAACAGATTCTGTAGCTGTGTTCATCAGCACTGCGTCTGTTGCTGCTCTGTCATTGTTTATGCTGCTTTTCATTGCTTGGGCCATAATTGTGTCCCTTTTAACCACAAAAGGATATATAGTATTGCATAATTTCCTTTGCTTATCTTGGCCCTGTGGCAAATAAAATAATATTTGGTAATTGGTGCTTTGATGGGGATGGGGATTTGATAAATGTTTTTTTCCAGCGGCACCGCAGTCATTGCTGGTTCAGACTGTAGGTCCACAGCAGGTTGGAGTCCTGGTGGGGTGGTGCTGCTGCCACAGCTGGCTTTGTGTCTGAGGACCCTGATGAAACATGTAAAGGGAGGCTTTATCTTAACCTTGCCCTGCTGTTGTACTGAAAACACACAGCAACAAAGAGGTTTCACACAAATGCGTGCTTTAGGCATCTCTTTAAGTTCCACATCATGTACACACAATGAAAGCTCATTTTGTCACAGTAGAACCACAAACGCCGGTGCATTTTATGTGGGACTTTATGTGACTGGCCAACCCAAAGTAGTTGCAAAACAAAAGTGCAAGGAAGAAGATTTCTATAAATAAAATCTGAAAAGTGCAGCATGCATATGTATTTAGGCCCCTTTAATCTGGTGCTCCTTAATAAAATCTAGTTGTCCAACTTCTGAAAGTTGGACAATTAGCAAATGCAGTTCAAAGTCTTCGGCTGATCCAAAACGCTGCAGCAAAAGTTCTGAAGAAACTTAAAATTAGAGATCATATTTCTCCTATTTTAGCTTCCCCTCATTGGCTTCCTGTTGAATCAAGAATATAATTCAAAATTCTCCTTCTCACATATAAAACCTTTAATAATCAAGATCCATCATCCATCAGGGATCTGAATGTTGCAAGTGAGCAATTTGATTCAATCTGCTGGCTTTCCTGGAATAGAAAAGTTATAACAATAAACTGAAACATGAGTGCATTGTCTTGTAACTATAAGTGAATTGGGAATGTCTGTTACTGACTGAAAATTCTGAACTTACTTTATTTTTTGCTGTATTTATTTAATAAATGCCTTTACTAAAGTGCCCTGCACTAATATAGTGTTAGTATAAATGGAGCTGCTCCGTTTCTTGTCTCGGAAGTTCTTTAGAGAACATTATAGAACAAATAGCATCATGAAGTTCAAGGAACCCTGCAGACAGATCAGAGAGAAGGTTGTGCAGAGTTTTAAAGCAAGGTTAGGTTAGGACATGCTGAAACATGTTGGTGAGATCATCGTGGTGTGGGGATGCTGTCAAAGTCCAGACCTGAATCTAATCTAGAACACAGAGTATTATTTTTACAGCTGTCATTGCAGTGAGGGATCTTCTACAAGAAACTGACTCAGCAGACTCAATGTGCAGTACATGCACACCACAGTTTTCCAGGATTTATCTGTAAATAGTTATAAAAATCTATTTTGCTTCCACCTCAAAATTAGGTGCTACTTTGTGTTGGTCTGTTTACATAAAATTCAAATAGAATACATCGCTTATAATACACTGTTGTATGTAACAATATGCAACAAAGTTCAAGGGGTGTAAATAATACCGGAAGTCATTGTAAAATTTCAATTTTCTGGCTTTAAGTTTTAGAATAAAAAATACCTCCTGTGGTTGTGGTAGGGAACTCAGCATGGAATGTTTTCTCATAACCCTGGCAAAAGTCCCACATTTAGAGTCTGAAGAGGACATCAGTGAAACAAGAAAAAATATAAGCTTAGTCCCATAAGTTACTATGATGTCGCCCTAGTCATCTTTGCTGGGATGCAATAAATCAGTTATTGTTGGTTTGTTTGAGTGGGTTCAAGACAATATTACGCTTTTCAGAACTTCTCAACAGAATCCCACCTCAATAACTGTGAAATAGCTCTTCAGTTGCTAGGCCAGCTGTCTTATGCCTGTAATCTACTCCAGGTCCAGTCCTCACAGCTACTATCTTGCAACTTTTGGATGCATCCCTGTTCCAAAACACCTGAATCAAAATGCTGGATTCCCTCGTCAGCATTCACCCATTCAGCCCTGCTGAGCCCTGGTGCTGAGACATTCATTTGTTTCTTTGGAGACACTTTCACTGGCATGGAATTTGTTAGGATGTCTGCTGATTGGAAAAACTTTTGTCTTGAATTCCTCTCCTCTTCGAGGTCATAGTTTTCTAATTTCAAGTTAAGAAAAAAGTGATCATTACTTTCATTAGAGGTAAAAGTGGCTCTAGTTGTTCCTGATTTAGAGAGGGAGAAGTAGCATTGTTCAAATGCATCCTGGTTGTGTAAATGTTGGAGCTGTTGTGCAATTACGCATGTTTTTAAGGTATTTCATGTTTATTAAATAACTCTCAGTCTGTTAGGTATTGTCCAGTGAATATCCAGCCAATTGGCTTTGATATTAGAACAACAGTTGAAAGAACAATTCAAGCACTGGCATTCTTCTAACAGCATACTCTGGACACTTACGTAATATAAGAGTGACAATTTCTCTTCAAGTACAAGACTTTATTAACAGATATAAATTGAAATCCAGGGGACACCACAAGCTTACCTGTATATATATATATATATATATATATATATATATATATATATATATATATATATATATATATAATGTTGTTTATCGTAATTAACAATATATTTCAATTCACAATTCAATTCACAATTCCTCTCTACCACTCTAGTGAATTTCAACTAAAACTACTAAGCAAAATTAAGATTAAAGAAACTAAGGAACTATGTACACACAAAAGAACAGAAGCAATGGTTGAAAACTATCACCATAAGAATAATTCAGTCAATCATGGTTCACTGGGATCAAAGTTAGAGAACCAAAGCTCATCTTAAAGAACATGGAATGAGATTAAATTAGTTAAACTAATTTAGAATAACATTTGGTATATGTTCAACTCATTCACAATGCAACTCCAAGTTAGATAAAACATTATCTGAGGAAATAACATTTTAAAGAATGATCTGATAAATAAAAATAAAAAACCTTTAGGACACTTGATTTTATTAATGTAATTATTTCCCCAGGAAATAATTAAGACTAAAATTGGTAACTTAAGAAGCTAGAGGGCGCTGGAGGTGGACAATCGACCGGAAATGGGACCGTGTCGCCATTAGCTTGATGATTTCTTCTTAAGTTACACAAAACACCATTAAATCCACATTAATGTTCCCTATTAATACTGTACTCCCGCTTGTAGCACTGTCGGACGATGGCGGAGTGAAACAAAAACAAGCATTATCTTTAAGCAAACCGTAGCTACGCTTACTAGGGAGTAGTAAGTTATTAAGGAGGCTAATTGTGGCTAATCCTAGTGGACATTCTGAGTTTATTTAGAAGGACTTTTAAGCTATATTTTGGCGTAATGAGTGAACTGGAAGACACAAACATTAATGTCCCTTCGGTGTATAAAACCCTTATGGAAATAAAACACACCCAAAACCTGTCAGCATAGCTTTGTTTCAAAGTTATGCTAGCAGGTCACTTATCCTGATCTTAACCTCAGTCAAACTTTAAAAACCCAGTAAGACCACATAAGAAGTAAACCATTTTAAATGGCTTCATCCCATCCTAACTTTCCTTATCATCTGTGCCAAACCTCTGCCCCTGTGTCTGTTCGGTTAACTTTGGGGCATCCGGTTGAAAGTAGTTCAGGCCAGTGGCGAGGAAGTGGCTGGTCTCACTCCTTGTCAATCCGGCCTGAGATCAAAATGGTTTCCTTTGGTGTCCTGTGAGGGCCTCTGCACACTTTTCAGCGGGAGCAACTGTCAGGTCATCTTTTCTCCTGCAAAAGCTGAGGAAAGATTACAAACAGCCTATTTCCATGGTGGTGGGCTGCTTAGGTTTCGATGTTGAAGAAGGCAGGCTGTACTTAGGTTCAATTCCAACCTGCACCCATGTGACGGGTCTCCAACCCCATGCGGGCCCACGGTAGCTTCATCTCTCCTGGCTGGTGTGCCATAGTCCAGGAAAAAGAGTATGAAAGAGAATGATTGTTCGGGAGCTAGGCTTATAGAGTGGGCACCCTGCCGTGAGGACAGGCCCTAGGGGAGGAAACAGAGCATTAGAAACAGTCTGATTTTATTTGACTTTGCTGAAATCACAACAAGGTGCTCTGAATGATCTTTGCTGTTGATCTTACAACAATTATCATATGACTTAGGTTTGATTCAGGGTAAAACAGTTAAAAAGATAATAGTACCTGCGACCTGACAGTAATTGATTTGTTCCTCTCTAAAGAACTCCATGATATTCCTTACTTTTAATGATGATACCCGCGAGCTACTAATGAGATTGCTGCAGTGTGTCTGGCTCTCAAGACAGCAGAAATCCATTAGCACGCTCCTGTAATCTTCCCAAGAAAGCGCTAACCAAAAGTTAATGTTTGTCTGGGACTCGGACTATAAGACAGTTGGACCCTCTACCTGTGGAAGAGTGCTGCTTGGATCTTGGTAGTATTCTGATCATACTTACAGGGGCTTCCACTTTGGTGGCAGTTCACAGAATCATCTTTTGTTTTATCACCTGAGATCCTATTGTATGAAACTCATTGCTTAATATAGTGTGCTATTTACAAGTGGGCAGGGAACCTCATCGTATTCCAGCATTCTCCTCAACTCTGTCCTGATTCTCAATCTCATCCTGACCCCTTGGCTATTTTTAAGAATCTGATGTGCATCAGTCTGATGTGCTCTGGTCTAAAACTTCACAGTAATATAATGAATATCAACCCTAGTGCAAAAGGTATGCTGCAGCCTGATCCTGCCAGGGGTCCTGTCCTGATCTTATCTGGGTCTTTTCTGAAGCCTACACAAAGTGTCTCCTAATTACATCCTGTCTTTTACTTTCCGTCTACGCCTGTCTCAGTGGGATTGTTTCACCTGAATGTAAAATAGTTTACCATCTCAATCCACAAGAATATATGCGGTCAAGCTTACATGAAACAGGCTTGGCATGATGATCTTACCTTTAGCTAAACCCTGCAGCATTCTCATGATGGCTTCCTTACAGCATTCTTTCAGTTCCAGGGTAATGGATCTGTAATGCATAATTTCAGGCCTCATGTTTAGTTCCGAACTAGCTGCTTATCTTGGACAACTGGACAGCACTGAGCAGCTTCACTTCAGTGACTAATAGGGAAGGATGACTGGAGAATCGCCTGTTAATTCCCTCTTGGATTACTGCCAAAGATCACATGAGAAGCAACCTAATCAATAAGGATTCTTGCGCTGGTTTCTGTCTGTTTGTACACAACCGGAGCATTCTGGGTGAATCCGCCTTAGGTTTAGGCTCACAATTTTATGACTTAAGGTGGTACGTAAAACGCCTTTAACCTGAGGCTCTGGAGTTCTCCTTACTGTACGTCTTACCCAGTATTAAAAGCAACATCAAGTTGTAGGACTACAGTGCCTTGAAAAAGTATTCACTCCCCTCACCCCCCTGAAATTTTGCATGTTGTGTTGCCTCACAACTTGTAAGTAAACTGTATTGTTTGTGAGTTTGCACCATACCATTTAAAGAACATGGCTACAACTTTGAAGATTTAAATATTTTTTGTTCTGAAGATAAAAATAAATAGGGCAAAATAACAGAACTTCAGCTTGCATAACTGTTCATCCCCCAAATTGCAATTCCGGCTACAAGTGTCTTTTGATCAGTCTCTATGAGCTCCCCACATCTGGCCTCTGCGATTTCTGCCCATTTCTCAAGGCTAAACTGCTGCAGTTCCATCAAGTTGGATGATTTCTGCTTGTGCACAGCAATCTTCCAAGAACAGATTCTCTATTGGATTGAGGTCTGGACTTTGACTAGGCCATTCCAACACATTTAACTGTTTCATCGTAAACCACTTTAGTGTTGCTTTAGCAGTATGAAGAAAGATTTTCTAAACAGAAAATCTTTCTTTTGTCATATTTAACATTATTCCCCTCTCAGCCTAAAATTGTATAATATTCTAAGCACTGGAAAAAACATTAAAACCACAATTTATTTATTTTTACTTTCCAGATCCAGAGCACATCAGCAGGTAGAACTGTTTGGTGGCCTAGTCAAAGTGTTGCTTTAAATCTGATTGAGATGCAATGATGTGACCCTAAATAGGTTTCTGTAATGCAATGTGGACCAAATGTCCTCCACAGTGACTGAAAAGACTGATTGCCAGTTATCACAAATACTTGAAGGCTGCTGTTGCTGCAAAGGATGGAACAATCAATTAGGTTTAGGGTTAATTACTTTTTCACTCAGAACCTGGTTGTTTTTGGCAGCTGTATTCCCTCAATAAATGAAATCATCATTTACAGCAGTGAAAATCACTTCTCATACTTGGGAATACGTTACCTTCTTGTTTCTAAATGTTTGGAGACAATAAAATAAAAAAATAAAAACATTTCATAAGAGTCTGGCTGATTGAATAGTTCCTTATGGCTTAGCTAGCTGAACTTTAACCTTAATGATATGAGTCCAATTTTATCCTGTCTTCCAATAAAGCTGAAAATGTCCTGACAGCTGGGTGGTCATGTTGGAACCATGTTGGCATGATTTGACCCAAATCGTTTACGGGTTGAGTATATTTGGATGATTCACCGTTCTTCTTCGTTTGTTTCAAAAAACATACATGGGACATAAGGGTGTAAATTACATCCAAAGCTACAAAAGATGTTCTTTGGGTTCTGACATAGCAAAAGCTCAGATGTTACAACAGAAATGTATGGTTCTTTTCAAACATACTTTAAGCAATAAATTGCCGTCTATAATGACAGGTTCTATTATTTACTTCTCTTATTTGTTATCTGACTTATTACAAATTCATTGAGGAATAAAATGCAACAAAAGATTCCTGACAAATTTGATTGGATGATTTAAATTATTAGATTTGTTTTCTCTGATTGTGCTGTCTAGATTTTCTCTGCAGTCATGGCCCACCAATGCCAAGTGAAAAAACAGTGAATACAGTTGCTGCATATCCAGCGAGGATTCAACAGCCTTTCTGACTGGGATAAATACTTGCTGAGCTCACTGGTACACAGACCTAAACTAGGGCTACTCACAAACACACACTCAGAGCAGTAATTGGGCCTGCAGTGTGGTGTTGGCTTGTGACATTTCCCCTCAGCCTGCTGTTTTACATGGGCCTTTGATGATGCAGGGAATGGTATGTTATTTATCCTTTCACAAGCTGTTTGTTCACATGTGATTTTTCAGAGATACTAACAATGTATTTGACTGAAGTACTATGATTTATCACACGTGAATTAAATCTATAAATAAAGATAGGAAACTGACACAACTGGAAACTGTTTGATGTCTAACAATGTGACAAAAATGTGAGATTTTTTTTATTAATTTGTCACTTTCCTAAAAATAAAACATGTTTTCTGTTCAGTTTCACATGATTACTTCCTCAGCCCAGTTTTGAAGTATGCTTAATATTAATCCAAACGTCCATTTTAAACATGCAGACCTTTTGATATGCCAGCAGTCATCAAGGGTTAAAGGTCATAGCTACAACTTTTTTCATCAAAACTATACATTTTTAAAAAATAATACATCCACAGAATGTCTAGAGTGGTGCAAAATAAAAGTATTAATTTTACTGAAAAACAAATAATATATAAATAATTGTTTCATAAATTTTGACAGGCCCAAAATATATTAATATTTACTTCTGGCTATGATGCCAAAGGGATTCTTCACCAGTAGGAATAGTAGGTTGAAGTCACATGAGACAGACTTCAGGCACTGCCAGATTGTAGTAGCTCTGTGATAGCACTAATAAATGGCTTCTTCTCGACGTTTCATTTCTCAAGTTCAAACGAATCAAAAATGAAAAAAAGAAAAAAAAGAAAGAAGCAAACGAGAGTGAACATCGGCCAAGTTTAATGTTTAAAAAGTACAACTGAAGGTTGGAAAAAGAGCGAGAGAGTGCGCCTCCTACTGGCTGGGAGGAGTTAAACTTGTAGCTATCTTCTTTAACTATACATTGAAAGGGAGCTGTTCAATACATTGCAAAGAAAGAGTACATCTATCGGCTCAGGGTAACTACACACTAAATATCTGTAACTGCATATTTAAGTGACCTAACTATATAGTCTGTTTTTTTTTTCTAAAGGATGAAATAGATCACTGCACACATCACAGTTTGTTGTAACATTAAACTCTATAATTGCTTTAAAGCAGGGACCCATGTATTTAATCAACATTTTTGTCTAAAGGACATTTAAAAACAATTATAGCTGACCAAAAATACTTTACAAGATATTAATATATCACCTATGACATGGATTTTAATTAGACAGTGACCGGCATTTGAAAGTTTTGGTAATCAGTCTTGACTACGCACACTTCTCTGATTTTCTGCTTCTTAGTGAACTTTTCAGTTTGTAAGTCGTAGTTTTGCTAGTATTAGTTTCTGACTGGGTCGCCCATTCTAAATTTTAATTATCAGTATCGGCAACAGAAAAAAGTCAATCTCTAATTTCAATAAAATTGAAAATGAATAAGTGAGTCCAGCTCATTAAATGAAAGTCAAGATAAGCAAAGACATCCAGTTCATTCTGAAAAAATGGCTTTCAATGTGGATCACAAATTGTCAATGGTTAGATTCTCAAATATAGACCCCTGGAGAAGCAAATACTCTATCAAAAAGCAAAAGGGACTTAAAATGGAGCCTTGAGGTTCCTCACAATTCAGTAATCATCTAGATTAGACATTTTTAAAAAGTAAGATATATTGCCAATGCTATTTGCCTTGGAAGTATAGTTTACTTAAGTATGGACATATAAACTTAGGTGACATCCCATTCTTAATCCACATGATTTAATAGGATGTCAACCCACCCCTTGCAACTATAACAGCTTCAACTCATCTGGGAAAGCTGTCATTGCAGGGTTTAGGAGGGTTTTGCTCAATTTTGACCTTTCAGTCAGATCACATTTGTGAAATTAGACATGATGGTGGACAAGAAGGCCTGGCTAACAGTCCCAGTGGGTGTACACACAGATCCACAGTAGACACTGAAGGTGTGCCTTGAGGGGAAATATTTTGACTCTTTCTATGTGAAAAGTTAAAAAATTGGGATTAGATGCTTCAAAAGCCCCAGGTGGAAACCAGATAATTGTCTGTGACACATTGGGTCATTTTTTATAGTGGGTACATCAGCTCCAGTGGGTGCATTCATCTTCTATGCAGCAAACACAGAAGAATTTAGCAATGATAAATGAAGGATACTTCAACCAGTATTGCTGGTCTTGATGCCCTTTTACTGCTGGAACTAAGTTTGTAGAGTTAGGAGTCATTTGGGTTCCACACATTTTGCTACACAATTATTTGTGTCTGTCCTTGTTGATTATTTAGACATCAGTAAAACCATTTGAGTGCCCAATGAATTGCTAAATAAAGATACTGTAACTGTCAAGACCTTGGAATTCTTAAAGTCTACATTCAGAAATCTTGATGCATTTTAGGAGGATTTTCCTGGATGTGTGTATAGGTAACACCCTGTTTGAGAGGATAAAGATCTTGGAGACATCCTTTCCTGTGAGAATGAGTGGTATCAGAAGTCTATATGTTTTATAAGTGGACATCTTGACTGAAGACATTTTTAATGATAGGGCTTTGTCCTAAAGTGCTTATTAATATTAATGATCATACAGCATCTACGAACAAACTAAAAGGTTTGAAACATTATACTGATCATACCTTTTTTGTCAGGAACTAAGCCAGAACTGAAATAGAAATAGTCCATCTGATCGAAAAACTGATCAGCAGCCATAACTGGAATTTGTCATATTTGTCACGCACAAGATAATCAGTGATCCTGATATTCAAGTCAGCCACAGTATTGTGCTTTAAAAGGTTTATAAAAGAAACCAAAACCTTGGTGCAGGCAGGAAAACCTAACCTGGTCAATCAGATTTATAATGTATAGCACTGTACGTTCTGCACATTATCAATCTGGGTCTGCTCCCATCGAATCCATTCTGAGAAAGGAAGGACATTCAGCAGAACCTTCCGAGCTGATAGGGCGAAGCCACACCTACTGCCCATCTACCAAAGGTTGGTTTTAGCCAATCATGGCATCAAATGAAACTGTTGTGAGCAGCAGGCGCCATGAGAAATCACAACAATTTACGCCGGTCAAGGCACTTCTTGCTGTTCTTCTTTTAAAGAAGAAATAGTGTATTTTGATAAAACAGGTGTGATAGCAGCAGCTATGCATGCGTCTTCCTGCTCTGCCATGTCTATTTTGGTTCGGCTGTGGGCCTGGCAGCTCTTGCTTTCATCACATCTGTACGTCCTGCCTCAAATCTCTCTTTCCTGTTACATCAAGTGTGCCCGAGGGCCCTTCCTACGTCGTTCCCCTTTTCGTATCACTTACTGTAGTTGATGTACTTGGAAAAGCCAAAATTCAAGCCGTACACAGTAACGTTCCTAGGCGGAATAGGTGGATTACCAGATGGTTATGACTGAACATGATTGAGACGGCTGACCAGGTGATGCAGGTAGAAGCGGACTTGATCATACGATGCAGGCAATATGTCCCCAGAGTCCTTAGGAACAACCAGAGGCAGGCGGTGCACACAAGCACCAGTAACCAACTAGCAAGAGCAGGGCGAGAAATGGTCCAAAGGAACAACAAGCTGAGCGACCAGAAAACACTGGGGAAATCGCAAAGAGGCAGCGAGACAAAACGAGATGTTCTGGCAGAGAGTAGTAGAATGAAGCAGGTGTATGCAGGTGGAGTGACAGGTGAGCTGAGTTGGGACTGATTAGCTGCTGCATCAAGTTGAACTAATAATGGTGCGGAGTGGTGGCTGAAAGGAGACTGAGATAAGTGGAGCATAGGGAGAATAATCAGTCTGAAATAGTCCAAAACAAAAACCCAAATCATGACAACTTACCTTGTTTCTCTTGGCAATATTTTCCAAACCTAAATGATAAGTCTTGCTGGACTAGACTAAGATTAAACTATCAAACCCTCAGTATTCCATTTGTAAGACTTCTGGTCCACCATTGAGATATTCGTGGCCCAAGTCACGAGTTCACCAAAATGTTGGATCATTTGCAGCACACCCCATCAAAGGGGGGTGTGATTACTTAGTTGTAGGTTTCTTGGGATTCTGCAGTTCTGTTTTAGTGTGCACTTCTTAGTATAGCTTATCTGTAGGTTCTTGTTTCTGTCACAAGGTAGTTTTTCCCAGCATTTCACCTCTTTTTTTATTAGCTCCTTGTATTCCTGTTCCCTTTAGATCCCTGTGTTCTACCTGTCTCTTTCCTTGTCACTTTCCTTCTTTGCACCTGTCACTGATTAGTCTAATTGTCTTCCCCTGTGCTCCTGATTTTCCCCTTTGTTCTTCCCTTCTATTTATAGCCACCTGTTCCTTTCACTAGTTGTCAGGTTCTCCATCTATCTACATTGTTCTCCCGTCTTGTCCTGTTCACGTCTGCGCTGCCAGTAAGTTCTGGATCTTCATTAAACTCATCTTGATCCACATCATGCTGCGTCTCAGCTTACTGATCTAAATAATAACAACCAAATTTTGACAAACAAGGAAACATATACAGTAAACTTTGAATGACAGTTCATGCAAGATGTTTCCAGTGTAAATCAAAGTGATAGACCAACTGGACTAGGTTTAGCCAAGTATCAGAGCCAGTGACTTAAAAAGCAGCTTAAGTCAGTTGCTGTGGTGTAAAGCACCACTGCATCTGATGCCTGACATCGCACTTCATGATGTATGGCTTAAGCCGGGCATACACTGTACGAGTTTTTGGCCTTTTCGGGCCGATTCTTCAGTCGTGCAAGAATTTTTTGGATCGGGATGGGTTTCAGCTGCATCGTGCATCCTGCGTCGTGTAGTATACAGGGGATAACGAGGGGCGATCCGCCTCTCACGACCACTTCCCGATCAGGAATCGGACGGTCGGTTGAAAATCAAACATGTTTGAAATTCAGTCGGTCCTGCTGTTGAAGCGGAGTTACGACTGGCATTTCGTTCTAGTAAGCCTCATATTTAACAGTTAGCATTGACACTTCCGCCTTTTTCTTCTTCTACTGTTGACATTTGGCTTCCGGGTAGACGAGTCCGAGTAGCGCCATCTCTCTACGGGGCTGAGTCCGACGTGTGGTTTTTGAACGCACTGTGTGAGCAGTCAGGTCGCTTCAGAGCGTCGGGCCGCACAGTGTAAGAACACATATCGTGAGCAGTGAACGTTTAAACCCTGCGGTTTTGCACTATTCTTGAGCAAATCTGAAAGCCCCACAAAGTTTGGAGGTCTGTAGTGATTAACAGTACAGAAGGTTTTCTGGGCACTGTCCACCTCAGCATCTGCGCCTATCTCCTCCTGGCTGTTGTTCCCGGCTGCTTCCATTTTGTTATAATACCACTGGATAAGAATACTATAGTACTGTAATACCACTGGTACATTTAGGAGGGAGGAGATTTTACGACTGGACTTTGTGCACAGGTGACATCCTATCACAGGACGCTGTTTTTTACATAACATAATTTTTGTTTTAAGCCATCAAACACCTTTAATATGTGTTAACTTGAAATGAAATGTCATTGTAAAGTGGACAACTGTCCTGGTTCTCTCATACCACGCTGGAATTCTCTGAGCTCCTGAGAGCGACCCATTCGTTCCCAAATGTTTGTAGAAACAATCTGCATGCTTAGGTTCTTGATTTTATACACCTGTGGCCATGGAAGTGTTTGGAACACATGATTTAAATTATTTGGATGTGTGAGAGAATACCTCATATATTTTTACAAGGTCACACACAGGAAGACCAACCATAAGAGCAGTAATGATGACTATCCCCTCCCTCAGGACATGCCGTTATGTCTGGCTCAGTGCCTAATGAGTTGGACAGTGCCTAGTTCACTGTTACAGTGGTGGTCATTGTTCTGTAGGGGCCTTGAACATGGACAAGGTCCAACATCATCATCATTACCCTAAGGTGACCCTACGCTGGCTGGATGAAGAATGAAGTCATTGTTCTGCCATTCTGCGTATGCAGTATTCACTCATGTTAGGATGCTACATTGCTAGTAAAACAATTGTTTACCTAATTCCAAAAGCTTTTGAGAGTAAAAATCTTTCATTTCTTGTGAACAGCAGGTTATTCTGGTTTTAATTTAATAGTTCTCCTTGTGTTCTCTGTGTAATGGTTTACAGACCTTCTAATTTGCATTAAGGACTTTATTATTGACTTTTGTTGACAGGCCTCATGTTAAGATAGGAAAGTGTTCTTATAGTAGGTAATGTTAATATTCATGTTTGTTGTGACAGTGGATTGCTGGTTAAATATTTTGATGGCCTTATTGAGCTTTTTAATCTCCCTCAGTCAGTGGCTGCCCCCACACATAGAAACAGTCACATGCTGGACCTTATTTTATATTGTGGACATAATATTTCCATCACAGACGTTTGTGACTCTTGGATTTCAGACCAGTTTTGTTTATTTACAACAGCGGTCCCAACGTATCAATTATGTCAAGGATAATCTATGCGACTGGCATAAGCAAAAGAGGTTTAACCAATGTCCCACAAATATATCTAATAGGATATACATAACATCCATCTTTGCATATCCATATCCATAAAAAGATACAATTACTCAAATGATGTACTGTAAATATTCAAACACATAAAATATCTAATTGAACGCAATTGCAATTTCATACTATTGACTTTTTTCGATTAGTACCTATTTAGCTCTACATGGTTTGTGTGGTTTTCCATTACAATTTAGGATTGCTTCATTGTGGGCGGGTTTAAATTTAATCCGTTGGAGAAGCAAAGCTGCACTGTGCTTTCTACTTCGACGTGACTTTGTTTTTTAAGTCAAGGTAAGTAAGGCAAGGGGTGCTATCTAGTGTTTTAAATACAAATCGCAGGCTGTAGCCAAAATACGAGAAAAGGAGCATCTCGTACTGACACTTTAATTTGGTTAAAAATACAGGACATCCCAGCTTAAATGGGACAGTTGGCAAACCTTCTGCCAACTGTCAGTCTGGGTGTTTAACCGAGCCTCCCACTGGTGGGATGTGATTGTCCCGGCCAGTTTGTGCTGCCGCAGATATAAAAATATTCTTGTTTACTTCCCAGCCCTGAGCCCAAACATTTTCTGTTATTTGTTGTTTACTCCACAATAAAAGTAATACATCTTCAAAGTTGTGAGCATGTTCTGTAAATGAAATGGTACAAACGCTCAAACAATCCACTTTAATTCCAAGTTGTGAGGCAACAAAACATGAAAGATGCCACGGGAGGTGAATCCTGTTCAACTGATTGACTTTGATCAATTTTGAATTAAACAGATAAGTTATCATAAATAAACCATTTTATATAAACTAAATGCAATTACATTTTTATACATAAAATTACAAATAAAGGCTCATTCATAATGTTCATATATTGAACAGAAAAGATTTGCATCGATCCTTCAATGAGCTAGCAAGGACAACCAACACTAGATGGTCGCACATCTGGCACAACGTAAACGTAACATTTGCATTCCCAGTATTCTGATTGACGATCCGAACTTGGAGCCATATGATTTGTACTCCACGGTGTCTAGAGCATGTTGGGCATGTGCACTGTGATTATAGAAGTTCATTATTTAAACAAACATTGGTAGGCCAGCCCCAATATCAAGGCGGGTCAAGAAGATTTAGCCTACTGGCAGTATTCTGGCAGACTTAGATATGTACACACATGTTTATAACAGAATTTTATTGGTAAGGGAATTGGTATTTCTTACAATATTACTCTAAGAAAGATCAAGTCCCACTGATTATTATGAACATAGAGCTCCACAGCGACATCTGGTGGGCCCCTAGCCCCACTGGCTCCAAATGCAGAGACGCCACAGCTCGATACCATTTTCGATACCATGGGGATAAAAAAAACGACAAATGATCAAAGGCATAAAAACGTTTTTATTAACATGAAAAAATTCACCTTTCTCGAATTCAACATGAAACATGCTTTCTCAACAGAATCACAGATTCTAGTTAAAGTGTGCAAATAATTCAAAATAAATAACCCAAATATAGCACGATTTGAAAATATGTTAAGATTGTCTGAGGTATTGTTCTTTTAACGTGCAAATCATCCAGAAATCTAAAATCAACAATAGCAAAAATATTATATAAATATAAATAACATTGTTTCCCATAAATTGAGGATTTACTTGTGGTGGTAGACAGTGCGGAGTTGCTTTGTATGGTACGGCGTAGCATGGTCTCTAAATCACAAACATTCCTCATACTGAAAATCTCACATATCAGGTGATACATTTTTACACTGAATACCGTGTAATTATAATTTTATATATTTGACTATGTCACATGTACCGGAGCTCATGTCTTGTGTCTACCTAGGTTAGGCTCCCATATACTCAGGTGCAGCCCCGTGGCATTAGCCTGGGTGCCATTCCGAACTTAGTCCCGCCCACAACGTTTGAGGTCGGGAAGTTCGGTCTGGCATTGCTCAATAGTAGCGCTAGTATGCTCGCCCAATATCTGGCGGGCCAATCAAATTGTCAGGGCGGGCTTTATATGATGATGGACAGATGATCAACAGTAACGTAATCAACCACGTCACCAAAGCGCGCTTGGGTTGAATTCGTTTACAACAACGATGGCTGCCGCTGGAGAGTTGAGGTGTGTAGATTCTGCTATTAGGTCTGTTCTAGAAGATATCGACAGCAAATTAATTTTAAAAGAGGAACAGAGAAACGCGATCAAGGCATTTGTTGAAAAGAAAGATGTTTTTGGCGTCCTTCCTACGGGATTCGGCAAAAGTTTAATTTATCAGCTGGCTCCGTTGGTCGCTAAGAAGATGGGACACAATGAAAACCCATTGGTCATTGTTGTTTCTCCTTTGGTCGCACTCATGGAGGACCAAGTGAAAGAAGCAACTGAAATGGGCATCACGGCGATGCAACTCGGCGTGAACGACGAGGTGGATATAGCCAGTGGTCGTTGCCAGCGGTCGTTGCCAGCTCCTTTTCGGAAGACCGGAATCCTGGCTGCTGAACAACAAGTGGAGGGACATGCTAGGCTCCGATGTTTTTCAAGCCAACATTATGGGTATCGTCGTGGACGAAGTTTATCTAACTTACAAATGGTAAGAGATCATCTCACTGTCTGACCTAGTAAATAACTCGCAATGTCATGATATGAATCCCATGTTGTAAACATAGTAGGTAACGTTGTACGTTCTGTTGACAACAACTATGCGTCGCTTAACATACGTCACACACTCCGTTGCTCTTATTGGTTGTAGGTCTATCCAATTGAGTGCAGAGGCATTTTTTTTTCCTGGTTCGTTCGAAGCACGCCCCATAATCACAGCTCTATGGAGCAGTATCAGACTCAAATTCTGACTAGAATTGAGTATGACTACATCAGGCTACCGTGGCATAGGCAGGCATTGGGGAGGAGGGGGGGGGGGGGGGGGGTCGTGCCCGCTCTGGTCTGGAAGCTGTTATTTGGATTTTGATTTTTTACTCCAGAAGTCTGTAGCGCAGCAGTGTAAGCGGGTCTCTAATGTGTTTATCGTCACTTATTTTAGAGGCCAAATAAACAACTTCACTTTCAGAAACTAGCCCAAAAAAACCACAACCTAGGTTTTTATCTTCCTGGGCGGGTCTCAATTTACTTGGGTGCGCCGCCCAAGTCAATCTATGTATGGGAATCCCTGCATAAATATAATGTCACTTGAGGTGGCTGGTGTCTGAGGTGGTGCACAAAAAATAAATACATAAATAAACTGGTTTCCTGAGGTCATGCTAACTGCAAGAACAAAATTGTTCTGTTGGGAGTTTATAACCAGGGAATACCTTCCCATCAATAAAAAAGTGCATTTTGTATTTTTATACATATAGAGATCAGTGTTTCCCAGACACTAATGCTAACAGCTAATATAAACAGGTCCTGGCCAATACATTTATTTACCAAGCCAACTTTGTTTAATGAATTAATTTAAAACCCTTTTGTACCTGTATGCTAAACAGTAAAAAGAATAAAAACATTAGAACCATCTGCAATACCATACAAATGTCATGTTTTACATTAATTTCACTGTTGACAGGTATTTACATAGAAATCCATAATTATTTATACCGGTGACCCTGAAGGTTGTGATGTGGTAAACAGGTACCAAGGCACAGAGCTTGTAAAATAGTAACAATGCAGTCTAGAAAAGTATTACAATTTAAAATATTTTAAACCAGGGTTTGCACAAACTAACCTGACTCTCGCCAGATGGATGTAGTTCCTCCGAGCTCCACACGGCTCCACACATCCATCTGGAATCACTGCCATTTCAATACCAGATAAAATGGACGAGCCAATCAGGATATCTGAGCGGGATTTTCTTACATGTGATGTATCAGAGAAATTACTGTTTTGATTCAGACAACAATGGTGGCTCGCAGCGAGGAAGCAAGCGGTAACATTGATGCTGCTATTTCATCAGTGTTGTCCAATCTACTGAATATTAACTCTTTAAAAGAACACCAGAGAATTGCTTTGAATGCTTTTGTTACTGGAAACAATGTTTTCGCCCTTCTCCCGACCGGGTTTGGCAAGAGCTTGTAGCACGTCAGTAACGATTACAATCTAGTGGTTTATCCAGTCATATGCGGGGAGGGGGTGGGGGGATCTTTTGTGGGTAAGAGTTTACGCATGTGGGGGCGCTAGAGTGGGAACGTGTGAATGTGCCTGTGTACCTGGTTTTCTGTTTGCTTTTATGTCAGGTTGGGTTTGGACTGCCCCCTCTCCTGTGACATCTCAGGTCTCCACTAGGTGGGGAGCCCATCCCCCTGCTCCACTTCATTGGCTGGCGCTTCGACCAGCTGGTGCGTTGCTGGTCCTTGGTGTCTGGGGCTGGGTGCTCGGGGGTGTGCTGGCTCACTCTTGGCGGCTGCTTCATGGGGCCTTGGTCCCCGTAGCTTTGGACCCATTGTTGGATCCACTCTGGCGTAGCTGGCTGCCTGCCGGTGGAGCAGGCTCGTCACCGCAGCTCCCGGGGACTTCAGCATTGTGGCTGTTGGGGGTTTCCTGGGGCTCCTCTCTGCTCTTCCCTAGGATAGGGGAAGCAGCTATCCCTGTGTTTGTCCCTCTTGGGCTCCTTTGCTCTGGGGGCTCTTTCGGGCATCTGGGGTTTTGGATTCCCTGGTGTCTGCCTCGGTGCTCTCGTGGGCGGGTCTGTGGCTCCTCACAACCACTTTTGAGCATTTGTTTTATGGAAAAACCTCGCAAACACCTACAGGAGCTTGGATTCCGGTGCTTACAGACCCACTTTTATACAGAAAACCCCTATTATTAGCTTAGCTGTCACTTTATACATCTTGTATTAAATAATAATACTGTGTATTTTTCACAGATGTTGTTATCTAGGCGTTGGTTGTTTGTACCTGTAATATTTTAACAGATTGTTTTGCTTTTCTTTTTATATCACTCTTTGCAGCTGTAGAAGCAGACTCCGAGGATATTATCTTGTTCTCTACTTTTCTGCTCCACTATTTTTTTCACCTTTTCTCCCTTTTAGCATTTCATCTAATCTTTTTCTCTTCTTTTTTTCTCTCCTACCGTCTCGTTTCTTTGTCCATTGAACATGAAATAGTCCCAGAATCAAATATAATAAAGCTTTTTGCATATATAAATCAAGCGGAGCACTATAGCGAAAGCAGTAGTGCTTTACTTGTGAAAGTAAAATCTGTTGGACTCTTTGGCATTAAGACAGCAATTATTAATGCTACACTTTCAATCAGGACACACACACAGAAAAAGTAGAAAAGACACTTGTAGTTGGATAAAACTAATTTGAAAACTCTGAGAAATATATTTGCCTTAGGTATAATATTACATTCCCCTAACCTCTAAATTTCAAAACTTTGAACTTTCTTTGCTCATGTGCAATGAGTCATGTTGAGTTCCCAAACATCTACAGCAGAAATAGCCAGTGCAAGGTTAGCATATCTCATAATGGATATAGGCTACAAACTGTAAGAGAGCCATGAACAGAGAGCCACACCCATAATGGGATCATATGAAAAACAGAAATAATGCAGCTTTAGGCATTCCTAAAACGTTTTGAATCAAAATCAGAAATGTCTCATTTTGCCATCTAATGCATCCACCTACTGCCTTCCTGTGCGATTTTTCAGGATAATAATTTTTGTGAAATACAACTTGATGATTTTTGAAAAACATTTTTGACAACACTTAGGTTATCAGTGAGCTGTCAAAGTTGAGTGTTGTGTTGACTGGGTAGACTGGGACACACCCAGTAACGGATTATCAGGAGGAGGTGACATTCTCTTTGAGCTCTGTGTGCTTCTATTTATAACAGATATTTGCCATAACTCTGTGAGGTAGAGAGAGAGAGAGTCACATGACCTCCAGCTCATTCCAGAGATAGTGCCGGACAGAGTGCTCACTCTCTGCTCTCATCTATCATTAAACCACAGCTTTGGAGTGTGCAGAGGATGTGTTGCAACACTGTCAGTGGAGTCTGAGAAGGTTTCTGGGATTTAGGCTGTAATTCTTCTTTTTAAAACACGTTAACTGTTTTTATAACTGGGAGCAACTACTGAGCGACAATGCCGGAGGAGAAAGGTAAAAATTCCTTTCATTAACCTTCAATGAGCTGGTTGTGGTTTGTTCACCTAAAAGGACACATGAGGGTAAAAGGTAGATCTTTCTTTTTTGCAATAAGCAACACTTAACCTTATACTAATGTTACTGGTGTTTCTATTGAGAAGTGTCACTCTACACCTTTTTGATTGAAGTTTGAGACGAGCTTGCACGTCCCGTCTCTTCTAGCTCGTCCTTTACCTACAGCTCAATGTGCCCTTGTGTTACCTAATCCAAGTCTGAAGCAGTGCTTTCCATGTGAATGTGAGAGACAGCAACACGGCTGTGGTAGAAAGCTGAATGCCTTTGCTGCAGGTCGATATGCTGCGACATCTCTGGCAACCAGACTGTTGCCCTGGTTCCTGGCTTGCATCCCTGACACCGGGAGCTCAGCCATCTGGGTAGCTTACTCAGGGATGAGGGCCAGTTGCTGAGGAGGAATCTCTTTGGTGTTTTTATTTACTTGGTCTCTGTATTGCATAACAGCACAGCCTTTTAATACTAGTACTTTGATATAATTACCCCTGCATTTCCTGTGTGAAACCAATGTCCATTTTCTTTGATTACTCCCAGCAAGCATTAAAAAGTAAAAACTTTCTTCATAAGGAAGGTGTAGATGTTTTATCATGCATGATTTAGTAATTGAGGAAAATCATTTTCCACTGCTGACCCAGTTGGCTATGAGAAGAATCCTAACTGTTGGTGGTCATTAGCAGGCTATAAATACTTCCTTCTATTAACCCCCATTCTTTTGTTAGCACCGGTAACCTCCTTCTGTCGGCTACTTTCTACATAATAGACATACCTTACTTTTGTATTGAGCAGGAAGGCGTGCCCGCTATCATCATAATGTTACAAAGTTTTCTTGTTGGTGAGGACACAATGGAGACAACCTCAGATTGCACAGGGACATCCTGCAGAAGTTGTAAGCACCTGATCGGATTCGGTTCTTGTGAAGATTTAAAACGCTGTTCTACAGTGAAACTGCAAACAACTGTAAAGCCGACAAGCTGTGGAATACGGACCTCGCCCCCCTTCAGGTTGTGCCTCAGTCCAGGAGTGGGACAGTGTATCCTGGGTGCGTGACATGTTTTACTGGCTGCTTGTCAGCCGTCACAGAGACGCCTAGTACTATTTCAGACCTACCCGTAAACACTCCATCTATCCGTCTGTTTACTACCAACGACTAGACTGCCTTGCAAAAGTAATCACACGCCTTGACCGTTATCATGTTTTGTGCCACAGCCCAAAAATGCTGCATATTTTATTGGAATTTTATGTTGGTGAAGTTAAAGGGGGGAAAATATGAATTTTATATTTCTATACAAATATAAATCTGAAAAGTGTGGTGTGCCTGTATTCAGCCTTCCTGAGTCAATACTTTAAAGAACCGCTTTACAATGTTGTTCCAGCTGCAGGTCATTCAAATATAGTCAGATTGGATGGCCTGCTTCTCTAAGCATCAGCTTTCAAACCTTTATACAGCTTCTCTGCTTCTCTGTTGGATTATCTTGTGGACTTTGACTAGGTCATTGTAACACATGAACATGCTTTAATCTAAACAATTCCATTGTAGCTCTATCTCTATGTTTAAGGTCTTTGTCCTGCTGGAAGGTAAACCTCCGCCCAGGATCAGGTCTTCTGCAGACTATTACAAGTATTTTGCCAGGATTGACCAGGAATTAGCTCCATCACATCTGACCAACTTTCTTGTCCCTGCTGAGGAATATCAAATTAACTGCTCAAGATAAAACTGATGAGCTAGTCACAGTTACAACAACCTGGTATTAATCACTGATGCAGAGCTTTCTTTTAAAGTTAATTTTAAACTAAGAGTGAAGCTCGGTTTCTATAACAGACACAAGTCATGTTTCTCAGCGTTTGGAGGCTTCTGATAACATCCATGTTTCTTCCTGTACTTATGGTAATATTGAGTTGTGTGCTTCAGTCAGTTTCCCACAGTCCTTGACTCTGGTGTCCCACTATGCTCCGAGATTTATCACTGATTGCAGACACTTCACTGACCACTGTGAACTGTTTGCTAAAGCTAGCATGCCTTCCTTGAATGTAAGGCAATGCATTAAGAGGGTGACTCTGGTCTACAAGACTCTATTAGTTCATTTCTACTCATTGATGCACTTTTCTTTGGATAACTGAAAGCCGTTATGCCATAAAATCAAATTACATTTTGTATTTCACTGCACCTCGTTTTTGAACTGAAACGGGAAAGAAAGCGTTCAGTTCTTCTGCACTCTATGCTTTACTTTTACTTGAATCATATCATTAAGAAGTATCGCTACTCTTACTTGAGTCAAATTTCTGGCTACTCTACCCACTGTGAGTAACTTAACTGAATAAAGAACAAACTTGTTTTGAGCAAAAATGCACCAGAGAGACTTCTTGTTTGTGCACAAGCTTTGTTGTTTTAATGTTATTTTCTATCTGCTGACCTCATCGAGACATTTACTGGTCAAGCGGACATACAGTAAACAGCAGATATTGTCATTAAAAGTACTTTGCACTGTCCTAACTTACTGTATATACATTAACTGTATATTTAACTTCTTGGCTGACTCTTTTTTACTTTTACTTGAGTAAAAATATGTTGATGTAATGCTGCTCTTACTTGAGTACAATTTTTGGCTCCTCTGCTGAAACTAACAGAACTTGTTTCATTGAAAGCCTTCTGCTCTAACTGACAATGCAAATCCTGTAAACATTCCCTGTGTTTTAATTTTTTGATTATTACTGCTTTAACTCCTGCATTTTATTTGTCAAATTGCTTGCAGTTTATATATATTTATGGTTATTTCGTTATTGTTGTCCACTAGAACATGTGCTGCTGCCTTTCTTGGCCAGGTCACCCTAGCGAAAGAGTTCCTGATCTCAATGGGTCTTTTAGCTGGGGAATTACGTTAATTGATGTAAAAAAAAAATGCTCCCACCACCACAAGGGGAATGGTGTGTTCAGGCAAAGGTGCATTTTTAGTTTTTAACTGCACATATCAATCTACAAGAAAGTTACTCCCAGAAATGTCTTAATGGTTCCATCTGATCAGAGCACCACCTTCTGGAATGTGCGCGGTGTCTTATACATGGCTTGTAGCAAATTTCAAACAGGATGTATGGCTTTCTTTCAACAATGGATTTATTTTTGCCAAGGCTCCTCCAGGGTTACTATTGGCCTCTTGGCTTCTCCAAATCAGTAAGGGGCAAGTCTCTTAAGGTGTAGTTAATCCTAGACTGCATGTGTCACACGGATTGAAAGTTGACTGTTTCTACCTGAACAGAAGCAGAACAAAGCCCTGCATTAAGTCATATTGTACTCGGCTCAACCAAAGGAATCATGGAAAAAGCATGTAATAGAAAACCAGTACAACGTTTGTTTCCGCTGGTTACTAAATTTAAATCCTTTACATCAAGCTGCCTTGTAGTCTTGAGGCACAGCTGTTTTTAGAAGAAAAGAAAACACAAAGTAAGTTTTTTTTTTAAATGTCAAAACAGATTTCCTTTAGCTTTCATTTTGCAGACTGTATTGTCTACTGATTTATTTATGCATATTCATTCCTGCATTTCAAACTGGCACTTTCTAAAACAAGTTTTGAAGTAGGGAAATGGTACCACATTCCACTGTAGCAATTTCTTTTCACAAAGTGGAAAATACACTGACTGCTACATTACACAAAGAGAAGATGGTGTGATTTTTAGATGTAATTTGGTCAATAGGAATGGAAATGGAAAAACACCTTCAAAAAGGAGCCGTTGAGTGTCGGCGCGTCAATAAAAACACTGAGGGAATATGACAGGGAGCAAAGAGGTCGTATCAAAGCCAAACTTTTACAACGTTTGACTGGAGTTATATTGTGTTTGTTGTCTGCTGTAACCAGTGGCTACATGTGGTGCCCAACACAGATTGTGAAGGCTTTGGTCCCCCAAGGCAGAACACACTAAAGGAGGATTGTCGTAATGTGCATCAAGCAGCAGAAAACCCTGGAACCCTACATCATCTCCACCATGTTTCAACAGCTCAACAGAGCTGGTGCTGCTGAGGACCAATTTTGCCAGTCTTGTGGCATTGCTCCGGGGATCATGCTGTGCCGATCTATTTATGCAAATCAAAAAAAATAAAAATCTGGTGGTGGTCGACACTCCAAGATTTGCAGCTATTCTTTTTGAACTGTTGCTATTGAGAATAATTGCCTCATCTGATAAAACTACCTTCAGATGAAGTCCGGGAAACTGCTCTGTCTGAGCGCACCGATTAATGTGTCATATCATGGCTGTCCCGATTCAGAGGAGACTTTTTGTATAAGCTTAGTACTATGTCAGTGACATCTTGGGTTTGTATATGTTCCCCATCTGAGACAGCACTCTGGCACAATGTTTGAAAAGGATAACACCTTCCAGCAGTGTTTTCCCATCTTTCCCCTGTTGAGCATATGTAGGATCGACTTGGTTGTCAAATCCAACCCAGTGCTGATCTACGGGATCTCAGAGGGGCTGAGATAGGATACATGCCACACATGGAGCTATCAGTGTTCCTATACTGTTCCCTGGGATCTGGGACTTTAATTATTGAAGTTCATTCACATCAGTTACCTTTCACTTCCATGTCTAGGTGTCTACCCTTTAGTTCTATTCGCATCATGTATTAACTGTGTGTCGTGTCCTGGCATAGAGAAGGGCTATTAAGGTGTCCAGCTGTATATTCTGGTTTTTGGATTCTCTAAACATTGGTTATAATCTGTTGACTTAATTTGATCGTGTCAGGAACTGTTCTGATGAACCCGAATTCAGCCACACACTGAGCTTAGTTTTTTTTTTTTTGAAGAGAGGATGAGTTGTTCAGAGAGAGAACCAGAGTCTTAACTGAGCAGGAGCAGAATGTTGTAGATGGCAGGAGCTGGAGGACTGCGGGTGCTGAGCTGTAAGTCCAGGGAGACGCTGACAGCATTCAGGGCAGGCGTGAAAGCACAAAGGTCCAGGCGGAGCCGAAAGCTCGGCAGCAGAGCGAGTACTTGGAGCGCTGAGGCTTGAGGTGTAGCTGGCAGTTCTGCAGCGTGAGTTGTTGGAGCGCTGAGATGTGGTTCAGCCGGTAGCACAGTAGTTGAAGCGCTGGGGTAGCAGGAGAACCAGCAGCAAAGCAGAGAGAGTACTTGCAGGCAGGCAGGCGTCGATGAAGGGAACTCTGTCAGGCATACGTAGGAAGCTCTGGCTAGCAGGCATGGGAGCTCTGACTAGCAGACGTGAGACGCTCTGACTGACAGACGTAGGAAGCACACGGCAGGACGTAGCAGACTGGAGGGAGCTTAAGTAGGGAGGATGGCAGGTGAACTGAGTCCGGGATAATTAGGAACGGCAGGTGGAACTAACGAGGAGGTGGAGTGAGAACTGGGCTGCATGAGAGGTGGAAAGAGCTGGCAAGTTCATGGGGAGACAGGCAGGCCAAAACTGCATCATGACAGATTGGAGCAACAGTTTTGCAGCTTTTTTAGAACTACAACTTCAGAACTCTTTAAATGAATTGATAAAAGCTCCCAGAATGGAATATTTCTCTCAAAAAAAACTCTTGTTTTCCCTGTGATCCCTACTGTACCTGTCTCCTCTAAAGCTGACAGTGATGACTTGCTCATTTTTTTCTGAAGAAAGTCACTAATATCAGAGGAAGCATTTATCCGTCAACGTCTCATAACTTTGTTTCTGGCCTTCCACTTTCCCAGTCTCTGAATGTGTTTGACCTAGTAACCCTATCTGACGTTTTATCTTTGCTTGATAATTGAATATAGCTGCCTGTCCCTAACACTAACACTAACACCCACCCCACCGTCTTTCAAAATGCTTTTCCTGGTATTGGCCCTTGTATTATAAAAAATTGCAGTGCTTCACTTTTAACAGAAGTGGTTCCAAGATGCTGTTGTTTAGCCATTAATAGAAAAAATTGCCTATTATTTTCTAAATTCACTGCAGGTTTAGTTTTTTTCAGTTAATATTTACTACAAAAAGCAACACCAACTCAGATTTTGGTCAATTTAGAAGTTCACTTCTTGTTTGTTGTTCAGCAGACAAAAAGACCTTCTAAAATCTCAAAAATGTTATTGCTCTTGATAACTGACAGATTTGATCAAATGACTAGTTTATGGTTTGAAATTAAAAGTTTAGGACTTTGAGTGAAGACTTGAATGCGAGGACTTAAGTCGGGGCATTTTTTATGCCTGCACTTAGCACTAGACTTGGGTGGAAAGACTTTAGACCTACCTGTGAGTTACAGCACAGTGACTCGTTCCCATCTCTGCTGCTTACTGTCATCTCCTCCTCTGAGGTGCTAAAGTTTCTTGGTATATGCCACAGATTTTGCACCAAACAGCTGACACAATGCTTTCTACTGAGAGGCTCTATTCATAAGTCATGCTGTGTCTCTGGGGCTGAAACACGCAGCCTGGAAGACAAACATATCTTAAAACTCTCCCATCATTTTTCTCCAACTTTCATTTCTGCTTACAATATTTTTCAGACCATAAGGTGCACCGGATCATAAGGCGCACTGTGAATTAACATGTCCATGTGTGTCTATGTCCACACATAAGGCGCACCGGATTATAAGGAGCATTAAATATTCTTCCCAGGTGTGTAATATCACTCCGCACTGCAAAAAGGGAACTAAAAGTAAGTACAATTTTCTTGAAATTAATGTATTTTTCCCTGATTTGAGCAGGTAAATAAGACTTTTTGCCAATGGAATAAGATTTTTGCACTTAAAATAAGAACAATTGATCTCCATGACCTTATTTCAAGTGCAGTATATCTAATTATCATATTTTAGGGGTAGAAATACTCATTCCATTGGAAAATAGTCTTATTTAGCTGCTCAAATAAAGATATACTCATTTCAAGAAAATTGTACTTTCCCTTTTTGCAGTGCGCTCCTCCCCGTACACAGCTAACTCCTGAGAGGGAGAGCTATCCGTCTCTGTTGGGAGGACAGGGTAGTCGGACTACACTGCCCTGTTTCTAACATAAGCCCAAAATAAACGGAACTTTTGTATTGAATTAACTTACTTGGTTTATTGTTGCGGGCTGCCTTAAATGAATGCACTTCTAGTGTAGACATTACAGTCAGGCAGTATTGTAGACAGCTCAGGGGTCCGATCAGGTAGTGACACAGTGTACCGTAATGCTGTACCACATAAAGTTAGTCATTAAGCACAGCGGTAATCATTTATAAGGCGCACCATCAATTTTTAAGAACATTTAAAGGATTTTAAATGTGCCTTATAGTCCAAAAAATACGGTACTCTGTCCTTGGTGTCCTTCCCACATAACCATGAAGGGTTCTTATATACATACAGCGTCTCGCTAAATATGAACAAAATGTTCATATCTCTTTAAACATTTCACATTTCACCATGTTACAACCACAAAGACACAGGCGTCCAACTAAACTCCCATTTGGGGCAAGTAGACCATTAATCAAAGAAAAAGCCATGATACCAATGGATGAACTGCTGAGATCCGCTGGTCATGAGAACGATTCTGGTGATCGGGCCGCTATCAAAATGTGTTGTCTACAGCTTGCAACAAGGCATACAGAAGCCATTGCACGCTTCTGCAAGAAGGTGCTCTACACTGGTCAGAGGGGATGTAGTTGCAAAACTGTATAAGTGAAAGAAAACACACACTTCAAATCATCCTAACCATATAATCCCTACCATAAAATATGCCTGTGGTAGCATCAAGCTGTGAGCATCCTTTTCTTCAGCAGGAACAGAGAAAATAAATATAGAACAATCCTGGAAGAAAACCTCTTAAGGCCCATTCATACCTCACGTAAAAGACGGATACGGATACGTGTGGAGTGTTTCATACGTTCTAACCGTCGATTTCGTCCGTACTTTGACACGAAAATTGGGAGCTTACGCTTACGGACTCAACGGATCAATACGGAGCAATACTACCGGAAACGGTGGGGGCGCTATTGAGTTTGTAGTACAAAATGTCAACAAAACCACGAAGAAGGTTGTAATTCTGGGCTTTAAACAATGGCGGGATTCGAGGAACAACTTGCGGAGCTTGTCCGCAACTACCCACACATATGATGTGTCGTGTCCGGGGCACAGGGACAAACAAAACGTTTACTTAAGGAGCAAATACAACAAAATCACGTCTTGGACCGTCGCCATGTTTGATCAGTGACGAATCATTGGCGCCCAGCACTGCCACCTAGAGGAAATATTGGTTATTGCGCACCTCAACGGATGGAGGTATGAAGGAGTCAACGGATAGAACGTACGGACAGAAATACGGACGTGTAGGCCAAACGTAGGGTATGAATGGGCCTTTAGATGCTACAAAAGTCATGGATTATGTGGTTTAAGTAGTTTGTGATTTGTAGTTCTATCTTGTGTAAGAGATTTCTGATGTCAGTGGGACCTGCTGATTGAAAAACGCTCAGTTACCATAAAAGCTGAGAGCTGAGACACTATCCAGTCTGATTAAACTTGACCTGTTCAATGCAATTCAATTCAACTTTATTTTGTTTGTAAATCACCCTTCATACTAAGAGCAGCACCTAATTTGCAATGACAGTTGGCTCACGTTTTAATGTGGTTTAAGGCTGGTAGATGCATAACCCCGAATGACTTGTAGCTGTAATTGCAGTATAAGGTGGTATTTCCAATTAACTCAGGTGGGTTGAATCACATTACAACATGTCTAAATGCCTAACAGGTAGGAATATTTTTGCAAGGCACTTTGTAGGATTTGACCATCTTCTTTTTGCAGCAAGTCTTCATTATGATTCTTCTTTGATCTAAAAAATAATTGCGTAAGAAATGTAAAAGTATCTTTGGTGAGATGACCGGATGACATGTAAAAATAGCTGGAAATGTTCCTAGAGCTGCAAGAACACATGGGCTCTTATGAGAAGAAGCTGTATGTCATCCACATGGAAGAAGGCATCTGTTACAAGAATGGTTGGATGGGCGCTTTTAACGTAAAAGGAAATATTCATTAGAAAACACTGGTTTTCTTTAGCATTCTAAAACTAAACATTGTTTGATAAACAGGTTCCTGAAATATTTGTTTTAAATAAAATAAAATTGCAAAAACTTTAATTCTAAGTGCTAAATAAAATGTTTTGGCAGATTCAACTTTTTACTTTTTTGCGAATAATTAACTTTATACTGTAGAAGTATTTATCAGAGATCTTTGGTCATGGCTCTAAATCTGCGGTCCTACGTCACGAGTGAGACAGGACAACCGTTTTTAGCATCTTGCAACCAAATTAATATCTGACAGTGTCAGATATTTAGAATTAATATCTCACGGTGTGACGGCTGCTATGACCAGCGTCTACTAATCAGAGCTGTTACGATAAGAGAGGCTCCACAGCTTCAATGATAAAAAATGTATACTTTTTGAATTTTTGAGTCAATTCTTGTCACCTGTCCTGTTTGCTCCGATCAGGCAAGTTTGTTTTATTAACCAGGGCTGTGAACGGGTGCATCTTCATCAACTGTGTTCATGTCGGACTGCACGCCACTCACAACCCGGTGACAGCTTTCATTATTGTTCTCTTATTGTGGGAGCCTGTACCAACACTGAAAAATAATTTGAGCCCCGCCTTTTTTTTTCTTCCTGTTGGATTTTTTTTTTCTTATGTCTGCAGCAGACTTTGATGTGCTTTTTTTTGCAGAACGTTTCTCTATAAATTATAATAATTATTGTAGTGTACCAGACAGTGAACCCGATAATTCAGCCGAACACGGTGCTGCGCTTAAAATATTTATTGTAAAAGATGTGGTTAGATAGGTAAAACAGCCAGGATGATGGCTGAACAGGCTGGTGTCAGGCTGGTGTCAGGCTGAACAGGCGGATGATGGCGTATTTTGGCAGCCTAGACCTTGAGCGATAAATCATTTGGACCTCAATACATTTTTTCTTTCTGTTGGAATTTTAAAATGTATTTATTTTATTCATTTATTTATTTTTTGCGCCTGAAGTGGACTTGGTGCACTGAACCAGAACATTTAGCCTAACATATTTTTTCATTATTTATGAAGGGCATTGACATTTGATTCACCCAATAATAACTCTTTAATTTTTTAATGGACTGTTTTTCTTAAATGTATGTGATTGTGGTTTTGATGAGTGGAGCGTTCAGCTGAACAGCTGATTTTAAGAATAATAATATAATAATGATACATCAAACTTATAAAGCGCTTTTTTGGACACAATGCTTCACAAAACAATTTTTAAAAACACAGAAATATCCGAAAAATCATACTATGGAAAAGTTCTGTAATGAGTCTGAGTTCCTGATGGTTTGGGGCAGTGAGTTCCAAAGGGTGGGGGCAGCAGCAGCGAAGGCTCGGTCCCCTAAGGTCTTGTGTTTGGTGTGGGTGATGGGTCTGAGGAGGTTGGTGTCTGCAGAGGGAGCGGGAGGGGCGGTGGGATTTCAGCAGGTCAGTCAGATATGGAGGGGCCATATTATGAAGGGACTTGTAGGTGAGGTGAAGAAGCTTGTACTGGATACAGTATTGGACAGGAAGCCAGTGAAGCTGTTGGAGGACAGGGGTGATGTGATCTGTGGTCCGGGTACGGGTGAGTAGGCGGGCAGCAGAATTCCGTATGTATTGTCGTTTTTGGAGATGACTGAAGGGAAGACCATGTTTATATTAAATCCAGCAAGGCCTGTTGATGGATGGCAGACGCTGATGAAGTTTCTTATTGTCGTATGTTGTAATGTAGTAGGAAAAGATGATTGTACAATGTGCACACATCAAACCTGACCTCTTAACCAAAGATTATTAAAGCCACAGTGTGTCATGGGTTGTCTTATAAGATTGCTAAAATCGCACAGTGTGACGTCATTTTTGGACAAATCTTAGAATTTCTCGAATTCAAAGATTTTTATTAAAGTTTGACCTCAGTAAGATAAAAGTTATTCACAAAGTGTCCTAGGCCTTAAGAGAGCTCCAAAAGTGATACAATGTTAGGAGTACTGAGAAGGACTTGTAGCGAGCCTAAGCAGGGAAGGTGGTGGAAACAGAGAGCTGATTGGCTGATCCACCACCTAAACAGTGGAGGAAACGAGCACATAAACTTCTATAACAATCATAGAATTATTAATATGTAGATAAGATAAACTTTGTCATCCCCATAAGATGTGGAAATGTATCTGCGACGCTTAAGAAAGTACCCTCTCAGTTCCAGTGAAGTATCTGATAAACTACAGGAAAATAAATGAAGAATTACTTGTACATTTCTGGAAATTACCAGGTAAATTACATCAGCAAATTCCTCATCATAGGCAAGTGCCATAAATGCTGAAGAAGCCACAAGCTGATTTATGTAGTGCTGCAAAAAAGCTCAGTAAACTTGCAGTGGAAAACAGTCACTTCTGGGCAAAGTTCAGCTCACAGAATAAATATTATATTATAGCTCCCTCTGATGTTGAAACTTGTATTTGGGAATAACATCACATCTAATTTAACAAATTTTTATTTCAGCTGCAAATTTGGCAACCAGTAGGATTGGCTAATTTTTGCACTCAGTGACCAGGCTGACTACTATTAGCATTACGGGCTGATGCCTCTCTCCTTTTTAACGTTTTGCCCCACCCTTCTCCCTTTCTTTCTTTCTTTCTTTCTTTCTTTCTTTCTTTCTTTCTTTCTTTCTTTCTTTCTTTCTTTCTTTCTTTCTTTCTTTCTTTCTTTCTTTCTTTCTCATTTAGCTTTTCATTTCTGTGTCCATTGAATTTGAAATATTCCCAAAATAATGTCCAATACAGCTTTTTGCATCAAGCGGAGCACTAAAGTAAAAGCAGCAACGCTCCATCTGTGAAAGTAAATGTGTTGGGGCTCACTTTGGTACTAAAAAAGCAATTCTGAGTGCTACACTGCAAGGCTGGACACGTTTAAAAAAAACTAAACATTATATGCTGATGCCAATGCATTTCTGTGCCCGTATTCAGACGGATCTTAAGAGTCCTCTCAGAGAGCTCCTACTGCCTAAAAATTCCTACCCAGGAGTTTTAGCTTCAGAGGGATTCAGATAGCTGCTGAGAGCGACTCTGAGGAAGGAGATGACAGAAGTTTGTATCTTAGTGAGGAAGTGTGGTTGACTCCATTGCTAGGTGTAACGCTGTCTTCTAAAAGCTGTGATTGGTTGATAGTACAACAAAAAAACACAAATACGCTCCTAGTGATTAAAAGAGATAAATTAACCAATTAGACTGAATTAACAAATGTGTTTCATGATGATGAAACTTGATAAAATTAAAGAATTGTCACACAGCATCAAAATGTTTGAATGCACCTTATTTACATCCTCATCATTACTTTGATTTGCTTGTTATATTTACTCGCCTTACTGGTCATTTAATCTATTTTATGTTAATGTGCACTCACATGGCAGCATTTTACTGCGATTGCCTGCTTGTATAAAGCGTTTGGATTTGGAAAAACGACTGACATTAAATGGGAAAAATGGTGGAGAAAACCGAGAGGAGCAGCGCCTCTAGGAGAATAGAGGAGTGTTGAAAGGTAAATTGGTCCTTGGATCACCGTGCAAATAGGCAGCCTTTGAAGCACAGATGCACCTTTTTCTCTGCTTGGTGCTTTTACGCACCAGCCTGGAAAGTGAGAATCGATCTGTGCAGTGATCAAAAGCCAGAGAGCAGATGGCGTCACACAAGCAAACTTCATATGAGCATTTAGGCTGCTGACGTCATCGTGTACAATACAAAAAATACTTTCTCACCTCTTTTATCTAGTCTAGAGTATTTATGTATATATTTGTCTGCAAAGTTTTCCATTTCTTCTAAAATGTTTATTATTGAGAGCATTTCTGTAAATAATATAAAAGTTCCTCTGTACTATATTCTTTGTCCATTTCTCCAGTTTGTATTAATGATCATTCAATATTTTTCCTGCTATCACTTTATCCTCAATAAAATTACATTAAGGCCACACCATTAATTTCCGTCTATGGGGATGATAAAGTTTATCTTATCTACATATTAATAATTATATGATCGTTATAGTAGTTCATGTGCTCATTTCCTCCATTGTTTAGGTGGTGAATCAGCCAATCAGCTCTCTCTCTTTCCACCATCTTCTCTGCTTCAGACTCCTCCTCAGTACTCCAAACATTTTTATCCCTTTAGGAGTTCTCTTAAGGCACAGGGTGCTTTGTGAATGACTTTTATCTTATCGAGGTAACATTCTAAGAAAAATCTTAGAATATGGGAATTTCTTAGATTTTTCCTAAAATGATGTCACTAAGAGCTCCTTATAGTCTTGGGAATCTTTGTGAATGAGGGCACTGCCCTTTAGGCTGTCAAAAAAACTTTTGGGGCCACTAATTAGGATGACATGGTGAATTGAATGCTCAGTTAGGTTAGCAGACAATGAAGTCTTGTGTGGTGGAATAATCGTGGTAGGAAGGTTTCAGCAGTCTCTTCTAAACTGCCTGTTCATTGGTAACTGCGTAGATGCAGGCTTTTACTAGGATGCAGATGTTTTCACAAAATGAGTTGGGTATAATTTTTTTTGGAACTAGTGGGATGTTGCATCTTTGTAGGTTGTTATTTGAATGTTTTTAAAGTATCTGAATGAAGAAGAAACAGTCCACAGAAAGAAGGATATTCTAGAAACCCAGCTACAATCAGTGAACCATTCTGGCTGGCTTCTCTTAACGTCAAAAGGTCGACATATGCAACAGTGTATCACTAACAGTAATTCTGAATATGAATATGTCAGAAAAACCAAACACGTATAAGTAAGACACCAGTAAAGTGTCAGCAACATGACAAATGCACAGATTTGTTCCAGGTCATATAAAGGAGATTCCTTTATATGTCTTCTGAACCTTGTCCAGCTTTACATTACGCCTTTTATCCTCACATGCATATTGTGCTAAGGTATGAAAAAGTGAAGGTTGTCAAGGTCAAAAGCTTGGGTGTCACAAAGTTCTCCTGCTGTGGTAACGTGAGCACGTTGTCAACCTCCCCCCAAAAGAATGCTGCAGAGCAACATGGGATCCCCTTGAGTTAAGGGAACTAACTATTTTTGGTAGGTGTAGGAGTACTGGCTCCTGAAAAGGCATTTGACATAAAGGTTTCTGAGTCTTGCACAGCATGGTGAAGAGTGAAAGTCGACAGGGTCATGTTATGTTTGCCTACCTCTGAACATACAGCCATGTTACTAACTTCTCCAGGTGGTAAGCCTTAAGGCTCCGCCTGTGGTCAATACGGTACTTCAGTGGCTTCTGGTGGTGTTACTATTTGTCAGGCATCTAAAACTCCAATCTTTGAGTGCTGCTCTCCTGCAATTTTTAGATGCATTCCTGCTCCAGCTCAACTGAATCAAAAACTGAATTACCTCCTTGGCATGTCAGCAACTTCTGCAAAGGCCTGAGAATTAACCATTAATTTATTAAGGTTAGTTAGAAGAGGGATATTACCAAAGGTTCCAGAACAGTGGCACTCTTGCACTGGAGTTGCAGACACCTGCTATATGCAATGCTGACATGTAGTGTTGGATTGCTCAGATGGCTGCCTGCCTGCCGGCAATCTTTGGGACAATGGCATCAGCGATGGCTTTCGGCCAAAAGCACCACGCCAGCAGCTGAATGATGATACAGACAACTGGCCTCCCATTGGAAAAATGGGAAGCCATTGGAAAAAAGTTGGATTAATGAACACAGAAATTAAATTGGGAGGAATCATTTAACCAGTCACCTTTTTCTGTATGCATATTGAAGCTATTAGGTCCAGGCAAAGATGTGGCATTGTTAATTTTATCAAAAGGAAGAGAGAGGTACATATTTTAGTAGATATGAACTGAATTAAATTCAGCTCCTTTTATACAGCAATGAGTGACAACTAATTGTAAATTAATATAGTGCTTTTCTAGTCATACTGACCCTTCAAAATACTTCACACTAGAGCCACATTCCTTCAATTTCAGTCACTAACACACATTCCTACACCTATATGCAGACTGTATGCAACTCGAGGTTAAATACCTTACCCAGAGCCACCTTGATATATGACAGCAGGAAACTGGAATCAAACCCATGACCTTCTGTTTGCAAGACAACTACTCTAACCACTAACCAACAGTCACCCTGTTGTCTGAATGCATTTTGAAAACCAAAGAAAACCAAAAATAAATTCAAGATATATACAGATTGATATAGAGTCAGTTATGTTCCAATTCAGTTCTATTGGTAAAACAATGAAATCAAGTTCAGTTTATTATTCCGACTACAGGTTTTCTCTCTAATGAAATGCAGCTGATGGAATTTAGACACACGCTTTGTAGCAAGGCCTCCTGCAGGACAAGCATGTAGTGGCAGTTGATTGCATGGTGTTCTTAACTTTGCAGCAATCGCTCACGTTATAAAATGAAAAACAAGAACTCCCTTTTACGGTGTGAAATCTCCAGCAGAACCAGATTCAGTGTGAGCCTCCAGCTATTACACCCGACTGGAGGTTCGAGAAGACAGAGTAAAAAAAAACCTCCCAAATGTTAAATAGAAAGCAAGGAAAGGCAAGGCAAATTTATTTGTATAGCACATTTCAGTACAGAGACAATGCAAAGTGCTTTACATGATTAAATTACAGGGGGGACAAAAACAGAATAAAAGCAAGTAGGAATAAAATGTAGAAACAAAATAGAACATGGAAAAATAGAAACCAAAAGCAAACATTAAAAACTGTTGGACTACAAAGTGGAACTAATGATGTTTCAGTAAAACAGTTTAACTAGAGCAGTCAAAGGCAATCCTAAACAAATGTGTTTTTAATCTTGATTTAAAGGAACTCAGGCTTTCTGGACTTTTACAGTTTTCTGGAAGTTTGTTCCAGATAAGTGGAGCATAAACTAAATGCTGCTTCTCCATGTTTGGTTCTGTTCTGGTTCTGCAGAGAAGGCTGGAGTCAGAAGACCTGAGTGGTCTGGATGGTTGATACATGGATAACAAGTCTGTGATGTATTTAGGTGCTAAGCCATTCAGGGATTTATAGACTAACAGACATATTTTAAAGTCTATTCTCTGAGATACAGGGAGCCAGTGTAAGGACTTTAGAACTGGGGTGATGTGTTCTACTTTCTTAGTCTTAGTGAGGACGCGGACAGCAGCGTTCTGGATCAGCTGCAACTGTCTGATCCACTTTTTTGCAGTAATCAATTCGACTAAAAATAAACGCATGGATTCGTTTTTCCAGATCCTGCTGAGACATCAGTCCTTTAATTCTGGAAATGTTCTTCAGGTGATAGAAGGCCGACCTTGTAATTGTCTTTAGATGCTTTTGGAGGTTCAGGTCTGAGTCCATCTCTACTCCCAGATTTCGGGCCTGATCAGTGGTTTCTAGCTGAAGCAGCTGAAGCTGTGTGCTAACTTTTGATCTCTCCTCTATTGGTCCAAAAATTATTACTTCAGTTTTGTTTTTATTCAATTGAAGAAGATTTTGGCACATCCAGGCATTGATTTCTTCTAAGCGTTTCCTCAGTGCTTGAACTGGTTCAGAGTCACCTGGTGACATGGTGATGTAAAGCTGTGTGTCGTCTGCATAGTTATGGTAGCTGATGTTGTTGTTTTTTTATGATCTGAGGTAGAGGGAGTGTGTAGATACTGAAGAGGAGGGGACCCAGGATTTACCCTTGGGAAACAACACAAGTAGAGTTAATAGTAGAGAAACAGATAAACTGATGTGCTCTGAGCCATTGGGAAAATCTAGAGGATGATTTCATCCAACATGGGGGCACAGATGGCCACCTTGGTACTTTGCACTCATGTACTTTGCATGATTATTTAGTTCTATTCTCCAGTTATGTTTACCAGCGAGGAAATCCTGAAACATCAGGCAGTCCAAGACATTATCTTGGATTTATCCAATTTTCTCAACTCAACTCAACTTTATTTATAGAGCACTTTAAAATAGAACTCAGTTGGTCAAAATGCTTTAGCTTTACACACCCTAAAAAGCTAATAATTCAAAATATAGCAAAATACAAAAAAATTAACACAATAAACAAGAATGGTCCAAAATGCTTTGGGGTCGTTGGACTTGGCTAAACCAGTACAACTCATATACATTTAGGCGGCAACTGTTTAGAGAACAATGAGTGACATAGTCATCCAAGTTTTAATCATGCATAGAAAAAAACTAACCTAGTCTGGACCTATCCTTAGGGATGAAAGATTTAGATCCGTTTATTCACTACTGATCTAGATTCAATCTTAGCTGGAGTAAAAGTATCATCCTTTGGAACAGCTGGTTCTGAAGGTTTAGCCCACGTGTGCAAAAGTCAGAGAGAAAATGGCGGCTTGTCAGTTGCCTGTGAAGGTTGTGAGGACACTGCGATACAATACACCAAATAACTGGTGAGCACATTGTTTCAAGGGATTTTACCAAGTAAAGTTCCCAAGAAGGACACGAACACTCTGGACCACTGTTACAGTTTTAAAGAATGTGTACGGTGTTATCCCTTGTTCAGCTTTAGGACTCTCTGACCACTGTCTGCTTCATCTCACACCAACCTACAGGTAGAAACCTTGTGGTTCAAGTAGGAGCCACTGACTTAGAAACTGATTACACTGAGCTTTTAATTTCACAAATGTCCAATCATTTGTGAAACTTGAGGAAGCACTGTGGGATTTTTTTTTAGAGACAGAGGAACACATGGCACAGGGTTTGGGCTATATTTTCTAATTCCCTCATTCAGGTGGGGCTTCTTGTTCTTGATTTTCATCACTTGAATAATTAAAATCTTGTGGATAGGCTTGTCACTTGGTTATCAGTGATGTGAATTATGGTGCAAACAGTCCACTTCTTGTTCCAGATTAAAATTTTGTATAAGATGAGCATGTTATCGCACATGCTAATCCCTCCCATGTCATGTTCTGCAGCCACTGGCTGGTCTTGGGGCCTGGATTTCTCTCTTCCTTCTTTGCCCATCTTTAAGGTAATCCATGAGCAGTGGTGTCATGACAACAAGTTTGTTGTCAAATCACCTGGTGATGAACATGTCTTTAGTTTTTTGCACAATAATCTCTGTTCCAACCATACATATCCAGATGTAGTTATACTGAAGATATTTTAAAGCAGGAAAACCAGCATATTTACCCTTAGAGCACTTTGCTTTAATACCTCATCGTTCATTCTGAACAGAAAAACAAACTAGTCTTTTGTTCAACCAGGTAACAAACCCAAACCCTTGTATGTCAATTGGCCAGTTTATCTACATGAATGTGTGTGACCGGTTGATTTCTTCCTTTCTACGTTCAAACTGTTTGGCAATTTGTGAGCTACCTGACAAATGTCACGAGCAGAAATGCTTGTGACCAATAAAGTTGGCTTCCCAGTAATCTAAGTGCCACTAGAGTCCTCACATTACATAACAGTGTCTCAAATTCAGTATTGTCCAGAGCTGGATCTTTGTAACTGCTTCACTTCTTTTAAATACTGACTGAAAATCCAAAACTGCAACAACACATAGCTGGTCAGTGTTTTTGTGTGTGAATGTCTCTGTATCTGGCACACATGGAACAGAAGCATGTTCCATACCTGTTTGTCATTTCAGGAATAACTAATGACACTTGACCAATCCCAACAGGTGGAATGGTTCAGGCATGCCCCCAGATCAGGTAGCAGAGCCTCCTCCTTCTCCAACAGCGATAACTTATTCCGGCTTCTTACCCTCCTTCTCAATCCTTTTACGCACCCCACCAGTGGTTTTGTCCATCTGGCTACAATCATCTCAGTCTGAAACCTTTTTTTTTTTTTTACAAGGTCTAAAGACTTTCCTTTACTAAATTCCTCACTTTATTGAGCACCCACATGAATGCTTAACTAGAAGTTTCAATACGGCCCCGCCTTCCACAGTTAAATGGAGAAAGGACTCTAAATCCTGTTTCTGCATTGACTCAATTTGTAAATATGCACATGTCAGTTTAGAGGTCAAATTTTAATGTAGATTTACAGTCTGAATCCAAACAGCTCTTTGGTTTCAGCATCAGCAGCACGGAAGCGTCCATGAAAGTTTACATTTACCTACCACAAGAATATACAGTATTATCAGGACATATCTTTTTTTCTTTTCATTGAAATCTGGCATTGACATTATACTTGAACAAATGCTGAAAGGTCTGCTCAAAGTACGAATAAAATCTAATGACATTAGAGTTGTTGTGACAACGAAAGGACAATCTTTTATTCCCTGCTGTGGGTGAGTACTGCTTGTAAAAGCTGCAGAAGAAGCTGTTGTTGGAAGTCTGTGTAATGTGTGTTTTTCCTCCCCTGTCAAGTCTCTTCTTGTAAAGCACAGCCAGAGTGGCCGAAATAAAGGTTCTGATAGGGGGCAGAGAGAGGGACGTGTTGGACCACAGACGTATAGGCAATGTCATAAGTGACAAATGTATTTGGTAAACATGATGAGACTTGATCATCTTCTTCTACATGATTTTAGATCCACCAACATACATGCAAGAGAGAAGAGGCAGTGTGACAGCAGCTTTAATGTTTCTAACTCTCTCTTTTGGCCTCTTGATTTAGTCAAATGCAGTCAAGACAGAATATTCATGGAAGAGATGTTGCAGAAACTAAGACATTTGAAATTTTGTGCACATTAAAACCTTAAAATAGGACAGTACAGATTATCCACTGTTTTTGAAAATGTCTTTAAGAACTATAGGAAGATAAATGAATAGCATTCAAATAGCATTGTTTTACCTTGTCATGTGCCATGTGTCATTCACTATTTATATAAATTCTAGAAGTGATGTCACACTGTGTGTGAGAGGGCAGTTGGGCAAAAAAACTGAACAAAACTTTAAAACATAGACAATAGGTTTACAGAAAGGCTTTAAAAATCCTACTTCTATAATAAACACAAAACTATTATGAGTCCTCTTATCATGTGACATCATTCAATACCTGTGTGCTTACACGTGACCCATGACATATGGATCGATTAATTCAAATTTACAATTTTTTAGGATAAAGTTTTTGGAAAATCAGGACTTGAATATCATGCAATGCTGAATATATGTTGTTTTTGTCCTGTCTGGCAATGTAGCATTAAGAATTGTTGTCTAAATGCCAAAGAGAGCCCAACAGATTTTACTTTCACAAGTGGAGCCTTACTGCTTTCGCCAAAGTGCGCCGCTTGATTTATATATCCAAAAAGCTTTATTAGATTTTATGCTGGGAGTATTTCATGTTCAACGGACACAGAAATGGGAAGCTAGAAGAGTAAAAAAGAAGAGAAACAGATCAGACATAATGCTAAAAGGGAGAAAAGGTGAAAGAAAAAGGTAGCCGGCATGAGCGCCCCCCCCACCCCCGGCATCCTATCCAAAACCCTCAATGTCTAAATGCGAATGGGGGCAGAGTGGCAGGGCCCAGGAGCACACTGCAAACAGGTGCTCCTGCACCTGTCTTTGCTTAGTTTCATAGAACTATATCACGCTTGTTCCACAATTCCATAATACCCCTAACATAGAGGTTGAAAGCTCAAAAGTAAAACACACTTTGCAGCCTGAATAAACTACTAAATGAACCAGCCGCTCAGGGACAATCAAGATTCACAGGTTTATGTTTGCCAATTTAGGAAGTTCGGACCTAGCAGAGTTTGAACTCTGTTTCAGTCAAAGCCTTGCGCTAGTAAAACTTGTAATAAACAGACAGTGAATTGACCAAACCACAAAGACACGTAATCTTCCTCACATTTCCGGTCTAGATTTGGTTTCAAAAAGCAGTTCCGTTTGGCTCACTGACTTCATCCCTGTGTTCCCCTCCCTGTCTCCCCTTTCATTTATTCAGCACATTACATAAACTCTTCTTTTCAAGCCCAATTATTGGCAACCGGGTAGGCCCGGTGAAACCGGTGTGACAACATCAGCGTTTCCTACAAAGAGCCTTTTATTCTGCTGATGCCCCTTGTCAGGGATGAAAGGCTGATCAGCTGTGTGCTCACACCAGCCAGATTTACAGAGAAGTTTACTGATGGTACTGTTAGAATGCTAGATGTTCTGCTCTCACATGTTATTAATCCTCTAAGATGCCTCGGCTGGATGTTTTTCATAGTGGTGTTGATGGGATTTTTCCTGGCACAAGCCGTCTTTTCCTGTGTGGAACAAAAGAGGCTAACTATTAGGAAAGAGGCTGGGACCTTGTTGAAGTTCTGGTGCTTGTCAAGCATCAGTGTTATGTCAGCTTTTGAGGGACTTCTAAGTGTTTGTTTGAAGGAGTCATGGAAGATCACAACGCTAGATGCAAAACGGTCTTCACTTTTATAATAAAGATTGGTGTCAGGTGGCTAAAACATAAAAAAGCAGCCTGATTATCTTAAATGACAAAAGAACAACAATAGTGCATCACTGTGAAGTAGAAGGAAAAATAGTTTTTAAGTTTTTTGAAATGGAAGTTGTATCAGGGGCCCATATCAGGTCCACATCCAGCATTGATCAGGTTTATGGAGCAAAAAAGTTAGCTGAGCTTTGGGGATAAAAATATACATATACTTAAATTATAAACCAGTTAATACTGTTTTATGTGGTCTCAATGGGCTTTTAATCATATTTGGTTTATCAGTATTTCCTCAGTTGAAGATGAACATGTTTTTCATAGTCCAAGAACAGAGAGATAAAAAAGGATGATGCTGATTTTCAGATAGGTGCCAAAGTGCTTGAATGTATGCCTCTCTGTGTGTTATTATCTGTATTTATGTGCTTTTGTGCTTTGCTATATGTAATGCACTGATTAATTGTCGCTTTAGTTTCCTTGTAGAAATTACAGTGGCAATATAGATGATTGTGATTCTATTTTGCGTCCTTATCTGAAGTGATATTTGAATTGTTAACTCTGATATTTATATATCCAAAAGAGTTCACAGAATCTAAATGAAAGTGGACAGATATTTACTAAATTATTACAACATTTAATGAGGGAAGAATTTTATGGAACTGCACTAAAGGTGGGAATGTATTGTGATCTTGTTGGCCAACATTCAGTATCCTACTTTTTATCATGGTGCTCACTTTAGTTTTTTACTATCTCAGGCAATGTCATCATTGGCACGGGCATATGGAACAGTGAGCCTGTATCCAACTGGGAAAATCTGTTATCAGTGTGCAAAGAGTGAGTGCATGCCCCCTTGAATATAATAGCCAACTCTGTTCCTGTGCTTTGTGTCTCCTTGCAGTCTTTCAACAGCAGGCTGTCCATTCCGCTCCGGAGCAGCAGAAGCAGAAGGTGAAGCAGGAAGGAGGCGGGTCTGTCGCTTGTCAGAACTGTGGGAAACCCTGTAAGGGGGAGGCTCTCCGAGTTCAGAACAAACACTTTCACATAAAGTGTTTTGCCTGCAAACGTATGTAAAACCCAGTTCTTACTGCTTTCCTTCACACTGTCTCCACACAAACACACAACCCCAAAGGGCCAAGCTAAACGGTCTGAATGTGGACCATGTGCACTGAAATATATCAAGAAGTCAAGAAATCTTTTATATTTATTTGTCACTGAGTATTACTGCGGCAAAATTTCTCTTCGGCTACTTGTTCACATTACACATAAAGAAGGCAAAAAACTGAAAAACAAATAGGCAATGAACAAGGGTTACATTTTTTTTTAGCATTCAGGAAAGTCACAGATAACAGATAATGAGGTAATAGGGTGCTTATTGAACAATGATGATTTGAGGCTTTGTTTACAGCAGCATGCATTTAGATATTCAGAGATGATAGTGTGCAGTAGGCAGTAACATTAAGGTGATTGTAACGTATGATGTGCTAGTAACAGTGGGGGGATTTTAAAGTGTTGGACTGCAGTCTCCCATCAGGGGGCGATTGCCCTCACAGCTCTTGGGAAGAAGCTGTTTCTAAGTTTATTGGTTTTGGCTTCAAGGCTTCTGAAGCGTTTACCTGATGGGAGAGGGGCAAACAGCGCATTGCCTGGGTGGGTGGGATCAGTGGAGATGTGTCTGGCCCTTCTTTGGACTTGTTCTGCATAAAATGAGTCCAGATCCTGCAGACGGCATCCCACAATCCCCTGCGCTGTTCTCTCCACCCGTGTTAGGCCTTCCTCTCCTGAACTGTGCAGCTCCCATACCACACAGTTATGCTGATACACAGCACACTCTCTATGGTAGCTCTATAGAAGTTCTTTAGCAGTTTAATGGAAAGTCCAGTCCTTTTCAGTTTCCTGAGGAAGAAGAACCGTTGTTGGGCCTTCTTCACCAGGTGGGAGGTGTTCACAGACCAGGAGAGGTCGGAGGAGATGTGAATGTCCAGGAACCTGTTAAAATATCGTTTTGGTTTCAGGAGTGTTTTTATTACTACAGAAGTCTACAACAGGAACACCGCATTATTCAGGAAAATAACCTGGGGTGACCGCAGTCATGTAAATTCTTTAACAGCGTGAATCGTTGCTGCTGAAGTGGTCCTCAATGTGCTGCTTGAATTTGTGCTTTGCCTTCTGGATGCCTTTTTTCAGTTCACTTCTATCCCTGCTGTAGGCCAGTCTGTCTCCACATCTGAAGGCCTTCATCAGCAGGGACCGCACCGAGCCATCCACCCATGGTTTCTGTTTAGGAAACACTCTGATTGTCGTTGTGGGTAGGACAGCATCAGTGCAGAAGTGGATATAGGAAAGCACAGATGATGTGTAGCTTTGTAAGTCAGCGCCCTCTTTAAATACATTCCAGTCAGTGATTTCAAAACAGTCCCATAGAGCTGAGCAGGCCTCTTCTGTTCAAACCAGAATGGTTTTGATCGCTGGTCTGGTTCTGCAGATCAGTGGCTTGTAGGCAGGGATCAGGTCCACAGAGATGTGATCTGATGAACCAAAGTGTGGGGCTGTGGCAGCTTTGTATGCTCCTGGGATCTTACAGAAAACTTGATCTAATGTATTATTGTCTCTCGTCGGGAACTTAATGAAGTTCTGGACCTTGGGGAGCACCGCCTTTAAATTAACATGGTTAAAGTCCCCGGCAATTATCATAGCCGCTTCTGGATTACTGTTCATTTGGCCAGTAACAAAGCATTAAAGTTCCTCAAGAGCTAGCTTAGCGTTAGCTCTCGGCTGTACGTACCTTCCAATGATAATCACAGAGCTGAACTCTCTAGACAGTTTAAATGGTCTGCACTTAACTGCAAGGTATTCCAGGTCAGGTGAGCAGAAGGTTCCGACTACTTTTGCCAAAGTACACCAGGAGTTGTGGATGTAAATTGCCAGACCTCCTTCCTTGTTTTTATTAGCATCCACCATTCAATTGGCCCTGAACAGTGTGCACTCTTCCAATCCTACCGCTTCGTCGGGGACGCTGCCGTCTAACCACGATTCTGTGAAAATCGCTATACAAAATCATCTGTGAAGGTCGGCTCGCTGTTGGCGAGGGATCTTACGTTAGCCAGAGTGAGAGTGAGTAAAAACACAAAAACAAACAAAAAAGGCCGGAGCCCCTCAGCGGATACTGATCCCTGCGCCACCGCCATCTTAACAAAAAGATTTCAGGTTGAAGGAACGTGAATCTCTGATGGTTTGTCACAAGAAATATTTATGTAGGGTTTGGCCTTCCATCAGCTGTAAAAGGATATTAATATAAAAATGAGTAACTAATAAGGATCTTTGATGACAGATATAAGCCCGTCAAATGAGTTCTTTAGAAGATGTAAGTCAGGGTGGATTTTTGCAGTGTGTGTTTCAGGGTGGGTTACTGCCAGTGTCAGAATCTGAAATGTGAGCGTGTTTCACAAGTGTGCATGTTTGTGTGTGGTGCATGTATGAGTGTATGTATATATGTTTGTGAGTGTAGGGTTAAGTGCGTGTGTGTGTGCTGCCTAGAGTGTTTGTGCCCTTTCCTGCCCTGACTCTCACCATAGGCTCTGTGTCAGACTGCTGTTGTTTTCAACATACACTACGGTTGCTGAGCAACAGAGGGGTCTTTACAGTGACGACAGCTTCCTGGAGTTTATCACCTTCGATCCTATGCTGGCCAGCAGACAGCACCATCTTTGAACTTGTGGCCACAGAAGGAAGCAGCAACATTACCCATGATGCATTGTAATATGACAGCCGTGAATAGTCAATCCAGATTTCTCCAACCTTTAGTCTTTTTTTGATTGTAACCAAAAATAGTGCCACTATTAACATGTTTTCATTTTTGTTGATGTGCTGATTCCAAATATAATGCTAAATACCAAAAAAAATATATCTTAATCAGTGTAGTGTGAATCGAAAAAACTTTCATTTTGACTTTAAATAGGCCAGTTTCAAGGAGGACATAGACTTTAATGCTTTTCTAATTGATTGACATTTTTGTGTTCACATGCCTTAGGGCAGAATTCTTAAACACTATTAAATAGATGTTAAGACTAAAATTTTATTGCAGATATTGTAATCCTGATTCAAGCACAGAAAGCAGCTTTTTTCCTGGGGGAAGTTATTCTCCTTGCTTCTCTAATTAGGAAGCATGGGACTGGTTAATATAATAAAACTAGGCGGTTCTTGCCGTCAGTGGCTGCTCTTTGGGAAGTTCCTTTCACTCCACCCATCTGCCCTTTCGTCTGTCTATAAAAGCTGAATTGACTGAATTTCTTGCTAATTTGGGTTATTTCATGTACCAATTATCTCAGCACTAGAATGCTTTGGTTAGCCTTTGGGGTGGGGCTTTAGCAAATAAAACATGCTGTTGGTGACTTATTCCAAACGTCAGTGCTGGAAAGAAAACAACATATTTGTTTCAGTGTAGGTCACATTTCTTTTTGTGCTGCACAGAACTGAACAGAAAGTCAAAGAGAAATATTTCAAGGAAAGGTTAGCAGCAAATGTCAACATGCACGGTTCTGGGTTCTAGTTATAGACCATAAACCTGCACTCTATTAATGTTCATGTCACACCTGATCAGCCGTTCTAAACATATCATTAACTAAGAAAAGCACAGATTGTAATGTCACAGCCTATGGCTGTGTGTTGTGGTTGCCCTGCTGCTGTGTGCATGACGTCACTCCCTGTGTTGCACTGGCAATCTAGAGTGTTTACACCTGTGGCAGCTCTAATTACTGGAGCTGTTGCACCTGGAGGAACACTATATATTCCTGGCTCTCCCAGTGGGTAACAGCCAGATTCTCAAAAGCCATCCGTGAGCAGACCTTCCAGCGTTTTTTGACTGCCTTCCTGTGATTGGCTCAGATTGCTCTGTGGATTCCTGCTTATTTGCCTTGCCCCTGTTATGACTTTCTCATTGGCCTTCCGATCAAACCCTTGCAAGTATTCTGACCAAGTTTCTCTGCCTAATCCCTTTGCTACCTCTGCTTGTGTGTATGTTTTCGTGGAACTAGACATTGGACCGTTCCTGGACAAAACTCTCTCCCTTTGGTACCTCCGCCTGCCTCTGCTCTTCTGTGTATGACACTAGACTGTTTTCTGAATAACCCCCTTGCTGCTCCAGTGCTCACTAGCATCATACCGCTCAGTAAAGAGATGGGTTTTGTGTCACAAAGATGAAATGTGTAATACCAACCCAATAACAACAGGAAAAGACCTTCTTAAGAGGCTGGTTAAAGATGATGAGAGTGTGTGATTATCCACAGTAAATTGAGTACTGTACTGACATGGGCTGAAAGGCTACTCTGCCAGCAAGAAGCCATTAATCCAAAAGAAACACATAAAAGACAGATTACAGTTTGCAAATGCACACGGGGACAAGGAAATAATTTTTTGGAGAAATGTCCTGTGGTCTGACAAAACTAAAATTGAACTGTTTGGCCATAATGACGAAGCGATTCTGGTCCACCATCCGGCGTCTCAGGAGGGGGAAGCAGTGCAGCACCAACACTGTTTACAGTGGGGGTGGTGTGCTGCTGACCTCGACTCGGGACGTCGTGCGTCGGTGGGCGGAATACTTCGAAGACCTCCTTAATCCCACCAACACGTCTTCCATTGAGGAAGCAGAGCCTGAGGACTCTGGGTCGGGTTCTCCCATCTCTGGTGCTGAGGTTGCCGAGGTTGTTAAAAAGCTCCTCGGTGGCAAGGCTCCGGGGGTGGATGAGATTCGCCCTGAGTACCTTAAGGCTCTGGATGTTGTGGGGCTGTGTTGGTTAACGCGGCTCTGCAACATTGCGTGGACATCGGGGGCAGTTCCCCTGGATTGGCAGACTGGGGTGGTGGTCCCCCTATTTAAAAAGGGGGACCGGAGGGTGTGTTCCAACTACAGAGGAATCACACTCTTAAGCCTCCCTGGTAAGGTCTATTCAGGGGTTCTGGAAAGGAGGGTCCGTCGGATAGTCGAATCTCGGATTCAGGAAGAGCAGTGTGGTTTTCGTCCTGGCCGTGGAACACTGGACCAGCTCTATACCCTCAGCAGGATTCTTGAGGGGGCATGGGAGTTTGCCCAACCAGTCTACATGTGTTTTGTGGATCTGGAGAAGGCATTCGACCGTGTCCCCCGGGGGATCCTGTGGGGGGTACTCCGGGAGTATGGAGTACCGGACCCTTTAATAAGGGCTGTCAGGTCTCTGTACGACCGGTGTCAGAGTCTGGTCCGCATTGCCGGCAGTAAGTCGGACTCGTTTCCGGTGAGAGTTGGACTCCGCCAAGGCTGCCCTTTGTCACCGATTCTGTTCATAACTTTTATGGACAGAATTTCTAGGCGCAGCCAAGGTGTTGAGGGGATCCGCTTTGGTGACCTTAGGATTGCGTCTCTGCTATTCGCGGATGACGTGGTCCTATTGGCTTCATCAGGGCGTGATCTAGAGCTCTCACTGGAGCGGTTCGCAGCCGAGTGCGAAGCGGCCAGGATGAAAATCAGTGCCTCCAAATCCGAGACCATGGTCTTGAACCGGAAAAGGGTAGAGTGCCTTCTCCGGGTTGGGGAGGATGTCCTGCCCCTAGTGGAGGAGTTCAAGTATCTTGGGGTCTTGTTCACGAATGAGGGGAAGATGGAGCGGGAGATCGACAGGCGGATTGGTGCAGCGTCTGCTGTGAAGCGGGCGCTGTACCGATCCGTTGTGGTGAAGAGAGAGCTGAGCCAAAAGGCGAAGCTCTCGATTTACCGGTCGATCTACGTTCCTACCCTCATCTATGGTCACGAGCTTTGGGTCGTGACCGAAAGAACGAGATCCCGGATACAAGCGGCTGAAATGAGTTTTCTCCGTAGTGTGTCTGGGCTCTCCCTTAGAGATAGGGTGAGGAGCTCAGTCATCCGGGGAGGACTCAGAGTAGAGCCGCTGCTCCTCCACGTCGAGAGGAGCCAGTTGAGGTGGCTCGGGCATCTGGTCAGGATGCCTCCTGGACGCCTCCCTGGAGAGGTGTTCCAGGCACGTCCCACCGGGAGGAGGCCCAGGGGAAGACCCAGGACACGCTGGAGGGACTATGTCTCCCGGCTGGCCTGGGAACGCCTTGGGGTTCCTCCTGAGGAGCTGGCCCAAGTGGCTGGGGAGAGGGACGTCTGGGCCTCCCTACTGAAGCTGCTACCCCCGCGACCCGACCCCGGATAAGCGGAAGACAACGGACGGACGGACGGACGGACGGGCCATAATGACTATTGTTACATTTAGAGGAAGAAGGGGGAAGCTTTGGAGCCTTGTAATGCTACCCAACTGTGAAATATGGTGGTGGCAGCGTCATGTTGTGGGGTTGATTTGCTGCAGGAGCGAATGGTGCACTTCCCAAAATAGATGGCATCGAAAGAAAAGAACAATATGCGGAAATTGAAGATTTATGGGCAGAGCTGAAAAGGCGTGAGCAAGCAAGTGGGCCCATTCAATTACAGTTCTGTCAGGATGAATGGACCAAAGTTCCTGCCAACTTTAGTGAGAAACTTGTGAAAGGAAAGGTTTATTTAGATTTCATGTCTGAAAGTGAAAAAGCACATGTTTCTTTATAAAGTGTATGTAAACTTCTGGTTTCAACTGTATGCTGCGTTATTACGAACGCAAACATGATGGGTAGATGTTTGCCTTGCAATCAGAGGGTTGCCGGTTCAAGTCCAGCCTTAGTGCATACTATAGTTGTATTCCTGGGCAAGACCCTCAACCCAACTTGTCCTTATGTGTTATTGTGATTATTTGGGTCTGAAGGGACCATAGGTGCAGAGGGGCACCCACACTTCCACCACTGAGTGAAAAATAGAGGAGTGAATACATAATGCATGAAATTTTAAAGTGTCTGTGAGCTTCTAGACAAATGGCATATAAATCTAATGCATATTATTATATGCACACACACACACACACACATACCATGGACTGTTCCCCTCACACACATACACAATTTGTATACAATCTGTATAGATTCTGTAAATCTTATCTGCCATTATTTATCTTGTATTATAAACCTGCTAATACATATATAATTCTTCTCCTAACATTCCTGTATATTCTGTATAATCTGTGCATATAGCTCCCATATTTATATTTATACACAACATTTTATAGTCCCCTACTATTACTTTTTACTTATACATACACTTATAAATAATATTTATATCCTGTATAGCACTTCTGGATAGATGCAAACCACATTTCGTTGCTTTGTACATGTGTACTTATTCTATAATTGGAGTTACTGATCTATCCAATGTAGCAAAAAAAAAATCCCAATCATTCTTATCTACACTCAATGAAATGCCTTGTTAAAAAACTTTCAGATTTGTAAGTATTTTGAATACTTTACTGTTTTTGAAAGCATATTCACAAAGGAGCAATAAGCAATATTTCACCACTAAGTAGGGCTTGAGCACTATGTAGACCAAAACAAGAGTGTGACAAGCCACACCTCTCTCTACCTCCACTCTAGCTGCAACCCGTCGCCTGGTATGTGCATATATGCAAAAGATTGGGAGTTGGTTCCTCAGGAGAGGAGCCTGATAACTAAAAGATCTGCCTGCCATTCTACTTTTAGAGACTCTAGGAACCACCAGTAGACCTGCAGTCTGAGAGCGAAGTGCTCTGTTAGGAACATATGGAACAGATGTATGATGGAGCTCGATCATATAGGGTTTTACATATGAGAAAGAATTTTAGATTCTTTTCTGGATTTGACAGAAAATCTGCAAATCAAGGCTAAAATTGTGGGAATATTATCTCACTTTAATATTCTTTAGAATTTTTGCCTTAGCATTTTGGATTTGCTGAATGCTTCTCACTGAAGTTAAAGGATATCCTGATAGAATTAAAATAATCAAGCCTCCAAGTAAATCATAAATCCACACTTCCTGTTTATGGTACAACTTCAAATGCAACTATTCACCCTTTATTATTTATCCCAGCCTTGGGGCCCAGAATTAATGCCAGTCGCCCTATATTTCATGCCCTCCTGTGCCCAGACGGTCCGGACCAGATGTAGCAGCTCCTCAAAAACAGAATTTATTTGCATAATAATGATTGCTATGATTGTCTTACAAATTAGGTCTGAATTACACTGGTCTTTTTAGGTGTTTGATAAGGTGTGTAGCTGTGTTTTTGAAGGGGTGTACAAGCAATACTGACAGACACAGCACACGTTGTTGGTTATGATGTTTTCATTTTATAGAGCCAGGAGAAGGAATTTAGTACCTTTCTTTTACTTTTTATTTATCCATTCTGAAAATGAACGACAAAGAACATGGGGACAATATGGGTGTTACGGTAAAAAGATTTAGTAGATCTTTCAATTACAAGAAAGTAAGACGGTTGTTTAAAGACTTAAGTTACAGCATAAATTTAAGTTTCTTATTTTTTTCTTATACTTTTCTTACCTAAATATATTATGACGTCTCTTTTTCTAAATGCTCATTTGGCTATGTTGTTTAGTTTAGTCCCCGGATAAATATATTTGTGGAAACAAGGAACAAAATACTATCTTAGTCCATTAATCTGCTTTCCATTACTCATTGCTCATCACCACCTGTTTTTGATGGGTGCTGTTTTCTTGGCAGCTGTTGTCGAAACAATATTGGATGCTTTTAGGAAGTGTCTAGCTTTTTAAGGGCCAGTTTTGGCTCTCTCCCGTCATCCTGTTATGTCTGCTTCTCAGGCATGCTTTGAGTGACACGAGACACCTTTAGCAGCACACATCTGCAGAGAAGAAGCTGAGGCACCCACGTTTTGCATAAACTGTTTTAGCTCTCTGGAGGTAAACATTATTTAGACACTTAGGGGAATGCTGAAATATTAAAACATATGGCCACACCCTGACGAAGGGGAGACTGCATTTGGGTGTTTCTTTCTGTCATTCACACACTTCCTCCAGATGCACTGAAGAACACTAACATGGGTGCGGCATCTTGTTATTGCACTCTTGTTTCTCCATTAAACTCAAAACTTTTTTCCCCAAAATGGGTGGAACCACATGTGTGTCTTAGATATACTTTCAGTCTTCCTCTTGAGGCAGTTCATGTAACCAAACTTTGTTCACTCTGAAGAAATTGTTGGAAACAGATGAAAAACACGTGTGGTGAATAACTTGCCAGGATTATTTCACAAGATGAACCCCGGTTCACCATGAGTAAAAGTTAAGCAGAAGCTTTCCATGTTAGTAACTGTATCACTGTCAATGTCTTGGAGCTAAACCTTTCGAAATGAAAGTCACTCAAGCTCTGTCAACAATGCAACGTGTGCTTTGAAATTTTACATTCCCAGTTCTCAGTTTCCTCTTGCGGTTCAAATTTCATTTCTTCTACCAAACTCTCTAATCATTCTGACATCATTTTGGTTATTTCTCTCCACTTTATATCCACTTTATAGTTTTGTGTCCTAAGGTGGACTCATGGAGGAGGTGCCAGACATCTAATATATTGGGGTTTTTCAGTTGAAGCTGTCCTGACCCAACAGTCTCTGACACCTCGTTCAGACTTCAAATGCAATTTGGTTCTTTGTCGTATCTAAACTACACTGACTAATGTAGTATAAAATAGATGTATCTCAGTTCAGCCTGTGTCAGACCCTTCTCACCTCACTTGCAAGTTAAGGGTCTATTTACCCTTTTTGCCAGTTTACATCACAATTTCGAACACACGGGTTGTCAGTTTTTTTCTTGCTTCCATTTCACACACATAAAAAAACTATTTTGTACACTTCTAAATAACGATTGGGTATCACTTTACTTCTCTTGGTAGTTCAGGATTTTTCTTATATGACTGAGACAAATATTAATTAAAGGAAGAATGCTATGATGTCTCCTTTTGATTCGTTCCTCGATGTCTTCGAGCCGAGATACTCATTCATGTTAAATTGCACTTTATTTCACCTAAAATAAGTGGATAAAACAGCATCCTGGTAGGGACCTGATTCGTGTCCTTTAATATTATATTGTATCCAATTCTGTATGTTAAAGGACTCATCCTTTGCAGTGTATCCAGATTCATGTTGTGTCAGCTGCAGACCAGAAATACACAATACTAGACTTAGACTTAGACAACTTTATTTGTCATTTTGTATGCACAGAGTGCGTACAGAACGAAATTTCGTTTCGCATACAGCTTGAAAAGTTGCAGTAAATAGCAGTGAATTACAGGATAAGGTGCAGCAGTGATTTATAGTAAACCATTGAAGTGTAAACAATGTAAACAGTGCAGGAGAAAACAACCGTGGTAACTGAGAGTTCGGCAGCATTTGTAGTGCTAGATAAGGATGCAATGATGGAATGTGCAAATATATGAATGTTGTACAGAGTCCATTACTATTTGAAATGTTCAAAATTAATATGTATTTGAATTCCTGAACCATCCGGTGACAGATGTTTCCTTTTTGTACTGAAAACAAAAACACCAAATTTTCACATTCACATCACTTGGGCATCCCCCTTTATAAGCTTCCTTAAATATTCAGAAATGAGTCACCCAAACAGGCCACATCCTGCGACGGTTTTCTTACACAAAAGGTCGGCGAGTGACAGCAACCCTGCTGGCGCCGCCCCTCGTCTTACAAATACTGTCCAACCCTGCTCTCTGCTTACCTCGCTTCTTGAATCAGATGCATATCAGTGCTGCCAGCCCCCTTTGAAATGTTGTGAAATGTTATTACTGGAAAAGGTCTATGAAGTTCAACAATTCATGGGTGTATGCTTAACCTGGCAACCTTTGCATAAGTAAGCTGAGATGCTGTTATTGGAAAATTGTGTCCCCAGCAGAGGGATCTATGTATGAAATGTATGCATTTCATTCCAAGGACACATTTATTAACAGTTTTTAAATCTTGCTAGACATTTGTGTTAAAAATACATTTCACAGCTCTGTGGAATTGCTAGAAAAAATGTAGAAGCCATATAGGTTCCACATTGAAAGATGAGACATGCAATAGCTATGACTTGGCTACGGACTGCATCTGAATGAGAACAATGTAGAAAATAATGCGAGAAATCTGTTTTGCATGTGACTGCATGAAATTGTAACTTCAGCTCAGTATGCTTCTTGTCAGATTTATGGAGTGTATTGTTTTTACATTTTTCCCAGGGAGGATAAAGTGTTAGGACCAAAAAACTCGTTTATGTGAGACAGACCATAAACTACTTCTCTGTCTCAGGAATTTATTGAGACTCAGGGTTCGGGCGGACAAGATTCCCGTTCTCCGTTCAACCCACTGCACTGCAGAAAACTTCAGTGTGCCTAACAGTTCAACCTCCAATAAAGTCAGTAGTTTGTAGAGTCACCTTTTGCTTCCATTCTGGCTGCAGAGTCTTTGGATCAATCTCTATGAGCTCACCACATCAAAACACTGGGATTTCCATCCTCTCCTCAAAGCTAAACTGCTCCAGCTCCTTTATGTTTGATGGTTTTCACTTGTGAACAGCAGTCTTCAAGCATAATCGCAGATTCCCAATTGGATTGAGGTCTGGACTTTGATGAGTCCAAAATATTCCAAAATCCAAATATCCAAAATGCCACTTTTTGGCTCGGCTGGGTAGCACTACCAGTGGAGTCTGTTTCAGACAGGGCGGTGGTCGGGTCCGTGGCAGACTGTCAAATGATGGGGGTGGTTGGTCGGGAGTCCCTCAGTCAGCTTTAGCTATGTTCCAGTTGCAAGTCAGGAATTCAGTTGGACTTTTTGCTAATTTTTGCTAGAGTGCCTTCCTGAAGTCACAGGGGGCCGTCATATTTCAAATCAATGCTGGAAGTCCATAACGGAAGATGGTTAAGTCGTCCTAAATCATCCTAATTTAAATAATTTCTTTTCAACTGTAAGGTAATTCAAACTCCAATTTCAACCTTTTTCTTTGATGCAAATACCCCTTGCCTGCTGTTTGTAGAGATGCTCTGTATGCTGCGCTTTGTTTTCTTGATTGTCTATATTTTTGCCAATATAGTTCTGAAACATACCCAAAAAAAATTCTGTGCTAACGCTAAGCTAATGTTAGCCCAGACCATCGAGTCAAGCGGAAAAGAGACTTTATCACTCATAATAGTATTTATTTAATCTGTTCAGAAAATAGCTTATGTTTTAACTCTCTTTATCTGTCTGATGTACTTATTCAAATTTGCTAAGAAAAAGCAATATATCGCGCGAACAAGAAATGCCCAAAACCTTTGGTGGGGACTTCCAATATGGAATGGTGATACGGCAGCTCCCCGTGACTACAGAGGGGTCCCTCTCAATTCTTAGGCTCTTTGACTGAATTGATCACTAGCACAATGGGCTAAGGTGAAAGTATTTTCCTGGCTAAGTGGAACCGGTTTTCCAACTTCTGTTGACAATCCATTAGATTTTTCTAACTTGCAAATTGGACATCTTTAGTGTAAATGGGACACACCACTATACCATTCAAAATGAATTAGCTAACAATTCACTTTAATAATTGTGGTTTACTTAGCAACTCACATTGTTTGACTGCTATTAAAAAAATACCTACCTAAATCTTTGAGGCGACTCATGGTGAAAGTAAATCATAAAAAGTCAATTAATGAAAACCACCACAAATTACAAGAAAAACACAAAAACAAAAACATTACTGTCAGGACCTAATTCTGTGAAACATGAGAGTGTTAACATTTTCATCTCCAGTTTTAGCTTCTCTGGGTATTGGAATCCATTTTTCTAATAAAACATGTTTTTAAATATTGAAACCAGCTTCTCCTGTTTAATTCAGAGGACAGCAGGCCAAATTTGTTGTGCAACGTCCTCACTCATTTAACAAGCTAAATTGAAGGAAAAACAAGTGTGGCTCTGAGATCCTCCAGTGCAGAGAAAGCAAATCTAACAGCACACAGAAAACCTTGGAGAGTCATTTAAATTATGTAAGTGGCTTCTCAGTAGATGAGGTAAGCTTCAGAGATGGAAGTCATTACTTTTATGTAAAGCAATATGCCTTTAATCCTTAGAAAATACACTACAACGTTGTTCTTGCCTCAGTGATCCTTTTATATATTCCTCACACCAGCAACCTAAATGATAGCCCTGACATGATGCTTAGTCTTTCTAGAAGTTTTGCATGGAAAATTTCAATGGTTTTGGGCTGGGATATAAGGACATCACCAAAGGCTCACGTGTTTGCAGAAACTGTCACTGTTACCACTCACCAAGAGTTCATAAGGCCAACTCCTCTTGGCAATAGTAAGAGTTTTATCTCTGCAGGCGTGTAGCCATTGACGTATTGAGGAAAAAAGTTCAGTTAGCTCAATCGTGATCTCATCCTCTGAGGAAATCCAGAGTGAGTTTATGTACACACACTCTGTTGTCATAGAGATGCAAAAAAGTTTGATAAAGCTTAGGCCAAAGCTTTCAAATTACTGTTATTTAGAGTTTAGAGGTGTTAAACCTTCAGCAACTGTTGTTATCAGGTATTGAAGTTTCAGTTATTTAGAACAACAGTTAGGTTTCATCACTACTGTTTGCCATTATACCACAGCAACGAAGACAGAAAGACATCATTTGAAGTTAAACAAACTCTATCTCTGTACAGTTCCACCTGCTCATACACTACTTTTAGAATTACATTTATTAGAAAAACAAATGGATCTGGTTAAGTGTCATCATTTAACACTGAGGAACATCAAAAATATATGGAATTTAGAGAATCCTTGAGTTGATCTTAGCTAGGGCTGGACAAAATTTAATAACAATATATATTGATCAATAGATGTGTGGTTCAATAGAAAAAAAGGGTCCATAAAAAGTTCAATAGAAGAACAGTTTTCCTTCCTTTGCATTTTAGCCTATCATGTAGGTTAATACTACACCCTCCCAGCCAATCAAAACGCAGACCCAGGAACGCTCCGTCACCAAGCTTCACAGAGTTCATAGAGCCCATTTATCGATATGCTTTTTCTTCTCGTCCAGCCCTAGTCTGCACTGAAATAAATGTCTATTGGAGGTTATTCGTAAGTCCTGTTCGCAGTTAAAAAATATTGTACGATTTTAGCTTCTTTATAACATTGCTTCCATTCACTGAGGTTGCATATATTTGTTTTTGCGTACACCTCTGCTCACAGGTTTCTTAAGGTCCCATAACAGCGTTATAACAACACATACACAATGCCTTCACGGAGAACAGACATTTACTGAACTGTGCGTTGTTGCTGTGAAATGTATATGATGTTGCATTCTCTTCTACTTTTAGTCTGCTTCTCTTGGTGCCTTCCATGTTTGCAGGCTGCTGCTCTTTTGCCTAAATACAATATCAATTGCTGCACTCTGATTTGGGAACCCTGGGAACTTTCATACGATTGGCTCAGGAACCAGGAAGTAAACACACGCTACATTCTGAACCGAAGTAGTTCCGGACCATACCTCTAGGTTTGAAAGGAGAAACACTTGACTAAGACATTGTTGATGGAGAGAACCGATTGTTTATCGAGAATGTTACTTCCATCCCAGGTGAGAAATGAGAATGATTTAGGTTGATTTTACAGTAAATATCTTACTTATTGCTCCTTTAATATCTGTTGGAGCCCATGGCCCACCCTCATACTGCATCCTACTGCTGTGATTCTTTTTAGGGCCAGTTGACTTTTATTTATTAAAGAGTATGACTCTTAAATTACGCTGCATGACCCACCGGCTTGATAAGTAATATTTTGCCTGCCTGTTTAATATAATGTTAAACCCAAAATTATTTATACCCCGAGCAGATTTAGATTTAAAAATATTTTCATTCAGTCAAGAAGGTTTTTTTTCTGATAGTAATCAGGAATCTTTTGAGAGATAACAAAACCATGTAAGGGACAGGTTAGTGTTTAATTTACATTTTAACAAAGAATGCCATGTGCAAATCTATCCTTACTCTTCCCAATAATCAATGGAAATTTTTATTTTATTGGCATTACAGCAATCAACCTTCTTCTACTTGCTGAGCAAATTTTCCCATGTTTCCTCAGGTGTTTTAAGGATTTGTCTTCAGTGATGAGCTCCAAGTCTGAGGTTGGAAAGTCTCCTAATCATCATCATCCACAGATTCTCTATCAGATTCTAGTCAGGACTCTGGTGGAGGCACCAGTAAACACTGATATCAACCGATGATGCTTATGAGAAGAAGCTTGTGTTTTTTCTGGGAGGGACAAAAACAGCAAACATACAAAGTGCTGAGGTAGGGGAGTAGGCAGCCAACGGGGTGAAGATTAGCATTGCCCCCTCACTGCTAGAAGACCATAGGTTTATATTTGGGTTTGGGTCAGTCTGTGGAGCATTTGCAGGTTCTTTCTGTTTGTGTCTGGTTCTTCCATTTATTCCAGTTTCCACAATACTAAAACATGAATGTTAGGTTGACTGATGAATCCTAATTGTCTTTATGAGAGAGTTTGAGATCATATTGTTATTCATGTGTTATATGTGGTGGCCCCCCAGTGGACTTGTTTCCAATCCCATTTTTTTTTTTGTTCTGTTGCTGTAAGTGAAAGATTTTATAGCCAGCTGTGAGTTACAAAGCTAGCAATATTTTACGGAAAATAGAGTAGAATCTAAACAAGTGGAGAACTCTTAAATATGATCAAAGACAGCAGCAAGATCAAACTTATTTTTTTTAATCACTCTTTGGAAATAAATATTATTAGATCAATCAAACTACCTCATAACTTTGTGTGCTTAATTCCCCCATCCCTCCATGACTTGTAAGAAATCCCAGGTATTATAGAATGAGACAGGGCAAAATTAGACATGGCAGATCAAAGGGAGACAGCCTTGACTGTCTCCATTAGCAGTGAAGGATGTTTGCATGTTTTCGTAATCCACTTTATCTAATACATCCTTTTTGATCTACATTAGACACTAATACGAAAGCAACATCTACTCATCTGCAGTATATAAACAGTTGCTGAGCTAAGGAAGAAGCATGTAATATTAATAGGTTGGGTTTTCTGTCAGTTGTGGAGGACATAAAGCTTTCTGTTAGCAATGGACCCAGTAAATGATGAATGCAATTCCTGAGCTTCTTAGGCAAGTGGCTTACTGTTAATATGGTAAGAGGAGGAGGCTAATGCAGGTTGTGAAAGATGAGCTGATGAGAACTGCACTCGGCACCCACAGGGTATATTTTTGCTGCCGTGTGTCTTCCAACCAACAGAGGACAGAGCTGGTTGTTGTTCTGTTTGTTATACAATTCAAAGTCAGGACTACATTGCATCAAAGCAAGTCTGGGGCGTGCTCCGATGGCGCAGGGGTAGTGAGCACGACCCATGCACAGAGGCCTTGGGCCTCGTTGCGGCTTACCCGTGTTCAATTCTGGCCTGAGGTCCTTTGCCGCATGTCTTCCCCCCGCACTCAAACCCCCTTTCCTGTCAGCCTACTTTGAAAAAAAAACAAGCCACTAGTGCCACAAAAAACAGAAAAAGACTACAATTAAAAAAGTACGTCTAACATCGAGGCCTTTGTCACATAAAACAAATCAAAAAGTATTACGTTTAAAGCACACAGCAGTTCGTAGCAGAAGAATTGATTCCCGTTGACCATTTTAACCGTTTGTTACATGACAACCACCAATTCAGTGTATTTTCATGTACTTTTATTCAATAGACAAACACAAAGGGGTATATAATAGTGAAGTGGAAGGAAAACCTCTCTATACATCCATTAAAATCCATTGGTGTTTTTCCCACTAGTCTTAAGCATTATCTCATTCTTGACAGATTGTCCGAAGTGTGTACGGGATGTTCTGGGGCCACTGGAAAGTATGTCATCCACTTCCTGAGAAAACATCCCTACTTGTATTGTTGTGGTTGTTTTAAAAGTTTGCTGTGTTCCCTGCTGGGACATTATAATACAAACAGTGAAACGTTTATGGAAAAAGGTTTTCCAACACGTTTGTTCAGGTTTTCACAGGGGATTAAAGGGTTGACAAAGTGAAGAACTTGTAGGGAAGCGTATAACTTGTCATTTGACTTTGGTGTGATGTGCAGGCGACTCAGATGTGTGGTACATCCTGTTTCGTCCACAGCAGTGAACATCAGTTTGATCCTGTTAATCCCTGCGGTCACACTCCTGATCTCTGGCGTGCATTTAACCAGTTTTTTTTTTTTTTTTTTGTCTGGGCTACAACTGAGGATAAAACTAATGCAATTGAATTACTTGGGGATGTAATTAAATGACTTGGTTTTATTATTGGATCAAATTTAGAATTGTTTTCATTACTCAGTAACTTTGTAAAGTGGCTAAAGAAAACTGATTTGATTGAACGCTTGAGGACAGGGACTGAAATCATGTTGACGGCACTACATGAGGCTGAGTACACAGACTTACTGTAGATCTGATCAAGATGCTCATTGGGTTTTGCCCTAATCTGCCAGCAGAGAGGTCATGAACTCCAGACTCCTAGGGATTGGAACCAACTCACATTCACTAAATTAGAATCTGATTCAAAAGTCCATGTATTTCCTTAACTCAATTCACTAAGTGCCACACATTAGATCAATTTTATTCTACTTGTGTTTGATATTTTGAAGCGTCTATTACTGTTAATTGATTTAGATGATTTTCTGCATACTGCTGATGAAAACATGACATTTAGGATACAAATATTACATATGACCAAGACAAAAACATTTTTAACACAGAAATTTGGGCTTAATGAAAAATATGTGTAATATCTGCTTAACGGTTGTTGTTTTCAAAAGGTGGTTTTGTAAACAAACAAGCCTCATCACAATTCCTGTTTGATTTTTTCCGAATATGACTGAAATGTGAATGCAGCCGTACAAACCGCCTTACAATGATGCAAGTACACAGGCATTCGAAACCTTCATATGGTCATGCACATTTGAGACACTGGGTGATTGTGTGGTATAACATTTGCTACAGTGTAAGGACCATTTTCCAAATATATACCACATTGTGAGGACCAACTTCTCCATCTAGGGACCAAAGTTTGCTTCCAACAAGGAAAAGTCCAGTTCTTGAATTAGGGGTTAGGTTTAGGGCTAAGGGGTTAGTTGAGTTTAGGTTAGGTTGGGTTTAGGGTCAGGATCAAGCCATGGAAATCAATGAATTAATGGAAGTCAATGCATAGTCCTTGTTACAATAGCAGAACATCACGTGTATCTGAGTCGTTCCCTCCCTCTCTTTGTGTGTGTACTTGTACATGCAGCTGAGTGAGGACATATTTTGCATATCTTACTACTAAAGTAAGGACTTAGATGTAAAGTGAGGCCTTTTTTTTGGAGGGGGGGGGGGGGTAGGTTTAGGACTAAGGTGTCACTTAGGTTTTGTTTTGGTAAACTGATCCTCCGGCTCTGAAGAAGGAGAAGTAATGCATAGTCAACTGGACCCCCTCATTTAGGTTAGAGTTAGGGTCAGGAGAAGGCCATAGAAAGGGTTGAAAATGAGTGGAAGTGAAGTCACGGTCCTCAATGAGTATTTAGGACAAGTGTGCGTGTGTGTGTGTGTGTGTGTGTGTGTGTGCGTGTGTGTGTGTGTGTGTGTGTGCGTGTGTGTGTGTGTGTGCGTGTGTGTGTGTGTGTGTGTGTGTGTGTGTGTGTGTGTGTGTGTGTGTGTGTGTGTGTGTGTGTGTGTGTGTGTGTGTGTGCGTGTGCGTGAGAGAGACTGTGCAGAACTGAGGGCACCAGGTAAACGTAATTTAACTTTCCTGTTTTTCTTTCCAGAAAACAAAGAATAAGGGAGGATAGCCAGTTGGGGCACCCTCCCGGGGGGCACAGTAGTTATGTGACGTCATCCGGTTGCTATGGCTAATGTCCTTTATTATTATTCTGAGTTCCTGTCATCTTTTGAACAAAGCCAGACAGATGGTGGCGAGAATTTACCCACCCATGTTTGTGGTTTTGTTGGGACTTAAAGCAGTAGACACGTGTCAGACTGGCTCTACTAACAGCAACATCTTTTCATTGCTTGCTTTTGGTCTATTTAGAGAGGAGCTTAATGTGTGGAAGCTTTAGCTTTGTCAGATCCTGTTGACAGGTACTACACAGTGCTTCTTTTGTCATTTTTTTTGTGTTACAACTACAAACCTCAATGCATTTTATTAGGGTTCCATGTTACAAATCAACACAAAGTAGTGCATAATTGTTAAATGGAAGGATAATTATACATGTATTTAAAAACGTACGAGACATAAAAATCTGAAAAGAGTAGCCTACAGTTCTATTCAGTCCCCTTTTAATGTGATAACCTGAAATAAAACCCTGTTGCCTTCAGAAGTCACCAGAACAGCTCTTCTGAGTGTGGAGCTGTTCCGTTTCCGGCTCTTAGAAAATAAAGAGCATCATAAACACCCAGGAACCCAGCAGACAGGTCAGGCACAACGTTCTACAGAAGTTTAAAGCAGGGTTAGGTTCTAAAATAATATCCCAAGGAATGCTAAGACTACAAATCACTCTAAACCCACCATCTGTAATGAATTGTACTCCGGGATTCTGATATTAAACACGGAGATGTGTTTCAAAAGATTGATTGATGAGGGTGTAGATGACAGTCGGTCAGGACAGACTGGTAATGGCAGGAGATGACTGAGACAGATGACCTGCCGATGACGACTCTGGCAGACCGGCCAGGTGATGATGAAGCGGGATGACCAGAGTAACAGCTGATGAGTTCCCAAAAGGAGGGCAGAGCGAGAGCGAACTCACGAAGTAGACGGTGCACACAAGCACTACTAAGCCAACTAGTGAGGGCAGGCTAAGCACACAGGCACTGGGGAACCAACATGCAGGCAGTGCAATCCTAGGTTGTGGCAGGGAGTGGTTATGTGAGGCAGGTATAAATAGGCAGAGTCACAGGTGGAACGGCTTGGTGTTAACTGGATAGCAACAGTTGGGGCTGAGTGGTGGTACTAAGCGGTGGCTGAGAGGGGCATGGAACGGGGAAGGATCAATCAGCCCCAAAAACACAAACAATCGTGACACCATCCCTATAATGAAACATGGTGGTGGCAGTATCATGCTGTCAGGACTCTGTCAGGATTATGACCTAATTCCAATTGTGAAAGGGTCACAAGGCTTGCCAATTAATGTGCACAGACACTTCCCATCCAACCTGACGGAACTTCAGGCTATTTTAAAAAGAAAAAAAAAAAAGAATAGGTAAAACTTTCAGTCTAGATGTTTAAAGAGACGTCCACCAACAGACCTGCAGCTGGAGTGAGACGATGTTCTGTAAAGTTCTGTGTCAGAGAGGCTGAATATAAATTTAACTAACTACAGACTATTTTTTGCAACAGACAACCATTTATCCTTCACAATTATGTTCCAGTTGGTTTATCACATTAAATCAAACATAACAACAGTATCTATTCAATTTTTGTATTTAGTGATGTCTCAGTAAGAAGTTGCGGGATTGGATAAGAAGATTTATGAGTAATAAAATCGTCCATATTAATCATGTATTATCATGAGTCAGAGCACATGACCCATGTTTGGAGGCCTCTTCTGCATGTCTCCCCCCCTCAACCCCATGTCCTGTCAGCTTACTGAAGGTCACTACTGCCCAAAAGTGAAATAATGAATGGAATAAATCCCAACTGTAACTATTCAGAAGTGAGACTGAAGCAGAAAAGTGAGGAATAAAAGTTGAGGTGAAGGTCCAGCTGTAACTGGAGCTGAGGGTGTGCTGCATGCATTGGACAGCAATTTCATTGGCATTACCTACAAAAAGGTAACTTGCAGAAGTTCGACTTCTAACTAGATGCTGGTGGATTTCAGTCAACGTCAGGAAGTCAGGGAAGAGAGACTTGAAGAAGATATGTTGGTGGGTCAGTGAAACATACTCTTTCTGATAGATATACAGATATACACAGTGAAAATCGTATAACTGAACAGAGAAAGAAAGTCCATCTCCCTTCTTATGAACCATGCAAGATTATTTTGGCCTAAATAAAAGAAACACTGGTAACAAAGCTTGTTATTTTAATCTATTCATTTTTGTCACGCTTTATTTATGGAACGAAAATCCTTCTCATTTGGGCGTTATTAGTTTCAAATGTCAGTCCTTCTTACCTTTTTTCCTCTTTCTCCTGTGCTCTTTTTCCAGTATGTGGCTGTGAACTTGCTCAAGGAGGCTTCTTTGTGCGCCAGGGTGAATACATCTGTACGCTGGACTACCAGCGGCTGTACGGGACTCGCTGCTTCAGCTGCCAGGACTTCATTGAGGGGGAGGTGGTGTCGGCGCTAGGGAAGACCTACCATCCTCGCTGCTTTGTCTGTGCCTCATGCAAGTAAGAACAGGGATCCTGGGAAGTAGAATCTATACGACAATAATCTAAAAAGGGATACAAATGTGGAGCAAGGCTAACACCTCTAATCTCAAGCTTGCTTACAGCTTGAACCATTCAGCACACTGTGTCAGTCTCCTGATCTCAACCTCCCTTCATATGCATCCTGACTCATCCTTTCATCCCACTCATCCTCCACAACCCTCTTCACATCTGCTTCTTCACACTCATCTTCCTTAATTAAAACATCTTTGATTTCTACTTATTTTCCTCATGAACCTTTTATTACTCTCATCCCTCTGCATGACCAATTTTCATCCATTATCTTCCATCTTTAAGATCATTTGTTTCCACTCATTCTCTGCATCCTTCTTTGTGACTCTTTTTATCCCACTCAGCATCTTCATCCCTCTACATGACCCATTTTATTTCACTCAACCTCCACATCCTACTTTACAACTCCTAAGTATGACACTCACTGTCCCATCCCTCTTTGTGGCCACTTTTCATATCATTCTTTGACCTCATCTGTTGCTATGGCCCCTTTTCATCCTAATTATTCTCCTCATTCCTTTGTGGCATACTGAGCAAGCATGAAGCGACAATGGAAAGAAAAACTCCCCATTAACGGGAAGGAAAACCTCCAGCAGAACCAGGCTCAGTATGAACGGTCATCTGCCTCGACCGACTGGGGGTTACAGAAGACAGAGCAGAGACACAACAAGAGAGACAAAAAAGCAGAGAAGCACACATTGATCCAGTAATCTGTTCTACATTAGATGGTAATAGCGGGTGATCTGTCTTCTCTGGATGATGTCCCAGTTAACAGAACGTCAGACCAGGTGTACCTACTATGAAGAAAAAAAGACAGAGAGAACAAAGAGTTAAAAGCTGAAATGACGACTGTCACGATTTGTCTACGGATGAACCCAGAACCACACACACGGGACTAAAAATGAAAAGTCTTTATTGAAGGATTGATGGGATGGAGGGTAATGTAACCAGCGAGGTAGGACTGCACGGGAACCAGGGTGAAGATGATTGCAGGAGCTGACGGCCCGGAGAGAGAGTTCCTGGAGCCCAGAGACAGGTAGCAGAATTCACAGTTCAGCCAGCCAGAGCACCACAGCAGGAGTCCACAGCACGACAGAGAGCGAGCCAGATCACAGCAGCTGGTTACTCAGCACTGCAGAGAGCAAACCTTGAACAGAAGCAGAGGTGGCAGGTTTCCAGTAGCAAGCAGGAGACCTGTGGACAGGCATGGAGTAGGTATTGAATGATGACGGACCGGCAGGGAAGTGAGAAAAGAGGGAGGCTTAAATAAGGAAGCTGGCAGGTGAAATGAGTCTGACTGATTGATTGACTAACTACCAACAGGTGTGACTGACTGCAAGGGGAGTGACGTGAAGGCCGAGTGAGAAGGGGAGGAGGAAACTGAAAACTAACAATATATAAAGTCAAATCATAACTAAAACCCAAACGAGGAAGAAAAAATTAAAACTAATGGGACAACGACAAGCAATGCAAAACTGGAGAACAGTAGAACTCAGTAGAGAGAAAAATAGACCCTGATGTCCTCCAGTAGCCTAAGCCTATAGCAGCATAACTATAGAGGTAGCTCAGGGTAACATGAGCCACTCTAACTATAAGCTTTGTCAAAAAGGAAAGTTTTAAGATTAGTCTTAAAATTAGACAGGGTGTCTGCCTCACGGACCAAAACTGGGAGTTGGTTCCACAGGAGAGGAGCCTGATAGATGACAGAATCTCATCTTGTTTCTCTTAACTAGGCGTGGCTTGGTCCTGGCTAATGAAACCTTTCTTGTAAGTTAGTGTTTGCTGTTGGAAAGAAGTGAGCAGCAGTCTTGCACCATCAGCTGAAAGAAGCCTCATGAATCTTTTTAACTTCTTACCTGTGTCTTAACACTCATATCAACAGGGTGGCCTTTTATGAACTTGTTATGCATTCAGATATATTGGCTGGTCCACCGGTGCGGCACTTGAAAATCTGTGTCTGTCCTTGTTTGGCAGTCTTCCTCACGTTTCCTCACGGTTAACGTTCTTCCCCCCTGTAGTACATGCTGTTGATTCCAGCACTGCTCCTCACACATAGGAAGGTAACAGGAGCCTCTCTGTGGCAGAAATGTTAAGTGTGTGGTGAGTCGGAGTGGCCATTAGCTCTGTTCCCACAGCTACTGGAGGGATATGAGCGGTTTGTAGTTGCAGGGCATATTTTTCATGCTCCTCCTATCAAACTTATCCCTCTGCTGAACCCAACATTAGAATGTTCCAATGTGACAGACAAGGTTTGTAACGTGATCGCGCAACCCCCTGTGCTTTATTTTTAAACAATATTGCTTTTGTGGAGGGAAAACACTCACACTTATTGTGAGGAATAAAATTAGAGATCAGAATTAGAAAAGAAACACTGCTCGTGGGTATGCATCACGCTCAACTGTGTGTCTATGATGAGAGAGACTGGGCCTCTCTGCTGGTGTTATCATTGTAAAAGAGGTTCTTAATGCAAGTGCATGCCACAGTCTTTGACTTTGTATTGGTTCGTTACACAAAACCCCACTAAAACACATTGAAAGAATTATGAATACTTTTGGAAACTATTGTAGGTGCCAAGATGGAAACGACAGTATGCGTTATTCACTAGACACTACATGCAAGGAAAACACGTCCCAAGTCTCAGGCTGTTGCTGTTTAAAGGTAAACTTCTCTTGTTGCTTGATGACTAACCCATAATCTCAGCCTCTCACAGCCGTTATTCCCCAGGATCTGACAGTGTGACAGCACCACTGGTGCTCCATTTCCTTGTTGTGGAAAGCAGCACGTGGCAGCCAATAGGAGAATTGTTGTGCCAAGTGATCAGCTTCCTGTCTGCGCTCTGTGGCTGCAACTTGAATGAATTCTTTCATCTGATCCTATTATTGTTCTTTGCTTGCAGACAGCCATTCCCAGCTGGTGACAGAGTGACATTTAATGGAAAGGAGTGTATCTGCCAGAAGTGTACCCAACCTCTGCCTGCCAACAGTCCTGCACCCATCCAGGCTGTCCACAGTCAGTGTTTGTTCACATTTTTCCATTATGTCAGATGTGACATTGGCCTTCTACTTAATGATGGAACAGAAGCTAGCCTCCTTTATCATCATCTACATGTGTTGTGTGCAGACTGCTGCGGCTGTGAGAAGGAGTTCAAGAATGAACAGTCTCTTGTTGCTCTGGACAAGCATTGGCACCTGGGCTGCTTCAAGTGTAAAGTCTGCAACAAGGTGCTCAATGCAGAGTACATCAGCAAGTAAGTTACTTTGGTTATTATTAGACATGAACAGATCAGTGATTCAAGAATCGAGAGTAATTAATTGTCACCGCGTGTTACCGTGGTGAAGTTTTTTCTGGGACATACTCCGGCTTAGGGTACACACAATAAACAACAAGCAATAAATAAACAATAGGTACAGGTAAAAACACAGCAAACAACGTTTGCAGGTTTGTTTGTTTTTAAAGAGATTTGTGGACAATATCTGTTTCTAAAGCTTTGAACTGTCCATTTTAGCGTGTTCTATTATTTCCTTTTAAAGAACTATGATAAACAACAATCAAAATGTTTCTCTTTGTTTTGACTGGTCATTCATTATTTTTGTTAGGATCAGAAGCCACATCTCACTGTGAGTGTGAGAAACTATAAAACAAGGTTTAAGCTGTAAGCGACAGATGACTGACAGCTGACCTTTTAAATTTTTTTTTGCATCTTTATTGACAATTACCGCGGTTAACATTACAACCAACGGTCTCTGTGTGCTTTCCCTAGAGAATTCAGAGCATTACCTTAATTCAATTCAAAGATACTACATTAATCCCAGAAAAAAGTTAAATGTTGCAGGTTTCTTCACAGGGTTGTAGATGGTGATGGCTGCTGGCAGGAAGGGTCTCCTGTAGCGGTCTGTCTTACAGCGAGTCTGGAGAAGCCTCTGACTGAAGACACTCTGTTGTTGTATGACAGTCTGATGAAGAGGATGCTCAGGGTTTATGAAGAATCCTTCATTGTACAGTTACCTTCAGATTTTCTGCAAGAGTCTCCAGAACAGAGGCAGCATTCTTTATTAGCTTATTGAGTCTTTTTAGGTCACACTGCAAAAAGGGAACTAAAATAAAGTACAATTTTCTTGAAATTAGTGTATTTGTTCTACATTTGAGCAAAATAATCATACCATTGGCAGATAATGTTATTTAACTTTTCAAATGAAGAACAAATACACAAATTTCCAGAAAATTTTACTTCCTTTTAGTTCCCTTTTGGCAGTGCACTAAAGGGGGTGACCTGCTGATAGTTGCTTGATGTTTTACTCAGGTGGGCCAACAGAAGACCCTCTAGGACCTTTCTGATGTGGGATGGCAGAGCAACAGGTCTATAGTCATGAAGGACTAATGTGTAAGTTTTCTTTAATGCCAGAACAATGCAAGAGGTCTTCTGCAACACTGGAACCTTCTGGTGGGTCAGGTTGAAGAGTTGCTACAGAATCCCATAAAGTTGCTCTGCACAGGCCTTCAGGGATGACAACTTTTATTCCGGTTCAGTCTCTCCAGCTGCTTCTTCCACTGACTTCTAGATACATACAGGTGGAATGGGAAGCATCTTTGTATTTGGCTGAAAACAAACACACAAAAGGAGAAGTGCCCATGGTTGAGGTGGAAGACAAAACATTGTAGGTGTGACAGGAAAGTTTTGTGTCAAATGAGGCTGTGATGACTGTGGGCAGCAACGGAGGATGCTGAGCTTGTTCCTGAACTGAACCTGTTGAAGAATGTGTTCAGCTCATTGGTTCTATCCAGACGTCCATCTGTCCGATCCTCCTGCTTGAAGCCTGTGATCTTCTTCATCCCTGACCACACATCTCTTATATTGTTCTGCTGGAGCTTGCTCTCCAGCTTCTTCATGTACACCTCCTTGCTTTTCCTTATTCTGACTTTAATTTGTTACTGTATACTCCTCAGTAATTCTTTGTCTCCCTTTCTGAAGGCTCTTTTTGCTCATTGAGCAGTTCATTCAGGTCACTGGTGATCCAGGGTTTGTTGTTGGGGAAGCATTTCACTGTTCTGTTCGGGATGGTGTTATCCACACAGAAGTTTATATAATCAGTTACACACTCAGTCATGGCAGTCATGTCCTCTCCATGTGGCTGGCACAGTGCATCCCAGTCTGCAGTCTCAAAACGACCTAAAGGGGTTCTTCAGCTTCCTGTGACCATTTCTCACAGTTATTTTTATCACAGGTTCCTTCTGAACAAGGGCTGTATATTCCGAGATGAGAAAAACAAGATTGTGATCCGATTTCCCTGAAGGAGGTCTTGCTTTAGAGATTTATGAGTCCTTGACATTTGCATAAAACAAATCAAAGTTCTATGTTCTCTGGTAGACCAGCTGACAAACATTAGAAACGTTGGAAGTGTGGCAGAGAGTGAGGTATGGTTCAAATCACCAGATATTGCCAGAAAAGCATTTGGATGTTGAGTCTGTAGCTTATCCACAACTGAGATGATGACATCATATGCAGCGTCAGCGACAGCTGATGGAGGAAGGTAGACTGTTGCTAAAATAACACTGGTAAACTACTGGAAACATAATATCGATGAAAACTCACTGCTAACACTTCAATATCAGTGACATGTCCTGGATGACACCATCTGTTGTTCACAAGCACTGCTAATGCACCTCCTTTGCTCTTCTTTGAATCACTGTCTCCTTGTATGGTCAGAAAGCCTGGCCGACAGACGCTGGAGTCGGGGAAATGATCCTGCAGCCATGTTTCAGTGAAACACATAATGCTGCATTTTCTGGTTGGGTCCTTGTTAAGGCTTGGAGTTCAACCAACTTGCATCCCAACAATCTCATGTTGCACATCATAATAGATTGGAGAGATATGAACTTCCTTCATCTGTTTCTCCTCTTTGCTCCTGCTTTGCATCCATGACACCTCCTTTAAAACTCATCTGGGATTTGTTAAATGAAGTATTATTTGAGATCTTGATATATTAATCAGCTGCTCCTGGTTGTAGAAAGCCACCTTGTTAACTATTGTTAAGCTTTTAACAAATGTCCAAAACTAAATCCTTCCAGCTGCACAGAGAAAAGAATGAAGCATCAGCTTTGCTGTAATACTTTCCTCCTAACTGCTGTTTGCTGAAGTTGTATACTAATGCCTGCACATCTGCGACCCCATCTGTGAAACTCCTGAAGTTTGCACATGACACCACTGTCATCGGTCTGATCCAGGACGATGACGAGTCTGCATACAGATCAGCTGGTCCACTGGTGCGCCCAGAACCACCTGGAGCTAAACCCACTAAAGACTGTGGAGATGACGCTGGACTGAGACCCCCCCCCCCCCCCCCCCCCCCCACTGTGGATCACATCTGGTTCACCACCTGCTCTTATGACCTGAGATGGTCCTCACGCATCGATACTATCCGTAAGAGGGCCCAGCAGAGACTGGATTTCCTGCAGGAGCTTAAGAAGTGCAACCTACCTCAGGAGCTACTGATCATCTTCTACACTGCCGCCATTCAGTCTGTCTTGTGCTCATCCATCTCTGTGTGATGTAGCTCATCCACAAAATTTGACAGGTCCAAACTGCAAAAAAACAATTAGAGCTGCAGAGAGGATCATCAGGACTGACATTCCATCCATTCATGACCTGTACAGGTCCACGGTTATTTAGACTTTTACTTTCAGGCTGACACTACAGATGTACCTACAGATATGTATGTATGGTAAAAAATATCTCTCTTGTTCCTAGTGCCCCTATTCTTACCTTTACCCGTAAAATATTTTTTGTCATAGATTGTTGTTTGCTCTTCTGCTTGTCTGTTTTTTTTCCATCTGAAATTCTTGTTTATACCCACAATCATGGCGAATAAAGTTGATTCTGATGCTGCAGTTGACTAGGGATCAGTCAGCTCCTACTTTGACGAAACCTACCCACAAAAGTTACATACGGACTTCCTGTATCAGCTCCTTTGTGTTCCTGACAAAAACCATTAGTTTTAGCATTGTATTGTCCAGCCTGAGTGAGACAAAGAGATGGCATATTAAAAAAAGTTTCCCTTTAAATAGCTTCTCACATGACATGTTTTGCTTTTCCTCTGACCATACTGAGAAGGAAAATACCTAACTTTGACTCCTCTTCACTCAGCAACAACCTCCCCACTGAACATAACCTGGTAGACGAAGCTCTGGTGCAATCACTGAAATGGATTAGGTCATATTTCTGTGTTTCCGCCTGTTAATGACCTTTAAAATCAAACAACGTGAAGCCACAGAGGCAAGTTTAGCGACGCAAAATGCGCAATTTTGGCAATTAAAGCGAAGTCAGACCGAAACGACACCTGCGATGAATGCCAAGCGACACTTGTTGGATTTGAAAAAGTTGAACTTTTGTGTCTTGTTGCACCGCGACAACCAATCAGGAACTGGATGTGGCGGTCTGCGGTCGGCCTGAGTTGTATGACTCAACCAATTATTACCACCGAGACAAGTCCAGAAAGGAGCAAGCCTGGAGAAGAGTGAGTGGAGACTGGAGTGGCAGGGAAGTGAAAGTGTCACTAGATGGGGCCATTGTACTTCTCTATTTCTGGCTTATTGGCCGCTGTGCAATTACTGTTGCCTGCCGATAATGTCAAGTGAGTGACAGTAAGCAAAAATGCCGACTTTGTCACGCCAATGTGAACGCACCTTTAAGGGTTCAAGTCGAGTGTAAAGTTGTTTTGTTTTTTGTTGGTGACTTAAGTGCATCTTGTGTCTCAATCTCGAGTCACCCTGTCTGCAAACAGGCACGCTTGCACACACACACACACACACACACACACACACACACACACACAAAGGTCACAGATCCACAGATTCATATTTAATGATTGCTATCTGTCTACTTTTATGCCAGCTGCAGTCCTGATTTTTCTTTTCTTAAGTCAGTCAAGCACTTGGGTTACCATCTCCAGATATCCTTTCTGGTATGTCAGCCACATGGTATGCCTCTAAAGCCAAAACAAGGCACTTGAAAAGACAAGACACAGAGGAAATTAATATGCTGAATTCTACATTATTTGTTGATATTAAGCGTGGCTGATGGTCTGTGCTAACCTTAATTCAATCTTCTTGTGTTGTCCGAACAGGGATGGGATCCCCTACTGTGAGCTGGATTACCATGCCATGTTTGGCATCCAGTGTGAGAGCTGTAAGAAGTACATCACTGGGAAAGTACTGGAGGTACAGTGTTTACTATGTGAAGGAAATACTTGTTTGGCATGCAGCATGAGTCCCACTTTCCTGGTTGTTTTTTTTGTTTTACTACCCAGCAGATATTTGAAGTTTTTTACTCTTTTGAAATGTCTGTGGAGAGCCTTAAAGGCCTCTGTTAAGGAGTGTCAAAACCAATAAATTAAAGAATCGTTGTATAATTATGTAAAGATATCATAGTAAATGAATATATTAGAATGGTTAAATCCACCATGGTATCAATTGTAACTTAAATATGTAAAAAAAGAAGTTAATAAATTCATAATTGAATAATAAATTAGATATCCATCCATTTGAATTCACTGTCTCTTAAAGGCATGTATACATTTTTCAGCAGTTATTTATTTCATGATTTCTGTGTTCAATGAAGGGCCAAAAGCGTCACATTAATAAATCATTTGTTAAACCATTCATTAAATGCATCATAAAATACACACAACTGGAGATGACTGAAGTATGCAATATGCAAAGCTTCATATCATAACTCTTGGCAACTGCCTATGTGGCCTAAACCAAGAACCAGCTTTGTACTTGAGCTTCAAAAATTATTATGGATAGAAATCTGAGAAGTACCTTTATATTTAGCAGATTTTACCCTGATACCCCTACAATTAAGTTCATATGTATCCATACATCTGGAATTTTATGTGTTCATATGGTTTTTATTGAAACAAAATGTTTGTTTATGGTAAAAAAAAAAAAAAAGACTGAGGCAGGAGTAAACTGTCAAAATATAATAAAACAATGGAAAAAAGTTTTTAAAAACAAAAAACACCTTTGTTTAGGTTTCATTACAACCTGATATGATGAAAAATCTTTACGCCTGTATGAATAGAAAATGTTTACCGACATTACAGCAATCTAGCCTTTTTAACTGCAGAGCAACTTTTTTCCTGTTTCGACAAAACAAAACCCAATGCAACCACTTTTATTCTGAAGTTATCCTACACAGTCCAGCTGTGTAACTGAATCTTTGCCTAAATGCAGCTGTTCTGTTTCTGGCCTCAGAGGTTCGTTAGAGAACATTAGAAAACCAATAGCATCCTGAAGACCAAGGAACCCAGCAGAAAGAACAGGGAGGAAGTTCTGGCTCACGAGTCACAGAGGATGGACCACCTGCAGACCTACCAGGACATGGACGTCCACCTTAATTGACAAGCTGGGCGAGGAGAGCATTAATCAGAGCAGCAACAAAGAGGCCCATATTAACTCTTGGGGAGTTGTATAGATTCACAGCTGAGGTGGGAAAAATCTGTTAACAAGACAGGTATTAGTCATGAACTCCACAACTCAGGTGTTTATGACAGTCCAGTGGAACTCTAGTTTTCTAAAAGCCATGTTGGGTACACAGGAAACAACAAAGACTGAATGTAAAGGCTCAGTGGAGGAAAACTAAGACTGCACATCACCCTGAAAACACTTCCCTCGTTGTGAAAGATGGGAGTGGCAGCATCATGCTGTGGGGATACTTCTCTTCAGCAGGAAGAGGGAAGCTGGTCAGAGTTGATGGTAAGGTGGATGGGGCTAAATCCAGGATAATCCTGGAAGAAATCCTGTTAGAGGCTGCAGGAGACCACATACTGGGGTGGAGGTTCACCTTCCTGCAGGACATCCACTCTGAATGCCACCAGAGATATAATAAACAAAAAATTAAGGGTCTTGATATACAAAGCTAATAGTGACATAACCTAAAATACTTGCAGCTGTAACCTGAGCCAAATGAGTGAAATGATTGACCCAAGGTGGCTGAATACAAAGACATGGCACACTTTATATATTTTAATTTGTGGAAAAAAGAGTGAAAGCTAGTTTAATTTTTGTTCTGCTAGTGAACTGCTTTCTGATGTTCTGCCATATAAAATCACAAAAAAACAACCCCGTCAAAGTTCTTATGGGAATGAATACTTTTCGTAATTGATGCCCAGACTGGTTTAGCCTGATTCCTGTTATTCTTAATAAAAACAGTGAAGTGACTGTGTTCCACTGAGAGAGAAAGGATGGTACAATTGGTTCGTTGTTGAATGCATGCTTCAAATTCCAGAGATAACAGTCCAACTGCAGAGCATTGTTTGTCCGATCATTGGGCTAGGGAGCTCTGTGGAGAGATGGGAATTACAGGTTAATATGGAAGAAGTAAAACTTTACTACTTTTGTGGAAAATTCAATTTCTACAGTCTATCATTTAAAAGAGTTGGAAGGACTGATTGGAAAGAGAAAGCCTGAAGACCATAAGGCAGGTAGTGGAGTCACTTTTTCCTGACGCAGATACAATGGATGAGGGTATGGACAGAAGGTTCAGAGCCTTTTAAGCTCCTGCTGAGATCTCAGGACAGCAGGCTGTCTTCTGAGGAAAGCATTTCATCCATCACACAATCTCCATTCCTTTTCATTCTATTACACGTTCTATACGGCATAAATCCAGGATGGGAACATATCTGTGCTTTCCAGCTGCGCAAAAGACATCAGCCACATTTAGTGCTGAGCAGGCCTATCCGTTGAAAGCCGTGTTCTCTGACCCAAACAGTGACAGGAAGCTGAATCATTGTAGCAGGACTTTGGATTCTGCTCCTGCGCAGGTTTCTGAGGCGGGACATGTACAGTGGTATGAGTGGTGGAATAATGCTTGTTTTGTCAAGGTACTTTTAGAACGTAGTATACACTGTTGAAAAAAGAAAGGAATGTTTAAGGCAACCTGTTCTCATGGCGAATGACCCTACCTTTTAATCACCAACAACGTTTTTCTTGAAAAAAATAAAACAAATTTTTACAACAGTAGTTTAAATTAGGAACCACCAAAAATTGTATTTCAACATGTGTGCAGCTTTGACATGTAAAAAATATTTCAAAATAAAAAAGCCAAATGATATTAATGCCAGGAGAGTTTAAAACCACGTACCTGGGGAACATAAAACATGTGTTCAGAATTAAGACGAAAGAGTCCCACATTGTTGCACAGACATGAGTCAACTCGGACATCCACGCATACTTGAGGCAGGTCTCTGCATGGTCAGATTTGCGCAGAGCTCAATTTTTACTACCTCGTACACGGTGTCATGCTATAAACTGCGCGGCTGGGAGAAGTCTTTACATCAAACTGTGACACAGAACTTGATAAACTGAGCAGGCGGTCTCAACGTCACAGCCACTTTCTGTGCTGCACTGACAGGTATGCGGTGGGTGCCTGCTGGCTCTAGGTGCTCAACTAGCGCTTCAAACATGCCACTGTCCATTCCCCTGCTTTGTCCCACAGGCAGAAAGTGTGGGAAATGTAAGAATTTGTCACAAGAAATGTAGGCAATACATACGCTCGAAAATGAAGGGTGAAACACCCATGAGGCTCACAGTATGCGGACAGTACAGCCGAGTATGTGGGAGCCAGCACTGATTGGTTGAAAAAAGCCAGAACTAGGAACTGATTATAGTTATCTGCTCCATCTATAAACAATTGTTGAATGTTGTTGCAGACATTTATAAGACGGAACAGAGGACTTGTGTTCTCAGACTGAAAGAAGCCATTCTTAGTGGTCAGTGGGCATAATGGACACTGTACGATACCTTGGATGAGACATAAAGATATACATTACCAGAGGACCTTTAAATGCTACAAAATCGCAACCACAGCAATAGAGGTTAATTATACCCTTCCAGATTTAGGTTCAGACAATACTTTAATTTATCTAACATGTTTATTCTAACTGGAAGTCAGATTAAACATGATCTAGATCCTTTTTAACCAGGTGAGTTAAAAAATAAAAATGTAGTGAATGCTTGGATCTCATTTAGGGTGATGGTGACGCAGGAGAGAGGAGTTCGCTCTGTAACTGGTGGGTTGCCGTTTCGAGCTCCCTCTCCAACTGTCTCAGTCTTGGGCGAGACACTTTGCCTGCTGCCGTCAGTGCTGATTGTATGGCAGTTTTGCTTTTGTCAGTCTGGACCAGGGCAGCTGTGGCTACAATGCACCTCATCACCATCAGCCTGTGAATGTGTGAGTGACTGAATATAGAGTGAAGCATGGACCGCGAAACGGGTAGGGCCAGTAGGGCCGCGGCCCTACCTACTTTTGATGATCAAACATGTAAAATAATATATATAAATAAAATTAAAATATTCAATAGCTATTTTTTTCAAATGCACAGTAGTCTATGGCAGCAGCATCATTCTCCAATGAGAAAGCGATAAATCATCCCATCTAAAAATGTATTGGCTGATTGTGTCATGTGATGTAAACAAAAGTTTTCCCACCTCTGCGCTGCTTATGACCGCTACTTCATTAGCTTCGTTTGCTTTGTTAGCTTAGTTAACTGTGTCCACTGCAAGTGCTGAGAGGTGTTTCTTGTCCCTCCGTCGTATTAAGACCTATCTGAGATCAACAATGACCCAGAAAAGACTAAATAGCTTGATGTGCGCCCACACACACACACACAGGGATCTTTTGACCACAGTGGATGCTTTGAGGATAGCCAGGGACTTCTCCAGCATAATGACAGACGGAGACACTTTTTCAGGAATATTTAGAGCAGGGGTGAGTTTGACTTTTCTTTTTAAAGTATTTTTATTCTGTAAATATTGTGTTAGCTGTAATATAATGATTGTAAGTGGAAATAAATCCGGGGCGTGTGTGCTGGAACGTCAGAAAAAAATTTAAATAAAAATTCGGTGCCGATTTTAATTATAACATGGCAGACACATTTACCATGCTCAGGGACCACAGCCTATGAGAAAGCAATAAATTCTGGTGTCTAAAAATGGATTGGCTTGTCTTGTGTCATGTGACGCAAATCAGTTGCGTGATCAAGAGGATGCTGGTGTTTTATGTGTATGCAGGCGCGTGCGTATGTGATGGGTAGTGGTATTGTGAGTATTGCCTGATGGGCCCGACCAATTTGAAATGCGTTCCGCGGTCCATGGAGTGAAGTGCTTTGGGGAACTCAGGATTTGGTAAAGTGCAATACAAGTACGGGCCATCTATAATTTACTGTTTGCCATTAAATCCACTGCTCAGCCTTGTTTGTAGTGAGGAAGGAGTGTTCCCCCAGGCTGACTGTCAGGCCACTGCAATGCAATATGATTTTTGTATTAGATATAATGGGAAGGCAAAAGTCACTCCTTTTCCAATAACTGTAACTGGGACAAGCCTTTCTGGGGCTATAGAAGCCAGATCATATCCCCAGTCCATTTCCTCTAACTTAATCTCATTTCACATAATGTACACTTCATCTTTGGACTTGAAATAAGCTCCTCGTCTGCAAAAATCTATGAATAACATTGACTATTATAGCGGTTCCAATATACAGCTTCCAAAATAAGAGCTTGAGGTTAAATTGAGTATTAGAAGTACGATATTAGACCCGAGATTATCTTCACACTAGCAAAAACATAACACAGAGCTTTTTATTGCATGATTTGTTTTGAATTTGACTGGCACAGGATCGTAAGTGTATAGCCTGTATTAGGTCCCCTCTGTCTGATCAGTGAGTAACTGAAACTGGTGGCACTTAAGGAGGTTGAAACTGACTGGATTGTTTCTTTAGCATGAACAGTTAACATCCTAAAATATTAGGATATCTAGTTTCAGACAGGTCTATGTAATCCAGGGTGTGTATAGCTTTCTTCAGACACATTAAATGAATAAGTATTAGTTAAAGATTTGCACACCTCACCATGAAATGTTCATGTGTATTGAGTGGACACCCCACCCAGCCTACTTTGATAGTTTAAGTGGCTCTCTTCCCTCATCTGAGCGGTTCCTTCCTTCTTGAGATGAGTGGGGCATTGTGAGCACAAAGAGGATCATTTAGAGAAATTAGGTTGTGTTTGGCAGGGAAAAGAGAGATGGACTAAAGAAGGTTCAGTGAGTCTTTTTTACTCCTACCATGCTCCTCTTATCTCAGCCCACACTGCCAAACCCCAGGCCTCAGTAAAAAATATTTTATATTTAAAAGTATATGCTTTAAAGTCATTCCTTTTTAGTTTTGGCCGGCTACGTTTAGTTGAAAGATCAGCCCTGCAGGTCTTTGAAGGAAATCATTTCCCCTTCATGCAGCCTTGGATTCCAACAAAGGAAGGATTTGATAGTGGTGCTATCAGCTTTCCTCTCCACTCATAATTTCCATGTTTAAAATTCAATCCTCTTCCAGCCATTTGGTATCTCAGTGTTCTTAAGTCAACATCCTCCTTTCTTCCAGTCTCCCTCCATCATTTGGTCCTAATTTAGTTCGAGTATGAACTCTTAGAATGGTCTCCTGTACCATCTGAGGATCTCCAAGTGTCTGACTTGTTTTGTTTCGACCCAGTAGTGCCTGGACCTATAATCTCTGTGCTCATTTAATTTCAGCACTGGTCTGTCCTCAAACGCCTTCTCTCTCCATCTGCTGTCCATTTGTTGCAGAAAAGCATTTAAACAGCACGTTATCCAAGAAACTGGGCGTTGGCGTTCTGTTTTCTGGTGTTCTTCCCAGCCCTAATGACGCAGCAAGGCAGACCGACCTCACAGGGATACAATGAGCTCACTGCAAACCCCGTCTATCAGGAGACGTTGACATTATGACTGAGATCAGAGAGCAAGAAAATTAGCAAGAAGTTATGTAACTATGCTTGGTTTCATGGATGAACTGATTTATTATGTTGTTTTTCTAACAGAAAACATTGCAAACTAAAGCACACTAAAATATAGAAAAGTGCACCCGCTAACAGCTGTTGTGCATTTAAATGCTTTTAAGTTATTTAATATTTAATCAAATAACCCTTGGTCTGTCCAGTACTGTCCTGTGACTATCAGGCCAAAAATGGCTTTGAGATTAGGAAAATAGGTGAAAGAGGAATTCGAGCTCTAGGATTCTCTAACAGCAAATACTGCACACATATGGAATAAATGAGTGTTCACTACCATTCCAATATAAGAATTTATTAACAGAAATAAGTCAGCTTCAAGTCAAACATATTTCCACCAGCAACTTTTAGCCTAATGAAACTAAAATTAAGATAAAAGAAACTACACACACAAAAAGAACAAAAGGACGAATAAAATGGTTGAACGCTGTCACCATGAAAATGAGTTCAGTGAGGATCTTTAATCTAGAGACTCAAGGTTCATCTTAAAGAATTTGGAGTAAGTCAAATTAGTTTAACTAATTTAGAACAACAATTTGCATGTGTTGAACTAGGGTTGGTTAATATGGACTTTAAATTTCATCACGATATATCGTGGTATTATTGTGATAATGATAAAAATGATGATAAAAGACTATTACCAGCTTTTTGTAGTCATTTTAGGTAACTTTGTAGCTGTGAGTACATGTCAATTATAGCCCCATAAATGCAAACACTGTCCTTAAAACACACACACACATTTAATAATGTAACGTATATTCACTTCAATTTTATTTATATAGTGCTAATTCACAACACATGTCATCTCAAGGGGCTTTACATATATTAAAACTAAATTTGAAATATGTTTCATCAAGTTTCAACAAGTTGCATACAGACATGTGATCTTTATCACTAAACTGTGCATTTTTTCGATTTATTGACATTTATTGATGCTCTGAAGAAACCAACAGTGGAGAAAATAGCTAAAACAACAATCCTGACAATACCGGCAGTTCTTGGGCCTTTCCGAACATTACTAATTGGAATTTATAATTTTCAAGATAAACCCAAATTCTTATCATGATAAGAAATCTTTCACGATGACGATAAAACGGTACGATAGAAACCCAGCCCTATGTTCAACCCATTCACAATGCAACTTAAAGTTAGATAAAACATTATATGAGAAAATCATATTTTAAACAATGATTTCCTGAATTAAAAATCAATAACCTTTATTTCTCTGGAAATAACAGATTTAAATTAGGATGGTAGAGATAAGCTTTAAAGGGATGGGCGGTCAGAAGAACGTAGCTGTTAGCTACCCACGTAGCTAACAGCAAAGCAGCTAGCTTCATACTGTCCATACCATTAATCAGCATTTATGTTCCTTATTATTGTTATATGAAACCTTGAAGTGAGCTGTTAGCTGCTAATGCTAACCGACATCAGAGAGCATGTTTAAACTGACTTTTTAGTCATATTTTAGTGTAATGAGTGGACCGAAAAACACTAGCATCCTATCAGTGTTTAAACCCTCATGTAAATAAAGTTTATTGTAACCTCAAACACAACCCAAAACACATCAGCATAGCTTTGTTTCAAAAGATCATTAGCAGGTAGCTTAGCTTCAGGTTTTCACTTCAAAACACAATGAAAAATAAACAATGCCCAAATTGTTTTATCCCAGACTAACTTTTCCTGTTTTCTCTTCCAAACCTCATCCTAGTGGGTAGCGCTTTGGTGACTGGGTGACATCCAATGGTGTTCAGTCATTTCAAGGACAGTAGTGAGCGCTCTGGCTCAGGTATTGAAAGATGGGCAGAGGTTCTTGTTTTGGGATGCAGGTGCCCTGTGGACGTTCTGCTGGGTTTCTGGTGGGGCTGCACTCTGCACTTTCCTCGTATCAATCCTATGAAGGCTACTCTTAGTCACAAATGGGCCAAGTGCTTGTGAATAGGATGCTAGTTTGAAGACACCTCTTAACCCAGTTCTCTGCTTCAGCGCAGTTTTTGTCCAGCCCCTGCAAAAGCGGAGAGAACGATCCGGGATCGCTTTTTTCTGTGATAGCTGTTTGCTTCAGTGTCTGATTTCGCAGAAAATAGACTGTACTTAGCTTTGGTTCAACGTTGAGGAAATATTTGTCTGTTTTGGTCAGGAAACAGACAATGCAGCAGCTCTCCAATGGTCAACCTTCTGGTGGTCCACGGAGGACAGGGCGATTTGAATCTGTAGGGATGTTTTCAAGGTCTCAGGAGGCGTCTTGCTGTGAGGGCGGCCCTAGGAAGTTCCTACAGTCTCATATTTCTCATAGCTGTGAGATTACGGTCTGATATTTATATTCATCATGGCTGAGGCACAACACAGCTAAACATCCTTTAGAAATTGGTCTGATTTGGATGTAATTCAGTACATGTGCAGACAACATTGAATATGTAAATTATATGATTTTTCATGGAGCTGACGTGTGTATAACACGAGTCAAGTCCCTGCAGTCACCAAACCATCCAATAGTCGGTTAAAACTTCACCAGACAAAGATGCCTCCAAGCCTCATTAGATAGCATTAGCAGCACTTGGAAGACTTGGCAAGAGGTCATTTAGGGGGTATGTTTGAGGATTGTTGCTTAGGTTGACCAACTGCAAAACCAATAAGGCTTTCAGATGTCATGGCAGCCCAATGTTTGAACCAACAGGAACGTGAAGGCATCCAAACATGCCATGTTATCCTGCATAAGACTTCATCCTAAATAGAGTGTGACAACAACTGCTTTCAGATCCTGCGTCTAATCTGTGATCTAAAGGTGTTTTTTTTTAAGCCTACCAGACTGAGAGGTGTTTACTTGGGAATCAAGGATCATTGCTGACCCACCCCTATTCCCCCTATGATCCTAAGGAGGTAGTCAGATCTGTGGCCACTGTGGGCTGTAAGGTTAAGATGGTAACGTGGAAAACAAATCATGCACCGATACGATGCATAGCAAAGACAGCAGCAGCTGTCCATGGGTGCAACACTTCACATTTAAAGAGCAGATAATAGTTCTGCCTTTATATTGACCCCTCTGGTGATAACAGGGAACCAAATGGACCATTGAAAACCTTATACATAGATTCAGAAATAATTTCCAAACTAAAATATAACACATCCATCTTCTCCAAAACACCCCCCCATCACACCAACATGTGGATTCTCTTCAAACTCCTGTGATATTACTCCAATTATCTTCTAAATGTGAAGCAAACTATGACAACTCTGTGTTAAACACACAGGTCATTAGAAATGGAGGGTGAAAGGAAGGTCAGACTTATGGAAGGGGTTCCTGGAAGTTTTGAACATTCAGCAACATTTATGCAGCCAAAGAACAGCTTCTTTCCATTACAGTTCTTCTTTCAGGACACCAGTACCACTGCATAGCTTTCTTTGCTGCACAATAGCTCCACCTTGTGACTCATTGATAGAACAGAATGACCAAATCTGTTAAGTACTGTTTTTTTGTAGCTGAAGAAAATCCGATGTGGTGCATTTCCAGTTGCACTGTGGGCCTCAGAGAATCAAAGATAACATACATTTATTTGATAAATATCTGGGGGTTTAGAAAGCAAGGGTGCTGTCAAAATTAGAAAGGCTATTACTATTGGGTACTGTTAAATTACATCACATCAAAAGGATGATGCTTTATTGGATCTTTACCTGTATTGTTATAGATGGAAAATATATCTATATATTTTAGGATTTTAACAGTTCATGCTAAAGTTTCTCAATCTCTCGAGATTTGGTTAGAATAGGTATTTTCTGTCTCTGAATCTGAGGGATCTACAGTTCCTACAGCGCTGTTCCTTTCATGATTTCTCTAAAAGTCCCAGCTAATAATTTCCACTTCATGCATCTAACATGCTTTCATATTTTGATCAACAGGCTGGAGAGAAGCATTACCACCCCACATGTGCCCGCTGTGCCCGCTGTGAGCAGATGTTTGGAGAAGGAGAAGAAATGTATCTGCAGGGTGAGGGCAGCTTTCACACGCTGTGTCAGTGCTACTTAACATCATGCTGGTTTTATGCTTTTTTTCCCTTCTATCGGTTCACTTTCCTCAATTTTTCTAAAAAGACTGGACCATAGATACCACTGATTTCAAGAAATGGCATGGCAGCAGGAGGAATGAGTCCTACCAATGTTTTTTCTGATGACACCGACAGACTAGCAGAGATGTGATTTACTGCTGCAGCTGCTGCCTTCAGTGTGTCACTTCAACCGCTGCTTTTCCTTTGGGGGAAGTGAAGGCTCTCCTGTTGTTGTGGCTGAGTTATAAAATGTATAGATATGGCTAGCTTGTGCTTGGTTCTGTTTGACTTGGACACTGGATCTGGAAATAGGGTCATATACAACACGGCTCTGTTTTAGTTTCCAGTTAGAAACCAGCAGGATTTGCTGATTGTTTTGCTCAGAGGCCCAGACTTACTGTTTATTCTTAAATCTATCACATGTTGGATTGTGAGGTTGGGTTGAGTTGGTGGTCACAGTCCAAACTGTGGAATACACATAATCCTGTCCACATGCAGATGGGTTCTTGGTGAAAAAAAAATCTGTTTTCTTAAACACTTTGTAAAGTGGGCATTTTTGTTAAACTGTGGTTGTGGAGTGTTTTCTTATGGTTGTTTCCATGTTTTCTGTGCTAGCGGTGGAGAGCAGTATTTGTTGCAAGCAAAGAAGAACGTTTTGTAAATGGAAATTTGAAAGAAAGAAAAATGGAATCCAGAAATTAAACTTTGCAAAACTTCTTAATCAAAAAAAGGTTTTGAGTGTAGCTTTGCTGTTCAAAAAATTATTTAAAATTTTTATTTTTTTTTTACTTTTTTTTTTACTTTTTTTTTTTTACAGATTTTACATTTCCAGATTTTATTTTCTCAAATCTCTTTCTCTCAGATCATTTTCAGATAGCATTTTGAAAATGAGAAATTTGAAAAGATAAAATTTGAAAATATATAATCTGTAAAAAAGAAAAAAAGTAAAAGCAAAATGTGAAAAAATAAAATCTGGAAAAAAACATTAGATTTTTTTTATATACTGTACATGAACATCATTTTTGATTAAGAAGTTTTGCAAAGTTCAATTTCTGGATTTGACTTTTTTTCAAATCTCCATTTACAAAATGTGTTTTTTTTAATTTTCAAATTTCCCTTTAATAAATGTGTTCTTTGCTTGCAACAATAATGGAAAAATGTTTTGCGTTATTATTGAACATTCTCTGTCCACCTCTGCGCCTCTTTCCTTCCTTCTTCGGCGTTCACTTATTGGTCCTCTTCTGTTTTCTTTACACCTGCTCCCTTCTGTGTATTTTCTTAGCAAGCATGACATTTGTATCCACTACTCCTCAGATGATTGAACACCTAATAATCCATGCTCCATCCAGCTACTGTTAAATTGATTTCAAAATGTCTAGGCTTGGATGACTCTAAAATTTTTGAGCTTTAAAAGAAAGCAGAACAGAGGTTATTTTATTCAGGCTGAATAATAACCCACACAACCTGTTTTTTTATTTTGGTTGCCTCGAGTCATAAATCAAACAGCATATAACAAATCTAGAAGTAATTAAGGACTCATATTTTACATTTAATAAACAGATCAGCTCTGTTTTGCAAAATAAAAATTCTCCTAACTAAGGCAAATAGCAAAATTTAAACCAGTTTTATCAAGGCATAACTAGAACATACATGCCTTAATTTCAACTCGTCTAGACTATTGCAATGGACTTTATGCTGGTTTCAGTCAAGCATCCCTTGCACGTCTTTAGGTTGTTTAAAATGCTGCTGCCCATCTATTAACTGGTACACACAGATATGAGTATCTATCTGGTCCTTCCCTTATTGGCTCCCTGTGCATCACAGCATTAATTCATAAATCCTAATGTTGGCTCTTAAACGCCTAAATGCTCTTGCTCCTACTCCAGCCTTATCGTCCTTCGCGGGTCCTTGCCGGCCAACCAGCTGCTTTCATATGTCCCAAAAACAAGGTGGAAACTTAGAGGAGAGCAGGCTTTTCTTTTTACGGCTCTTTAAATATTATCGCTTGATTATTGCTTCTTGTTTTAAGTCTTTTTTAAAAACACATCTTTTTGCAATAGTGTTTGGCCCAGAGATTAAAGGCTGTTTTTACTGGCTCTGTTCTATTTTATGTCTTGGTTTTATCTCTTTTACAAAGTGTACAGCACTTTGGGTAAACTTACTGTTTTTAAATGTGCAAAATTCTAGGAGATCATCAATATCCTTAGTTGAAAATGTAAGTTGAGTGTTTGAAACATGAACTCTGACCTTAAAGGGTACAGTGGCGCAGGAGTTAGGGTGTCCGTCCTGCAAAGTAACAATTGGTTAGCCAGATGTCAATGTCTCATCTGTTCTTAATGATGTTTTGCTATTTGAGATTAAATATGATTTTACAGGTTCTATTTTAGTGACTTCTTGATACTAGGGGATAAGCAGTAATCAGGGTGGATGTGAAACTGAACCAACAATATCTGGTTAATCACAGATAAATCATGACTGAACAAGGACGTGATTAAAGCTTCACATATGATCAGTTTGGTTTATATGTTTTTTTATCCCTTAATAAATTAAACCATCATTTGAAAAATGCTTCTTTCAGGTTTTCTTATGATTATCTGAAACATTTGAGTGTGACAGGGGGCTAAAACTGGAAACTCTGAAATTCTGCTTTCCGAGTTTGAGCTGAACATAACAAAAGCTGAAGATGTCCATATTGTAACAAATATGAAGTTAAAGGCGGAAATTCAACTGAAGAAACTCTTGCTCACCTTCATCCAATCGGAGGCTGGTCCGCCTTCGATACAGCCAATCCTCTTCGAGCCGCACCTCCACGAAGCCCAATCATCATCCAGCGTTCACCTTAAAAGCAACTCCAAATCATATCTCAGCCTGCTTTTCAGCAAGCGCAAGAATAGCCGCACTATGTCGGATTTCCATTCAGATGACCATTTCAACCCACCTCCATCCCCTTCTCCACCATCGTAGCAAGCTTCATCTGGCTTTCCTCGATGCTCCTTCAACCTCGCCCCTACCACAGTGTAGTTCCTCCTGGACTCTCATGGAATTCCCTGTCACACTCTAAAACAGTCCGGCAGAAGACCGCCATGTTGAGCCTGGTTCTACCAGAGGTTTCTTCCCAAAGGGGAGTTTTTTCTCTCCACAGTCGCTTCATGCTTGCTCATCATGGACAGTTTATGCAACTTTGTTTATCAAGTTGGACATTTAGCTCAAGCAAATCACCTTGCAAACCAGCCTCTATGGATTATCCAAATTCATCTATCTCAACTCCACCACCAGTTTCAGGCCTGGGGGAAATATGCCTACTCCCATACATCTGCTTATGTACATTAAAGTATAAATCAGCGTTCATGTTTCCTGCCGAGGTCTGAGCGCCAAAGTTTAAATAATTGTATCAATAAATTCTTCTAATTGCTTTTCTCTCTTTGTGAGTTTTTCAGATTGAAATTCCCTTTGTTGTGCGACATATCTGAACAAAAGATCAGTGTCATGGAAATGATCATTTGACACCCAGTTTGAGTTAAATACTTATGATTAACATCTTCATTAGTTCAGCAAAGACATGCTTTGCACAAGGGTTCCCAGAATTAGTGGTGCATTGTTCCAATCAGAACCAAACTGAAAAATACACTTAATGAAATGTGTAACAGTTTCTGTGTTTGTCTCTCTGTGTCCTCAGGATCGTCTATCTGGCATCCCCCATGCAGACAAGCAGCCAAGCAAGAGGAGAAGAGCAAGGTATGTTAAAGATACCTGGCTTAAAGTCAGGGGTGCAATCTTTAGCTGTCAGCTTGGACAACTTTAGATGGCTTGTATGGCAGTGCTGGATTTCCTTCTATATTATTTCTAGTATTATGTATGTGCAAAATTAAGATGTATGACAGATGCGGGCAACTACCTTCAGTTCAATTCAGTTTATTTATGTAACACCAACTGACAACAAATGCTGTTTCAAGGCACTTTACAGATAAAGAAACAACAAAAAAACATCAGATATAAATATGAAAAAGTTTATTTAGTTCAGTCATACAAACAAATTCTAAATCAATACATTATAATTTGATTGTGATTTTTGAAAACTCACCCTCCAAAACATGACTGCACTCTTTACTGGCTTGCATATATTGACAGCATATTATCTAAAGGTATCAGGAGTTCAGTTCGGTCAGTGACTCTAATAAAGATCATTTAGAAAAATGAGCCAACCCTCAAGCTGATACTCATGATCAGAACACAATTTTTTTTCTTTCTTTGCTTTTGTATAGCTTTTCATGTTGTTTTATAATAACCCAATCCTATCTCGGTAACAAGTACATCCTGCTGATGTTGCATTAATAGCTTTATATCATCAGCAAACCATATGACATTATCATTCCATCAATAGTCCGGTGATCTATCTCTTTTCTATATTCCTTATCATGACATCTCTTCTCAGAAGCAGGTCCGGATACAGCTCAGTGATGGCTCTAATAATCAGGTCTGTGCCCCTGTAAGTTCTTGCAAGCCCATCTCCAAACTACCCACACTGGCCTCCTACCACAGTGATTTGCTGCATGGGTTGGTTCTAACTCTCTGACACTGCTACGTTTACCTTTCTGTCATGCACCGTTGATATCCAACCCCCAGTGGCTTCTGCAGTCAACAGCTCGCAGATGTGAACAGCGTGAGAATGATAATGGTGGTGATCAGTTCGAGCATGAACACAAATTATTTAATAAGCTTAAAATATTTGTTCATGATGATAAAGATCAAATGCAACAGAACTTCGACTCTCTTTTTCGGCTTGTGTGCTTTAACTGATGACTGGTGTTTATGAGCCGCTCACACAGCTTCACTAATAGAAAATCTGTATTTAGTGTGATACATTTACAGTATGACACTTGAGTAAACTACTTGAATTCATCCGGAGATAGTCTTGTTAATCTAAAAATGATGAAGATCGCCCTTGATAAAGGCCATTCCTGTCTGATTTTAATGGTGTCGGTTTACAATGAGGTTCACAATCCTTTTTCTCTTGGAGACTTGGCAACTAAGCTCACCAAAAACTCACATTATTTTATTGTCAGAATAGATATTTGCTGTTGGAAAAATCTAATCCTATTTGATGAGATGTATAATATTGCAATTTCCATGTGTAGAATAAATTTAAACTGTAGAGCAGTTTGACTGTGATAGCTTTTGAGAAAATAAACAGCCCTAGGTGTCCTCCTGTCTTAAGGTGAACTCAACTCCTTGTCCAGTGTATCACCCACTGGTAGGATTTTACTTTATCATCTGTGGCTGCCCGCTAGAGTCTCGCTGGACTCTCCAAGGATATTTGCCAGTGGCCTCTTGTGACTAACTGACTGTGTGCATCACCAACAACAATAACCTTCCATATCGAAGGGTGGGAAGGTTGACTGAAAGACCGATTTGCTCTACAAATTATTGTTTCTAAATTTTACAGGAATAAATATGATCTTATCAGAACTGAAAAAAGAAATATTTTAGTGAAAAATGTAAGTGTTGCAATGATATTAAAGCTCCTTGGGAAGTACTGAATCTAATTTTACAAAGAGAGAAAATAGAATTCAGAGTTGCCCTCCATATTCCCAGATACAAACTCTTTTGATACAACCAAAAAATATAATCATTCCTTTGTCAGTATTGGTTATAAATTAGCTCAGAAAATTCCTCCTAGTCATGGAAATCCACTGGACTTTATATAGCAAACCACTTCTGTGATCTCTTTTTTTGACCCCATTTATTTTCAATAAATAACTCACATAACTGGTAAACGTAAAGACTATTCTGCTGGTTATGATAATGTTTAATCTCTGAAAACAACAAATGTTCCAGATCATTTAAAAGTAGTAGAAGTTATTCCTCTGGTTAAGTCAGACATACCATTTTGTTTTCAAAACTATAGACCAATATCTGTTCAACCATGTTTTTTCAAAAATACTAGAAATAATTATGAGACTGGTAGCATCAAGTCAAAGATGCAGGGTTCCACAGTTTCCTAAGGTTAAACAGAATGCTTTTGTACATCAGTCAATCCTGAAACATGGATTATCATCATCTGCACATCTGACAATGCATACTTTTTGATTTGTTTGCATATTCACTATATCTCTGTAATGTCTCACTTTTTCTGATAATAAAGGTATGTTTTGTGGTGTCGTAGATACAGAAAGGATTCTCCGTCATCTAGACCATGATTCAACATAGTTGACAGAGTTACCTCTGCACTTAAAAATGATGGATTCTCCTGTAGCATTCATTCATTCATCAAAAGCGTTTGACACCGTGATTCATCATATTTTAATGAAGACACTTTATAAGTATGGGTTTTATGGTATTGCCCACAAAGGGTTAAATAGGTTCAGCTGCAAAAGGGCGGCGGTTTGTTTCCTTAAGGCTTATAATTCTAACAGAGCTAAGAAACTTCATGGAGTTCCTCAAGGCTATATTCTTGAGCCATTTGTATTGGTTTACATAAACAACTTATCAAACGTCTGAAGTTTAAATCAGTTATCTGTAAATTTCAAAAATCTATTTGAATAATTTTCAGTGATTAAAAAGTCATATTTTGGAACATTTTCAATAACTCTTATTAATGACGACTCATCACAAGCAGAAAAAGAAAACAGTGAAGTTTAGGGCGCTCTGTTTGTTTTCCCTATTTCGCCAATATATCCCTCAGGGAACACAGGGACTGAAACTGAATCGACATTCTGACGAGCAATAACTTTTTTCTATTCATTCGGTTTAAATATATGCTTTCCTTCAAGCAGCTTATCACCAGCAGCAAAGCTGTAGCGAAAAATGAATATCTCTGGTGTTCAACTAACCCAAACATAGCATGAATAACACCTGGGTGTCCAAGCTGTGTGCGTTTGCAGACACAGATGTACGTGGAAATCCTTAATCAAGCCATTTGTTCAGGGTTCTTAGATTTTCTTGTCAGTGACTGCATTAAGTGTCTGAGTGTGCCACCTCTCTCAGCTGTCTTCTTCAGGCTGTGTAAACAGTGGGAGTTTGTGTTTCAGGTGACCCGGACCTCCTCTGAGAGCATCACTTCAGTTCCTGCATCCAGTGCCTCCGGGTCGCCCAGCAGAGTCATCTATGTACGGCTGCTAACTGTGCTGTAGCTTTCTGCTAGCTGTTCTATAGATCTTATTTGTGTCATCTGAACAAAGACGATGCTGGGTAAAAACATTTCCCCTCGTTTTCTGGTCCTAGGCCAAACTGGGAGAGGAGACGCTGGACTACAAAGACCTGGCAGCACTTCCAAAGACCAAGGCCATCTATAACATCGACAGGCCTGACATGCTTTCCTACTCTCCTTATGTCAGCTACCTGTCTGAGGAGAGGCACTATGGAGAGGTATAGCACCTTCTTGCAGGTCACACATCAGTTTATTAAGAGTTAGAATGAATACACTGCAAAAAGGGAACTCAAAGTAAGTAAAATTTTCTTGAACTTTGTGTATTTTTCCTTGATTTGAGCAGGTAAATAAGACTATTTGCCAATGGAATAAGATTTTTGCACTTAAAATAAGAACAATTCATCTCCGTCATTTTATTTCAAGTGTAGGAAATCTAATTCTATTATTATTCTCCTGTTTATATCTTATTTTAGGGGTTAGGGTTATAAATACTCATTCCATTGGCAAATAGTCTTATTTAGCTGCTCAAATCAAGGACAATTACACTAATTTCAAGAAAACTTTACTTACTTTTAGTTTCATTTTTGCAGTGTAATAAATTCATAGGCTACAATCTCACAGCAGGCACAGAGTTGGTGTGGAGAGACCTTTGGTCCTCTTCCTTTTGCAGAACCATTACAGGCGACCGGCCCGGGGCAAGGCATTGGTTAGCTTTAGTTTATTGCAGTCTTGACAGAACCGCTGCATTTATACTCAGATGAAGTTGAACACAGATCAACTCTGTACTGCTTAAGTGACTTTTGACTTCAGAAGCATTGTAGTAAGGGTAAACATCTTAAAGATGTACTATATTTTTCCTCTCACCTTAGTGCGATTTAGTGCTTCGTTCTGCTAGTCCTTCACATGAAATCCCAATGAAGTTTGTGGTGACAATGTGCGATATGAAAAAAGTTCAAGAGGAATGAATACTTTTGCAGGGGACTGCATGTTCTGCTCCCTCTCACTCTGACACAAGTTAAACTAAAACCAGCTAGTACCCATTTGTTGCCTCTTAACTTACTGTTCCCCTATTATTCTCTTCGACTCTTGACAGAGAGGCCATTCATCAAGGTTTCTTTTCCCCACCAGCACATGCCTTCCTCAGTGCTGCATTCAGGTTCATTGCCCTGAGCTTGTATATGAAACTTTGTTACCACATCGTGTTGCTCACTCAGTCATTTTTCACTGAAACCAAGTTGCCAATCTCATTGCTGGATGGTAACTCATATAAGTCCTCACATATGAGTTCATCCTAATTGCTCACTGTTTTTCATTTGCAGTCCCCCCAGCTGCTTTCTCCTACGCCTACTGAGGTAATGTGACACGATGACTCACTGCACAGAACTCCCCCTTCCTATTTCTTTCTTTCTTTCTTTCTTTCTTTCTTTCTTTCTTTCTTTCTTCCCCTCCCTTCCTCCAGGTTCCATATTTAAAGGAAAGCAGATGATGATGAGACAGTGGGGAGACATTCCCAATTTTTGTTTCACTAAGGAGGGCTTTTGTGATAATAATAATTGCATTTATTATTATTAGTTTTTATGTAGTTGTTCTGTGTCACATCTTGTTATATTTTGTCATGTCTCGGCACCTGTGCTATTTTTTAGAGCAGTGGTCCCCAACCACTGGGCCATGGACCTGTGCCGGTCTGTGGGAAATATGGTATAGGGCCACACAGAAGAAATTAATTACAAGATTATTATTATTATTATTACATAATTTATGTTTTATATGTTATCTGACTCAGGACAATTTTTAATTATTTGTTTTTACTTTGAAAAAGGATTGTGTCTGTTACATCCGTCTATGATTCACTCCTGACACATGTCAAGATGCATGTCTCGATCACATCAATACATGCACGGTAGTGTCACACTTGCTGGATAACCCGTGTTGCTAAGGCTAAGAAGCCGTTCATTACTAGTGAATAACTGGTTCTTCCCACCACCAAAACCATTTGCCATGGAATTCTAGGATAGGCTGCGCTATGATGGTGGCCTTAAGAGCATAGAAAGGATTGTGGCTATGAGAAAAGTAAAATTAGGAAGTAGACGGGATACAAGCAAAACACTTCGGGTGTTATTGTCTCCCATTGCCCCTTGAAGGGACCGTCAAGCTCAGGGCTCCCACTGATTTGACATTATGGTGAGTTGTATTTTTCATGCAACTTATATTTGCAAATATTTATATAAATATATTTTAAAAAATACCATAGTTTTTTGCGTTGGTCATACAATTTTATTTTGTTGTATTTATCCCCCACACTTTAAAGACCGGTCTCTGAAAGTATTGTCTGATATTAAACCGGTCCATGGTGCCAAAAAGGTTGGGGACCACTGCTTTAGACGACCTTTGTTTTTGTAACACAGTGTTTAAATGTTTGTATTCATCAAAAAAGTTATTTGAAAGTATCTCATGTCAGGGCTTTAATGGCCCATTCAGTAATTAATTATAGTAATACATGAAATCTGTGAAATAAGCACTTTTTTTTCATTCTATCTAACCTGCCTGTTTTTTTTGACACGCGGTAATGCATAAGAAAAACAAAAATGTTAACTGTTTAGTTTTGTTAATTTATGTTACATAATCTCACATTGTCCTTATATTGCTTCAAATCATATCCGTTATTTCTACTGAAGCCATGAAGTGGAAAACATCACCACAATATTAAAAAGACAGGTATCATTGGGTGGGTAATTGGGTTGTGGAAAAGAAACACAATCCTTTCATTTATTTAAATCAAAGGAAACAACAAAGTCCATGTTTACAGCTCTCATTAGAACGAATTGAAAATTTCTGATTTATGAACATCAGCAAATGCGATATCTCTCTAGATCTCTATAAAGTTGTATTTCTCACACTTTTCTATTCTAGAGCATTCAGAAGTGTGTTAACGAAATACAATATTGGAAAAACACCAAAAATAATACTTGAGAAGTTACTGATGTTGCACTTCCCCTGGGAAGGGATAGAAAGCCCTTTCCACACTATTTGGAGTCTCATATGGAGAGTTTTTGCTGACGGTATTGTCACAATCCATGACATAATACAGATGGACTTGCTCTTAATTGGCTTTTTAATAGGACAGTGATCCCAAACAAAGGAGCAAATATACAACAGAGTGGCTGCATGAAAAATTCAGTAGCATTGTAATCAGATCTCAGCTTGACTGAAAAGCTTGAGAGCTATATATCGAATCCTCGGAGAATTGAAGTGAATTTGTAAGGAAGGATGGGTGAGAATGTCTGCACTCATGTGAAAAATAGCTGAGGCCATATAGAAGATTATGACTTGCTTATTCTTCTAACATGGTTGTACAACCTATCGAATCATGGACAGGAGTTTTTGACTCACTAGTTCTGAATTTGTGACTGTATATTAGTTAAATGACAGATAACACGGTGTAATAGTGGGTGACGTTTAAGTCAGTGGAAAAGATGAGCTTTGGTGAAGTCCTGATATGTAAAAACATGAAGATTAAAAGAAGTACTTTGTACCTTTCAGATTCATTTTCATCTGGAACTTACACCAAAAACTATGCGCAACTTGAAGAAACCTGCAAATCATCATTGTTGATCCCTGTCATCTCAGTACTGTCTACTGAGGATTAAGAAAATATACCATTTGTATACTGTAGTTACAAGTTTTATCAGGAGTATGTCAGTGATGGAATTTTGTCGGCATTCTTGTCTTCTGTTGCAACTGAAGCCAGAGACAGAAACGGGACTTTCTCTGCATTTTGTGTGTTTGTGTATCCAGGGTGATGGGGAGAAGTCCCCCCGTCAGCGGAGGCCCTCCAGCCCCAGCTCCAACAGCTCTCTGGGGGGATACGGTCGGTACACCCCGTCCCGTTCCCCTCAGAACTACAGCAGAGCAGGTAAAACCCACATTAACTATTCTACATTTCAAAGCTGTTCTTCAACCTTTGAAAGTTTTTAATTGATTTGGACCTTTTAAAAATGAAAATGAGATCTTACCTGGATATGGACGATATCAACATGGATGCTTTTTTGCTGTTTTTTTTTTGCATATTTTTCTTCCTTGGTGACTTTCCACAAGTCTGCTGCAGCAGTCAGAAGACTGCCTCTGCTTCAAATAAAGAAAAAGCAATAATATGTAAAAATAAATAAATAAATAAAATTTTCAAGGAAAGTATCGGGGAACATTTTTTAAATGTAATATTTTTGTCTTTTGCACAGATTGTTATTGTCGAACAAATGCCTTATTATTCAGAAAATGCTTGTGAATACACTTTAAGGGTTTTGGACAGAAGACCTAACAAACAACTAAACTTTGATGAATAATTCCATATTTCTTATGCAATTGGATCCAGGACCAGGGGTACACATGGGTGGTAAATACAGCAGCCTTCCCCGTGACTCCAGTTCTCTTCCTTCACCTATACCCCACCTGGGTGGTGTTAAGAGCCCCGCCACCTCGGCAAGGGATACATCCTCCTTCCCTGCACACTATTGCAGGGCTGAAGGGAGCAGTGGTGCTGTGGGCCTTGGCAAGTACTCCCCCATACCAGCAGGTGGCAGTGCAAGCTTGTCTTTACAGCTGAACCCCACCACCCTCGCAATGCTTCAGCAGCACAACTACGTCCCTTATTTCAGAGGTATTAAAGCCAGTTTGAGACAAACCCCGTGCACTGGATGAGTTACTGGGATTGTTGGTGCTGTCAGATTTAAGGAAGGAAAACAAACCAGCAAAAAGCTGCAATCTGAAGTACCTAAAATCTGTTTTCAAAGTGTTAAAATGCTTAATTTTGTAAGGAAGCTACAACAAATCCCTTGAAAAGACACTGTTGGACTTCAACAAAGCAGCAACATATCCAGTCAACTCTTTTTTTCTTTCTGAGCTCACCAGTCCTAACGAATGGAGTGCTGTTAAGAGCTTTCTAAATTAACTGCACTTGGCGTGGGTTTTGGTTAAACGTGGATTCATCATGTGCTGGAAACTCTTACTCTGTGGCTTCTCAGTTCACTTTAGATTCATGAGCTATAATTGGAAACAGAGTATCCTACTTGGCATGTACTTTACTATACTCATTGTTTTTCAATCATGAAGGTTTAGTTTGTTTAATTCTTGAACCAAAGCCATGAAACTGTTAATGCTCTTCACAATATCACACATTGATGAAATCAACATTACTATAACTCTCCTAGTCACACTCTGCAATCCCTGCTGAAAGGGTTGTCCAACCATTGCCCCCGAGCTTCATCTTTTCCCCATTGCTTGGTTTTCCCTACACCCTTAGGGTTCAAACAGGACCCCCGACCCAGTCCTAAGCCTAGGACATCCCTGCACCTCAATTTACCACCTCCTAACGGTAAAGACAGCAGTAGTCTTTCTCTCGTTTGTGTCTCCTCTCCCCTTGTGGAGTAGTTAGGAGGTTTTGTGATGTTGTTTGGTATTGTGTTGTTGTTGAGTTTCATGGGTATACCTCAGAGCATATACAGAGGACCACAAGATGTTCTTATTCTGCTTGCTCTGTTCACTTGCGTTTGTGGACGTGATTGTTGTGGTGCATGGTTTAACTCATTGTAGATTCATTTGACATTTAACTTTAATAAGGTTGAGGGACTCTTTATGTATGTTTGTTCAATTACTGACCATGTTGTTTGCCTGCCTTTGACGTCATATCTACTGTTGTTTTGCCCGAATAATACCTGGTCATGGTCAACACTCCCTGTGCTCATATGAATCCGTAAGAAACGTTGTTTTTTTAAGTTTAAAATGTACATGAGGTATCTTCTTTTATGATCACTGAGGATGTCTGTAGACAACTGGGCCAAATTGAAATTCTAGCATGTTGTTCATGTTTAGAAAAAACATACATACATTATGTATGTTTTTTCTATACATTTCATAAATAAAACCTCAGGTGAAGAAGTCATGTTAAGTGTAAGTCTAAAATTAGTTAGATTTATTTGCCTGTAGGTTCCATACTTAGAAGGTATGAAATCACATTTCACTGCTATAATGGTTTTTCTGCCATTAAAGGGATAGCTTTTCAGTCAAACACTCTTGGATTGCTTGGAGGATATTATAGCTTTGTATGGCAATAAAACTCTTAAAACTTAGAGGGGGCAGGACATTCTCTATTGTTACTCCTCAAAGGCGGAAAAATCTACCCCATATTTTTATATTTTCTTTTTGACTTTTGTTTTTTTATCTTATTGTATATTTTTGGTATTCATTTTAGTGCACTTTTTTTCAACTGTGGTTTTTTTTAAGTGCTTTATAAATACAGTTGGCAATTATGCATACACCCAGCAGATTTATTCTGACTGGAAGCACTGTTAATGTTTTGGAGCGGCCCAGGCATCATGCTGACTTCAATCTGATAGAGAATTTGTGGAGGGAGCTAAAGGTTAGGCTGATGGTAAAGAGATTAAGATGATGCTAAGAGGCCTCTCAACCTCAAAGACCAAAGATAAATCATTAAAACACCAGCGGAGACCTTCAATAGGCTGCGGAGCAATTGGGTTTGATTACCGTAACTGCAATAACAGTCAATTAAAATAAGATAAATACTTTTTTTCCTCTGTTTTAATTCTGTCTCAGAAGTTCTGGATGCTGACTGTTCCATTGTGAGACTTTAAGATTATTTTCTTACTGGTAATTTTGTAAAATGATTTTCTGCAGTCTTTAGGGTCATTATCATATTGAATGGCCAGGTCTGGGCTAATGTCTGGCTCTGGGACAGATCATCTCACATTTTACTCAAGAATCTCTTTCTGGCATTATTCCAAAAGTTCTTGTGTTTGTTTTATGATACTATGCAAACCCAAGTCTTGCTTCTAGGTACCTTTTTATACAAATGAGCCTTTTTCCTTTCCAAACAAGCCTTATCTTTTCTGTCTTTGGGAAGATTTATTTTGCTACGTGGGGCCAGAACAGTCTAAAGTACAGCACTTGACTTTGGCCTCGGAACAATCTGGTTTTTATTTACCTTTTGGAACATAAACATCACCTTTACCTGTTTAATGGCCAATCACAATTGCTTCTGTAAGATCATTTGCAGTGATTTCTTTTCCTTAAGGCCAGTGTGTTAGCACTCATCTAATGCTACAGGCCAGCAAATTGAATCTGTGGTTCAGCTCACTAAAGCTTCTTTATATACACATCATTGCCTTTGCATCTTATTTAAACACGCATTAGTGCAATTTATTCAATAATACTCATTAATGTGTTGTATAATACACACCTTAATACTACAGACCAGCAATCTGCCAAAAGCCTTTATTTTATAGAGTGAGTCCAAAATGTCTGCTGCTAACTATAATAAAGTGTGGATTTTGCTTTTCTCACAGATTCTGTCTTTTAGCTTATTTCTAGTTAAATAGACTGGAACACCCTCATACAGCATATGTTGTTATGCATCTGAGGTTGTCTTATTTGCGTTCTAGGCCTTTAGGAATGATGTACAGTTTGGTAAAAGCTTAAACTTCTCACACCTGTCCTATTAAGAAATAAACAAATAAAGATCAACAGATGAGGTAAATCCATGCTTTAGGTAAAGATTTACACTACCAGTAAAAAGCTTGGACTCATCTTCTCATTCAATGGTTTGTCTTTTTTTTTATTACCACCTCTGGGACTCCTTCATGACAGCTGGAAAACTATTTCAGGTGACTAACCTCGTGAAGCTCATTGAGGGTAGGCCAGGACTGATCAAAACAGTAATCAAAACAAAAGGGGGTTTTGAAAAAATGTTTGATAAAATGTTTTGAGTTATTTCAAAATGTTGTTTGATACACAATTCTATATAGTTTTGAGTCATTGTTCTGATTTCTTCACTATGTTTCTGTAATGTAGAAAGTCATAAAAATGAGGAAAAGCCATTAAATGACAAGGGTGAGTCCAAACTTTTGGCTGGTAGTGTATGTTCATGTTATGCTATTTATTAAGATGTAATTTGATAGTGTACCTTGATTTGTTTAGTAGAATACATAATCAAGATTGCTGATTATGATAAATCATGACTCAGAAACCTTGGTATTAAACTGACAATGAACCCAAACCTTGGTGAGGATGACTTCAGTCTGTAGAATGAATCATACTTTAAAAGTGGCTGAAAAAAGTACTTGCCTTTTCATCCATTGTGACCTTTTTATGTACTAAAATACTTTAGAATCTACACTCACCGGCCACTTTATTAGGTACACCTGTCCAACTGCTCGTTAACACTTAATTTCTAAGCAGCCAATCACATGGCAGCAACTCAGTGCATTTAGGCATGTAGACATGGTCAAGAGAATCTCCTGCAGTTCAAACCGAGCATCAGTATGGGGAAGAAAGGTGATTTGAGTGACTTTGAACGTGGCATGATTGTTGGTGCCAGAAGGGCTGGTCTGAGTATTTCAGAAACTGCTAATCTACTGGGATTTTCACGCACAACCATCTCTAGGGTTTACAGAGAATGGTCCGAAAAAGAAAAAACATCCAGTGAGCGGCAGTTCTGTGGGCGGAAATGCCTTGTTGATGCCAGAGGTCAGAGGAGAATGGCCAGACTGGTTCGAGCTGATAGAAGGGCAACAGTGACTCAAATAACCACCCGTTACAACCAAGGTGGGCAGAAGAGCATCTCTGAACGCACAGTACGTCGAACTTTGAGGCAGATGGGCTACAGCAGCAGAAGACCACATCGGGTGCCACTCCTTTCAGCTAAGAACAGGAAACTGAGGCTACAATTTGCACAAGCTCATCGAAATTGGACAATAGAAGATTGGAAAAACGTTGCCTGGTCTGATGAGTCTCGATTTCTGCTGCGACGGTCGGATGGTAGGGTCAGAATTTGGCATCTACAACATGAAAGCATGGATCCATCCTGCCTTGTATCAACGGTTCAGGCTGGTGGTGGTGGTGTCATGGTGTGGGGAATATTTTCTTGGCACTCTTTGGGCCCCTTGGTACCAATTGAGCATCGTTGCAACGCCACAGCCTACCTGAGTATTGTTGCTGACCATGTCCATCCCTTTATGACCACAATGTACCCAACCCATGATGGCTACTTTCAGCAGGATAATGCGCCATGTCATAAAGCTGGAATCATCTCAGACTGGTTTCTTGAACATGACAATGAGTTCGCTGTACTCAAATGGCCTCCACAGTCACCAGATCTCAATCCAATAGGATGTGGTGGAACGGGAGATTCGCATCATGGATGTGAAGCCGACAAATCTGCGGCAACTGTGTGATGCCATCATGTCAATATGGACCAAATTCCCTGAGGAATGCTTCCAGCACCTTGTTGAATCTATGCCACGAAGAATTGAGGCAGTTCTGAAGGCAAAAGGGGGTCCAACCCGTTACTAGCATGGGGTACCTAATAAAGTGGCCGGTGAGTGTATATTAGTGACTGACAGCAAAATGCTCCAAGGTAAAGAGAACATGAACCTGACAGTCATCTGAATAAAAAGGTTGAAAATCATGCTAAGTGGCATCAGTTGCAATGACAAATGAGATCCAAGATTTGAGTCTTGGATTACCAATATAACAGTTTAGCAATGGTAAGAATAATTAAAGCTGACACAACTATGTCAACCTGAGAGATAAGGTTGTGTGACAGCTTTTAATCAATGTGTAATGAGTAGAGCTGGGGAACCCGATATTCAGCCAGACACAGTTACGTTTTGAAAAGGTTTATTGTAGGAAAGTTGAATATTGGCAACAACTTTATTGTCGCAGCAGTTTCTAAACTCCCTCTTTGAAGAGAGTTCAAGTCGTAGGTGATCCATTTTGTTGTCCAGTGAGCGGACGTTGGAAAGCAAGATGGATGGGAGCGGTGGTTTGTAGGGGTTAGCTTTTAGCTTAGCTGTTAGCCCACCTCGACAGCCGTGTTTCCGCCACCGGTCACACCATCTTCGCTTGGTCCTACTCCGGCGTGTGCTTCTCGGCGAGTCCGCTGCATTGTGGGCCTCTGGGACTTGTGCCCGAAGCACTTCGAAGCTACATAAACAATCTAGAGTGGTTGTAGTTACGAGTCCAAAAACACTTAATGGCCGTAACTCCAGCAGGCGTTGGCGGTCATAACTGGATCGATATATAGTTTGTGGCGTCCTAGGTGACATATTTTATAGAAATGCTCGCAGGTTGTCGAGAGCCGTAGCAGCCGCAGCCTCTCAGGGCGCTGCCATCTTGGAACCCGAGGACGTAGACAGGAACTGACCAGAGTAGATGATGCAGGCCGAGGAACCACCAGGACAGGCAGAGCAAGCAGCTGGATCTCTCAAGGGCCAAAGCAGACTTGAGCAGCATGCAGACACTGGAACCAAACATTGGTGGGGCTGAACATGAGCATAGACAGAGTCAAGCTGGCTGAGCCACAGGAACTGGTAGAATACACGGCAGCAGTGCACATGAGACGATACAAGTTATGACATTCTGGCAGGGAGTGTTGAGTGAGGCAGGTATATAAAGGTAGGGAAACAAGTGAAATGACTTGGAGGTAATTAGTGGCAGCAGGTAGAGCTGATCAGGTGCTGAGTAGTGGCTGGGAGGTGACCGAGCAGATTGGATAGTGACTGATGGCTGAGAGAAGTGGAGCAAAGAGTGGAAAATCAGTCCAGAAAGTTCAAACAATAACAAACAAAAACCTAAATCACGACAGAATGACAGCTTTTAAAATGACGAAGTTCATATGGGCAGAGTGGGTTTCACTGCAATTGTTCGTCTTTTGCTGGCTGTCTTGCAGGATCCCTAACTGTGCTTCTAACCCTAACTTTTCTTTTTCATCTTTATTAAAAGAGGTAGTACAATGTCTTATGTGCTCCTTTTGGTCTTTGGGTGGCAAATATATTCACCATTAAAGGGATCTGTCCTGCATTTAGACACTAACAGTTTTCTGAACTTAACGTGTGGGATTCTTAGCATGTGCGTTATGGTGGGTAAGAGATCACTTAAGCGAGACTGACGTATGTGTAAATGATCTCATCTACCAGCATCCAGATTACTGCTGATAAGTTGTTTCCCTCTTAGGGGTGGAGACTGTGCATTCAGTCAGCTAATGCTCTCTCATGGACAAACTCTCCGACTTTCTCTGTGTTTCTTCCACAAAGCAAATGTAGAGTATTTGTCCTTTTTGGAACTGAGTGTGTCAGTGGCTTGATCACCCAGCCTTTCTGTGACAGAAAACAGGACAGTGGATCCTAGTTGGGATCTTAGCTCCTTCAGACACCAAAGCACTGTAAAACATACCCTTACCCTCCACCACAGGGTACCACCTAGAGTCTTCTAATTTTGTATATAGATTACTGACAAGAGAGTTATATGTAATCTTCTTTAAATTAATTATTGCTCTTCATTTTGCCCTCTTTGCCATTCTGTAACTTGGAAGTTTTAGTCATTTCATGTCTGACTCTTTCAGGTACAAAAACATCTGCCATTCAAAGCCTCCAGGGGAAGGTTTTGTACCTGCTTTGGCTATTGGTGTGTCAGTCATTTTCATGTTCTCATGCTTCAAGAGTCATATGCAATGTGTTCATGACTCAAATATATCTAAAAGCAGTTTGATTAGTAGTCATAGTCTGTCATAAATCAGAAGAGTCATCTGACTGAAACCTGGCTGCAAACCAAAATGAATCCCTCTAGGGCGAATAACAAAGTATTCAAAAAATAATAATAATGGACATGTGTTCATACAATGTCTTTGGCTCATCCAAGATCAGGTCACATGGGTTAGTAAAACTAGTTGTTGGTGAGTTCCAAATGGAAGTAGGAAAGGAGTAAAAGCAACAAGTTGGAAAATTGGCAAAATGTTTCACTGGTTACCCGAAAACAAAATGTGGGTTGCTGGGACTGAGATGAAAAACGTTTCTCTCAACTTTTATGACTGTAAAAGCGTCCTATATAAAGGGTTCCAATCTCTCTTGGTTTACAAGATGCTCCAAATGGATTTCTTGTGAATTTCCTGTGTTTCCTAAAGAGCCAGAAATATGAAGCTACTGTGTATCAGTTATGCTTGTTCTATGGCTCTAAAGTTCAGAACGGATTCCTTAAATAGTCATAAAGACTGTTCTGCTATCAATCCGAGAGCTCAGCTGTATAACTGTATCTGCATGAAGAAGGAGTTTTAAAGGCATTTGTTGAATGAAGTACCTTGCTTTATTTTTTTTAAAGCAGATTCGTTTTGAATAGATTGAAATTCAGAGGATTGTTCATATGACTTTGGATTGAAGGTTCTGGTCTGCAGCATTGGTTCTGAAACTTGGGGTCAGGACGCCACAGTAATTCCTTCTTATAATCGTTAACCAGACATAAGAAAGATTTTGTTGAATAAAAACGGTGGGATGGTTGTTTCGATTGTGTGGGCTTGTGATTTTTTTTAACCAGTAATAAGGTAGGGCTTTAATCTGCCACTGGTATTTGGTTGGTAAGAAACTAAAAACCTTCGTACTAGAGCACTTTTTTAATTTGCACCTTATCAAGGTAATGTAGAGACCAAGTCCTTCAGAGCGCAAGGCCACTAACTTCCTCGATCATTACTTTCTGTGCATATACAACTAAAGCCATTCACATTTCTTGACCTTTTATTTTTTAGGCCAAGATGTAACTTGTGGAGGCTTGACAGGACAGTGATCAAAATGCAGGATGATGGGGAAGATCACTTTTTAGCATCATTGACTTGAGTGTTCCATTTTGCTCATATGTTGGCAGTCTTTTATAATGAGAAAATCTACAACAGCTACAAACCATACCTTAACACAATGAGGGGCTGGGTTATCAAATCACTGGCACAAGTGTTTATAGTCACAGCTTCTCATCTCAACTTTGTAAGTATGCTTCACATAACAGGATGTTTTTGTCCCCTCTCAACCTTTGTATTCTCCCTTTCCCTTTGCCCTTTATCTCTAACACTGGAGGTAGTGAAAGCGGTCGGAGTACCCCAAGCTTATCCACCTACTCTGATGGCAAATCCCCCTCATCTACTTCAACATACGTGGCTGCTCCCCGGCATTTCCACATACCAGGTAGGCCATAACCGCACTGCTCGTTATAGGGCTCATCTTAACTCTTCCTGTTGCCTTGACTGGAATAGCTGATGAGGAGGTGAAGTACAAGGTAAGTTCTAGAGCTGCTACGAAAACATCTGATGAAAACTAATTGGTTAGAATTTTTAGGGCAGATGAAAAACATACTTAGTCATTCTAAACATAAACATAATGTGGTGTGCAATAGTTTGATATTGGTTAGTTGGATTGACCTGCCAGTAAAGTGTAAAACTGTGTTTCCATTACTATCTGTGTTAAAGGCAATAGTACTTCTAACCCACTAAACCTTGCTCACGGATTAACTGGCTGGTTTTCAGTACTGGAGCAGATGTTAAGTGTTGATTACTGAAGTTCAGCCAGCCCAAAGCTATGGGTCAATTTAAATCTGCTGTCACACTGTTTCCTTTCTCAACACAATGCCTGAGCCTTTTTTTCCCTACGGCATTGTGTGTTCCTACACCACTGAAATGGAAGGCTGATACACAATAATGTGAGAGAGGCATTAGTTCCTGATTAACCTCTTTAAAGATCCTTCATTGGATCTTATGTTGTCCATTTCTTGAACTCCTACTCCTGGGGTCCGTTCTTCGTACGTCGCTAACTCAGTTAGCAGGATTTCATTGTTGACGATTTGGTATGATCTTGGATCGTTTGGTTCTTCGAAAGACATCCTGCACTTGTTGTCATAGCAACATGTGCGCCATCTTAAGCCTGCTCGAGAGCAGGCTTATTTCATGTAAACAAGATTAGATCACGGCTGTATAAGCGGAGGAGATAGGGAAGTCTGCCGTAGCCATGTCCATTTTTACGACTGCAACCTGTTGCGGAAGGTGCAAGAATAATTTGCAGAGTTTTTCCGAATTAATCGCGTATTGCGCAATAGACAGGATCTATACTGTCGCAGCGCGACAGTAGAGAGATTTTCTTGGTGGCTGTTATAAACAGACAAACACATCATTTAACAGTGGCTTTTAAAGAGGAAAAGGTGGTGTTGGAGCCATAAATCTAAAATATTTAAGTTATTTGTATGATGGTTTGCTTTTTATTTTTATCCTATTCAGTAAGAAGATTTGTTCGGGCCATTTTATTGTGAAGTTTAGTTTACTTTGAAAGGCTTGCTTCCTGTCGAGCCGTATATTGTATCAGAAAAAACTATGGATGGATTATCTAGCCACGGAGCAATACAGTTTTACCGTGTAAACTGTGGATGACTTGGAAAAGGAAAATGTTCATTTTTTATGGATAAAGATTTTTTTTTGTTAAAATTCCCAGTTTGCACATGTCCTTTACTTTCCGTGTCTAAGGAATGACACTGAAATTTGGATCTCTTGACATAACAAGTGTCTTTTTAAAATACAGTATAATAATTAAAGGCTACCATTTTGTAGAATATTCTTGTATTTCACTTTTACTTGTCCCCGTGTTCTAGTGGGTCCCGTGGAGGCTCTGACATAAAAGAACAAAGTAAATATGAGATTATTAAAATGCAAAAATTCATACTGTAGAAAGTGATAGAAACATCTACCATGGACAGTATTTACGCATTAATTTTTCTGCTGCTTTTTGCCAGCCCTCTCTCCTGGCTTTAACAGATTTTGAGGTGTTTTAATTAATGACTCAAATTCGGCATAACCTTCCAAGCTCGTGTTCTGCTTGGGAGAAAAACTGTGGGCGTTCTTTGGCCATGCTGAACAGCCAATAGCAGCGTTGCTGATCAATGTTTCTACTATCGATACATTTCCCCTTTTAAACAAACGCATGAACGCGCCGTTGTCTCAGATAACTCAATCCAGCCATACTAATCGTAAACAGCAGGTGTGTTCGAAGAACCCAATTAGCCGGATCATGATTAGCCGGATGAAATCATCTTGGATGTGTCATTTGATCTTGGATGTTTTAAGCAACGTACGAAGAACGGACCCCTGGTCTCTAAGACAAATCCTCTTTGACAGAGAACTGAATCAACAGCAGATTTCAAATCTTACAATGAAACGGTGATACAGTAAGATAAAAGCTAATGTTAAACAGTATGTATTTCATTGTTTTCTGTTTGATCCGGCATACAGTCCCTCTGGACAAAAACACTGTCAGTCATGCAAAGGTGGGAAACGAACATTGTCTCCCATTGAAAACAAGCTAAGTGGAAAAAACAGACAACGATTTCCACTTAATGGCCTTCACAGCCATTGTTATTGCTTTTGTTTGGATGTTTCAGATTCTGGCAGACACTGAAACAAGCCAGACAAAAATAACGCTCTTGTTGTTTTATTACAACTCATTTTTCTGTTGTAGTTTTAATGTGCAACAGTTGGTCCTCAGAGCTCCGTGTGTGTCCACTGACAGCATGAGGGATGAAATCCTCAGCCATAGGGGAAATCATTGTCTTGATCTTACTCCAGAAACACTTCATCCAGCATTGCGGTTAATACATCAAACCTAAAATAAATTTGGATTTATCCAAAGACTGATGGTACCATGTGTTGTTTTTGATATTATTCTTTGAGATTCCTTGAAATGTCCTGCATCAAATAACCTCATATTCAGTCACCATAGAAACCAATGAACATATATATCTTTATTATGTTGCATGAAACTATTAAAAACCCTGATGCTCCTGATCTGCTATTGTTAAAAAGAGAAATGTGTTGAACCAAGCTATACTGCCCCCTATATGTTCATCCTCCAATAAAATGCTAACTCATGCTTCTTTTTCCCCATTCTCTCTCTTTCCTTCTTTTTTTCTCTTCCCTGCCCATGTTGGCTTCCTCCATTTTCTCTGCTCTGTGTCCATCTTCAGAGACTATGGTCAAAGATAATATCTATAGAAAACCCCCCATCTACAGACAGCATGGTACAGTCAACTTTGCCGTTAACGCTTCATTCTCTGGTCTGGTCTCTGCACGATGTGTTGCATGTCAGCCATCTTGTTTTTACCCCCCAGTTCTCATCCCTTGGTTTCTTCGGCCTACACTTGTTTGGTAGAGTTTACAGTCTACATTCTTTGAGCTGGTGTAATGTTCTGCACGTATTGCAGACTGTTGCTTGTTTATTTCTGTCCATCTAAACAATATTTCTAAACAAGTGAATCATTACCTACTGCATTTCTTCAAACTGAAGTCAAATTGGTGCCCAGGAGCCACATCTGCCAAATAGCTGAGAATATACAGGTACAGCATAAACCATTAAAATGTCGTGCAAAAGTTCAAGATTTTTTAATCACTCATTTCAGAAAGTCAAACTGATATATAGATTATTTACATTACACATAAAATGAAATATTTTAAGCCTTTGTATCTTGTAATGTTAATGATTATGGCTTACAGATAAAATTTAGAGACTCCAAACAAATCTGTATATTTTATAAGATCAAGAAAAATTATATTTTTAAACTGAAGTTTCAGGAAAAGTATGCCCATTTTAATGCATTCAAGACTTGTTTGGGGCTCCTTTTAGATGAATTACTGGATCAAAGCGGCGTGGCATGTGGGCGATCAGCGTGTGGTTCTGCTGAGGTGGAACAGAAACTCAGGTTGCTTTGATAGCGGCCTTCCGGTCATCTATATTGTTGTTTCTGTTGTCTCTTGTCTTCCTTAGGAAATCCTCCATGGATTCTCTAAGTAGATGCGGTCAAGTTAGTTTGCTGGCCATTCAAGCACAATCATGGTCGCTGAACCAGCTTTTGGTACCTTTGGCATTGTGGGCCAGTACTAAGTCTGACTGAAAATGACCTCAACTCTTCAAAGTCCAGTCTTCCTCCAGAGGAGTGGAGCAAACTTTACTTTCATCAGGAAAGAGGGCTTTGAACCACTGAGCAAGAGTCCAGATCATTTTCTCCTTAGCCCACGTAGGATGCTTCTGATGTTGTCTCTAGTTCAGGAGTGTCTTGATACTCATGTGTAGGACTGGTCTGTGTGTAGTGGATCTTGATGAACTGACTCCAGCCTCAGTCCGCTCCTTGTGAAGCTCCCCCAAATTCTTGACTGGGTTTTGCTTGACAATTCTGTCAAGGAATCTTTTACTCCTGTTGCTGGTGCACTGTTTCCTAGCACAGCCTTCCCTTCCACTGAATTTTCTATGATTATGCCAGGATAAAACAGCCAGCTTCTTTAGCAATGACCTTATGTGGCTGTCAATTACTGTCTGATAGTCATCAGTGTCCAGTCAGCAGTCTTCCCCATGATTGTGTGGACTACTGAGGCCCAAGAATCAGAGGCTCAGGGAACCTTTACTGATGTTTAAGTTAGCAAGCCGTTTAAGGTGTGACACCAATATTCCACTTTTTCCCAAAATTCAAATTTTCTGAGACTGAATTTGAGGATTTTATTATCTATAAGACATAATCATCTAAAGTGTAACAGATAATGGCTTGAAATATTTTGTCTTATGAATCTGCATAATTAACTTTCTGAAATTGGAAAAAAAATGCCTTTTCTCTTTATAATTTTTTTGAGATGACCTATTGTAGTGTTTCCAAACCTTTAGGTAGTACTGAAACTCACATGTCTAAATTTAGAGGTTCACCTTACGAATAATGCATATAACACTTGAAAAAAGTATTCCCACCCCCTGAACTTTTCCACAATTTGTCACATTAAACCACAAATGTAATTTTGAGGAAAACTAAGACTGCATATAACCCTGAGTACACATTAGTTGTACTGTGAAACATGGTGGCGGCAGTATTATGCTGTGGCATACCTACAGCATGTTGCTGCCACCACCTTTTCTTCAGCACACTGCAAAAACGGAACTAAAACTAAGCAATATTTTCTTACAATGAGTGTATCTGTTTTTGATTTGAGCAGGTAAATAAGACAATTTGCCAATGGAATAAGAGTTTTGCACTTAAAATAGGAACAACTCATCTCCATCATCTTATGTCAAGTGTAGGATGTCTACTTATCTTATTTTAGGGGTAAAAATATTAATTCCATTGGCAGATAATATTATTTACCAGCTCAAATATAGGACAAAAACACACATTTTAAGAACATTTTACTTATTTTTAGATCCGTTTTTGCAGAGCAGGAACAGGGCAGCTGGTCAGAGTTGATAGGAATATGGATGGAGCTAAATCTGGGACACTCCTGGAAGAAAACCTGTTAGAGGCTGCAGAAGACCTGAAGCTGGGGTGGAAGTTTACCTTGAAGCAGGACAACCACCTTAAAAATATGGCCAGAGATACAATGGGATGGTTTAGATCAAAGTAATTCCGGTGTTGGAATGGCCTAGTCAAAGTCCAGACCTAAATCCAGAGAGCCTGTGGCAAGATGTAACGGGGACATATCATGCGTCACAGACTCTCCTTTGCTCCTGTTTTGAGGTTTGTCTGAGAGCAACTTTTTTGGTGTTGTCTCTTTAAATACAAAGGAGGCGCTCCACACCCTGCCCCCTCCAGGTCTCAAAGTGTTCCATTCCACCCTGTTTGGCCATGATGCTGGGGGACAGTGTAATAAATTGTGAGTTAATACACTCAACAACAGCAACAACAAGTTTCACTTATCTACTTTTAGCTACAGCATCCTTCACCTTGGACTACAAAATTGCAGCAGGAAAAAAAATTACGGATTTGCGAAACTAGTAAGCTGGAAGTCCATGTCCTTATTTTGCAGTTCTGCAGCAAATACTGTGACATAATTGTTAAAAAATCATAATAGAACACAAAGAAAAGTGAACGCCTTAAAAAATATGACCCAAACAGAAATTCAAAGATATCTACGCAGCAACTGGAGAGACTACATTCAAATTTAACAAACTCCAAGTACATAACAAAATGTATTTAAGGGCTATAAAAGTGGATTTTGCATATGTCCCCTTTAAAAACTGATGTTCACAGATGCTTTCCATCCATTCTTACCGCACTTGAGCTGTCAATTGAAAAATAAAAAATATCAATAAAACATTGAAGTTTGTTGGTGTAATGGGACAAAATGTGGAAAAAATTAGAGAGGTAGCCTATAAATATTTTTGCAAGATAATTCATTCAGTGCTCCCTTTAATTTAGACAGTGTGTGCTTTTAAAGGATTCTAAGTGCCCATTTGTCGTATTCAGAGTAAAACTGAGCACTAATGTTCCAATACCTCCTCCATAAAGGGTTAATTTCTTTTACAGCATTTGCCTCAAATAAAGTTCATTGTTTTGTCAAAAAGCATATGTTACCATCTCTCAGAGCATATAAAAAAATCTTATATTGTGCCGGGCTTAGGAAATAAATCTTGCCTCTATTAACTTCAAAATGTAGAGATTCAGCAATATAGCAAAGCTGTGGACTAAAGCTGATTTAGCTGGAGGCTCTTTTATTCACCTTGGTCTTGCATGCTTGCATTCATCTCACCAGCTCATCTGTGGGGTTAGTGGTGAAGCTGTGGATGTGTACACACTGGGAATCACTTTGGACGTAGACATTAGTGTTGTGTTGTTCACTTTCTCAGTCACATTCTCTGTGTCTCTTCACAAAATGTTCTGTCTAAATGATGGTGTCTCCAATTTCACTATGGTTCCTTCTGAGCTGCACTTTTCATTTCTGAAAATGAATAGTCAGGCACACGAGGGAAGCTCCCAAAATGTACGAGTCCAAGAAAGAAAGTCACATCTCTGTTACTGAAGAAATCAATCCCTGATATCATAAACAGTTAGGAAGGATCTTGGTCTATTAAGATGTTTCTGCAGGCAGAAAATTGTTTTGTTCAATTACCAAAAAGGTGTAATTTTCATGAAACTTGGGAAGTTTTCTTAACTGCAACCACTTTTCCTAACCTTCAGTTTGTTAACTTGTTTGCATTTTGCAAATAGATCCCAAGGTAATGCTGTGGCATTCATATTAAAATTCAGAACTGAAATCCAATTGAGATTTCCTTAATTTGGTCATTAATGCTGGAAACATTTTCAAAGTAAATGGTAATGACCTGTACCTCCATAGCGCTTTATCAAGTCCTGAGGACCCCAATGGACTTTACACCACATTCAGTCATTCACTATTCACTCGCACAATGACGGTGGTAAGCTACATTATAGCCACAGCAGGCGGCGGTCAGCATGTGAAGTGTCTTCACTCAGTTGGAAAACACTTCAAGGACACAACAACTGAGACAATTGGAGCGGGGGTTTAAACAGCATACCGCCGGTTACAGGATAAACTCCCTAGCTGCTGCGCCACTGTCGCCACTGTGTCTGAATCAAAAAAGTTCAGCAAATCTGACATGGCCAAACCTCCTTCACAGTGCTGTAAAAGACAATTTGCCAGTTTTTACAAACACTGGGGGCAACCAATCTAGGGGGGTAATTCCCTTTTTAGATCGAGCCAGGTTGGTATGAATAGTTCTTAGTCTGCTTGCATCAGTGAACTTCAGAACGATCACTGGTCATTGGTTTCCTTTTCCTGAATCTTTTCGAAACCAAGGCTGTTGTTCTAGATATGCCTGTTCATATTTTCTATACTTGTCTTTATAGATTTATATTATGCTTGCTTTCTAGAAAACTTCCGTTTCTTGAAAACACTTTCCCACAAATTGCTGCTGAATGATCATTGAGTTAACCTGAATCCCGCCAGATGGATTTCGTGCTGCAGAGCTCCACACATCCAATAGAGAAAAGGTTTAATTAAACCTTAATTGTACATAAAAACTGGGTTATCCCTACTAGAGTAACCTCATACCATCAGATAGTGTAAGGAATGATTTTCTGGCAAACAGCCTGCTGGCCATATATCGAGGCCCAGGTCAAAGAGAACTGTCTATAGAATATATGTAATGGCGTCGAACCATCAGTCATCCTCCTAATGGGGATATTGCTGAGGTTTCTGGGTAACTGGGGTTGTTGATACCCTATATGACCAAACCCCAGCAACAGTCTTTGTGGTACTTTAGATCCAGTGTTGGTGTGCAATGCACAGGAGGTTGACACTTTTTTAGACTGTCAATGTAGTAAAGCTCCCTCTAAATACAGCCTGCAGATAAACACGTTATGCTCCAGGTGTGAATTTTACTGGAGTTATTAGTGCAGAACAGTGTAGCTCAGAGAAATGTGATCCAATACAGAGTAATATACTGTAACATCTGACTGTTTTACAGCTTCTAGAACATCCTGGCAGGATGGTGATGATATCAAGGTGGGTCTGTGTGGACATTTTGTTTTACTTTCCACATCTGTCTCAATGCAAGCCCTTTTCTTAAACTTTACAAGTTCTCAACATCCATAAACTAATTACCTAACTCACACTTTGCCACCATCCATCACTTCTGTCGATCATTCTGTCCTCTTCCTATTCTCTCTGTCGTTTGCTGTCTCTCTGTAGAGAACAAGTTGGATGATCTTGAAAAGTGAGATTGATGGCCACATGGCTCCAGAAGACCTGGATCCCTGTAAATCCACCTGCAGTCTCCCTACTGACAGATCCCAGCCAAGTGAGGAATTATTTACAACTTCCACCTGATGTTGAATCATTAAAAATGCAAAAAAATGAGAATAAATATGTTGGCACCTCTGTAGATTTCCCCTACAATAAGTCTGCGTCATTACCCGGTTATGGAAGGAATGGCATCTATAAGGTGAGCAACCAAGTTTTGACAAACCAGTTTTATATTGTAAATATAAATGGAGAAAATCAGCCTAAACAGCTTGTTTGATTTGCTTTGCTCCTATAATCTCTTGAAGCATTTAAATAATCTAACAGGCTTGGGAAGGACTGCCTTATTAATTTCATAGAAGTTATTGTCTCCCAAAAGCATTAAATCTGGATCTGCCAGCAGAAATACAACAGAGGAATGATTCATATGTTTAGAGTACCAACAGCATGAACTGAAATGTTCCTAAGAATGGACTATTTATTATGTCTGTACTGTGGATTCATCCTTTTCCTGTTTCTAAACTATGCCAAAAAACTAAAAAGGCAAGCTCTGTGAAGGGATTCATAACCACTAGATTTGTCAAAACATTGTACACACTGCCAGAGTGCAAAGGATCTAACCTTTTGCATTGGGCAAGGCAACTTTATTTGTATAGCACATTTTTGTCCAAATGCAACTCAAAGTGCTTGTACATACATTTTTTATAAAAACAAGCTTAAAATCATAAAATAAGACTCTTAAAAAGCGTAAAAATAAATAAATAAAAATTCACTAAATGTTAGCAGTGGCAAGTAGGATTTCAACCTTGTTTTAAAGGACCTGTTCAATTCCAAAAATCTGTTTAATTGTTGAAAAGCAATTATTTGTATTATTTTCTTCAACAATTTGATGTAGGTCGATAATTACTGACCTACATTATACAACATAGCGTTTGTTCTGACATACACTTTTTACCTTTTACACTTATGGTGACACTACAGCCACAAACTGTGTTATACCAGTATTAGGTAGCAGATCAACATAAAAAAAGCTGTCAAATTGGAGGAAATTGGCAGGATTTTTATTCAGATCCCTCCATTGATCCCCATACCTAAAATCTAGTGTAGCTGATTGTCTTTTAAAGTCATCTATTTGCAGTCAAGTGGTGCTGTGTGTAATTTACTATTTTTAATGCAGTTTGTTATTGGCCTAAGAGGTTATTTGGAGAACATTAGAGAACAGCCAGCATCAAGAAAGACCAAGGAACCCAGTTGTGGTTCAGTTCAAACCAGGGTGAGATTCTACAACACTCTCCCAAGCTTTGAACATCTCCCAGAGCTCTGATCAATCCATCATCTGTACATGGAGAAAGGATGGAGCACCTGCAGACCTACCAAGAGATGGACGTCCACCTATACTGACAGGCTTGGCTGGGAGAGTATTAATCTGAGAATCAGCCAAGAGGGCCATGGAGGAGCTTAACAGATCCACAGCTCATGTGGAAGAATCTGTCTGCAGGGCAACTATTCATCATGCACTTGAAAACTCTGATTTATAGAGTGGCAAGAAGAAAGCTATTGTTGTATGAAAATGATAAGTCCTGTTTGCAGTTTATTAAAAGCCATGTAGGGAACATAGGAAATAGGTGGAAGGAGATGATCTGATCTGAGAACACTAAAAGTGATCTATTAGCCCGACAACCAAAAGACTGCAGCAAAAAAACTAACGCTAAACACGGCGTTAGCTGTGTTGTGCTGTTGGGATGTGTTTCTTCCACAGGGACAGAAAAGCTGGTCAGAGTTGATGGCAAGATTGATAGTGCTAAATAAATGAACTCCATTTATCCGTCTCTAAATTTTTGGATTATTGCATACCACAAAATAAACTGTAAACTCAGATTTGCACTACAAATCATGACTTGTATTACATTTAATTGAATTCAATAAAACTTTATTTGTCTCTGAGGGGCAATTTAGGAGGCCCAGTGAGGCAGCGCATACATAAACACAATCACTATAAACAGAGCAATTAAATGGATGAAAAACACAAGTCAGTAATTGGAGAAAGCTGAAGTCAGTAATTCATATATCAAATATAGTTATTCCTGTATTTTTGTTTTCCAATAAATTTTTAGTTCGGCCAAAAATATATAGTAATTTAGTTCTTTTTATCGTGGTCTTTGTCTTTCATCTTAGTCTATGTAAAACTATGAATAACTAGACTGTCGACAATGACGCTGTTGCTTTTCTTTCCCAGGTGGTGCAAAGACAACCATTTTCTCCTCAATGGCACTAAAACTAAAGAACTCATATTTGATTTCTGCAAAAACACCACCGTACATCATCACATATATGCTGATAATCAGCCAACTGAGATGGTGGATTGCTACAAAGACGTACCTTGGAATCACTGCTGACAGTAAACTCTTGAATGATTGCAATGGATGTCATGCGATCCACTAGCTCAGATCCCTCTCCATCAAACCACGCCTCTTTCTTCTGGGGGAGTGCTGGCCTAGAGCAGGGCATTTCGTCCTGCTCCAGGCTGCAAGGTTCTGGGTTTGAAACCTAAAGATGCCATTCTGAGTCCATGAGCAGGGCCCTTGATTCCACAATGCTCCCCAGGTGCCACACTGTGGCAGCCCACTGCTTCCTAAAGGATGGGCTAAATGCAGAGGACACATTTCTTTGGAATGTATGTTGCTATGACAAATAAAGACAATTATAATACTAATAATTATAATTCTTCTGTATCGTAGCAACAGAGATTCCATCCTGCTCCATTGTGCTACTTGCTATTTCACCATGCTTCCTCTCAACAACAGAAACATATAGAAAAATACGAAAAAAGTCACTCGTACATGTTCCACATGATTAGGCTCCTACTCCCAGTCTGCCAGTCCTTGTTAACATGCCCATCACCCGACACGCCATGTCGATCAGCCACGACTGTCATCATCCTCTACATTCATATTTCACACTCCTCCCCGTTGATACAGGCAGATGTCCTTTAAAACGTCTCGCCTTGGAAAAAGTTTTCTCTCTTCTGCCATCACAGCAACCAACAATCTATCAGTGTTTTGTTAAGATACTTGCCTTCAGTACTGTCTGTGTTTGTCAGTGTAGGATCAGCCTGTGAGGGCAAATAAAAGCTAACCTAAAAGCTGAATTTATCTCCTGTTTTCCAGCTGCTGGTGTGGACAAGAGATCAGTTGATCCTGTGAAGAGTTCACAAGTACTGTTGGTTGTTTAAAACTGTTTTAATAAACTAAGGTGGTGATATTAGAGGACCTGTTTGCAGGAATGGTGACGATAATATTATTAGTGTGGTAAAACTGTCTCCATGAAGATCGTAGTTTACAGAAACACCTTCTAAAGCTGGATCAAGTTATAAATACATGAGTTGTTTGTAATGGCAGGGCTCTGGCTGCTCTCAGAATCTGGAAAAACGGACCGGTTCTTCTACGGAACCAGTTAAGAACCAGCCCTGGCTGTGATGGAAAAGCCCTAAGTGAATGATGGGATTTCAGTTTAGTGTGTCTGTTTCCCACAGGCTGCTGATATGGTGGAGGATGAAGTGGACCCAGACTCCCAGAGCTGGGGAGGAATGAGAGGTGAGACTAAATATCAACTTGAGAGTGTTTTCTTCAGTCGCTGTCCTCTGTTTGATAAGTAGGTCAGGAGCGTAAATCTGCTCCACACAGTCTGCACACAAACTGTTTAAGAGCGCTGCTCACACAAACGAGCCGCGGCACAGACAGTTTCTCCCCCCAGGCTGTCTCTGATGAACACACTAGACACCTCACAGCCTGAGCAGCCAGCCCTCCACTGTGAACCAAAATAAATACAGTATTTGTGCTGTCACAATCTGCCTTGGAAAAGATGAACAATGCTGTGTGTCAAAACACAAATTTGTAGTTTTGTCTTTTATTTTATTTATTCTAAAGTCTCTATATTTCTACTTAATTCCTTTATGCTTTAAGTGTCTGATGCCCACGTTAAATTCCTTGTTTGTGCACACAATCATGATCAGTAAAGCTGGTTCTGATTCTAAATAGTATTATAGATCCATTACATCAAGCTCTGTGTTCCACCTTGTTCAAAGTTTGGGAAAATTCACGGAACATGAATTTTCAGATTATCACTCACAATGCTCTGCATGCCTTCCTGGATCGTAGCGACGCCCTTCTGGAGCATTTTCTTTCAACTCAACGGATACTTCCACCAAAATTTCCCCAGAACTTGCCAGGTACTTTCATTTAGCATTAATTAAGCTGATTAGATGTACTTTTCTGGTCTACATGAAAATAATTATGTGTGGCAGAAAATTGACGGTGCACATCACCTGAACACTCCATCTCCTGTCCGTGCAGCCAGCTACAATGGAACGCTTTACCTCAAAGCATCTTAGTGTGTTAGAATGGTCTAGTCAGTCCAAACCTAGAATCCCTGGCAAGACTTGGAAACTGACGTTCACAGGCACTCTCCATCCAGTCTCACAGAGCTTGAGATATTTTGCTGAGAAGGATGGACAAAAATTCAGTTTCTAGATGTCCAAAGCTGGTAGAGACCAACTACTGAAGAACTGCAGCTAAAGAGCAGTTCCAGAAATTAGTGACTCAGAGGAGGTGATTACAAATGAAGACCAGACTTTTATTTTTAAAACATACTCAAAACTGTCTCACTACTTTGTGTTTGTCAGTCACATAAAATCCCAATGAAATACACTTAAGTTTGTGGCTGTACAGGACTAAAGGAATCCTTGCTCTGTTATAGCATCAGCTATAACAGCTCTTAAAGTTTAACATATCCAGTCCCTGCTTTCTTACAATTGTGAATCTAAGACATGTTTACAATCCCTGATTACATGAACATGGTCTCATAATCCCCAATTATGAGACCCTTACTACTCTGGCCACCTGAGGTAAGATCCTGGAGAGATGATGTCCATTTTTTCAGCTGCAGGAGGCTGACATGTGGAAACGGGGACAGTCTTAGTGTATCAGCCAAAAAGAGAGTTGTCTAGACAACTTGTAACAATTTGTGTGTGTGTTCAATGTACTGATTTAATTTATGTTTCTCTCGTTTCTCTCCTTTCCAGAGTACAAGGTAAGAGTTTGTTTTTGATAAATCAGAGCTTAATGCACTAGCTTCCTAATTCTACTCAGTGATAAATCTCCCACAATCCTTATTGTGTGTGTATGTGTGCCAGATCTACCCTTATGAGATGCTGGCAGTGACACATAAAGTGAAAGTGAAGCTTCCCAGAGATGTAGATCGCACCAGACTGGAGGTGAGCTTCAATGTTTTCCTCCCTGCTCTGTAGTTCCAGCCCCCCTCTTCCATCTACAGGCCCTCAACAAGCCAGGGGAAATGTAAAACTGTGGCCTGGGAAATTATTCAGGATTTTGTGGTTTAGGTCAAATAGCAGTAGAGAGAGGACAAGTTCAGTTATCAAGAATGACGCAAGGCTTGGTCCACTGAAAGTTAAGTATATAGCTCCCATTCCATTGCCACTCAAAAGCCCCAGGCTTCAGCCTGGAGCTGTTCAAATCCCGGGTAGCGTTTCCATACACATTTAACCCGACTAATTTCACTTTCCTGGTGCTTTGGTCTCTCAAGCGACCCAGTTCTTTGCTCTGCTTTCCTGGGCCTTGTTGAGAGGGCGGGGTTGCGTGTAGCAAGAAAAACTGTCCGCCACAAGGGGGGAGTAAGGAGCAGTAAGGAGTTTACAAGCTCAATTTTATAACCTATCAATTTTATAACCTTAATTTAACAACAACATTTTTTAAATATATTTTTAGGTGAGAAAGTACCCCTTAAAACTTAATCTTAGTAAGTTTATCAGGATTATGAGCCAATTTTAATATCTGCTCGGACTTGTGTGGAGTGGCAGAGACCCGATGACAGGCTGGCCTCTCCGGGGAGACTGCAGGGGGAAACCCATGTTGCTGTAGCATGTACTCGGCCAGACCGTCTGTCATTTCCTGCAGACTGGACCTGTTCGTTGCGGCTGAAAAGTCACTATATAAACTATACTAAATTAGTGGGGAATATCTGCATATACCAGATATCAAATGTGAAAATCTTGGCTGGATGTTTTTTTGCGTTTTAAGTTAATTGTAAACTTTTTCGCCACAGTTCTGTAATGAGACTGATATTAAGTACTAATGTTCAAACGGAGACCTTTCATTTTCCATGTGCACAGAAAACATATGTTTCAGTAAGACTGACTCTTCACTAAACCTAAATTGGTGGACTGTGAACTACTTTACTATTTACAAACCACAGATGGGTGTCCTGTATTTAATAACCTAAATCAGATCGGAACAAGCTGGCTCTGCTTTGCTTCCGCGGCACGAGGAGTAGAGAAAGCGGAGCCGAATCAACGCAGCGCACATATCCTGTAACCTATAAAAGATCATTTTGCTCCCATCAAAAGTTCACGTTATTCTAGGTACTTGGTTATTCTTCCCATGGATGAGACAAAACCCTAGTCACGAAGCTCTAAATTTTTGCTCCGTGATGCAAAGTTTGGATCAGACAGATCAGTCTGTCTACGCCCCCACTCTACCCCACTGTGGTGCCTGAGAGAAGCTGTGCTATATTTTCATTTATTTATACCAACAGGAGTAGAATAAAATAAAGCCCGGCGGATCCAAGACGGCAGAATAAGGTAGGATCGGTATAAAAAGGGCTAAGACGGTGTAACACCATCAGCAAAAGTTGTACATCCTGTTTTATCCGGAGTCCGGATGAGTGGCAGGAAGACAGGGGCCGTTTCTCAATATGCGTTCTTGAGCGTTCTTGTGTGCTCGTGTGCTCGTGACACGTCATCAGCCTCAGCCCGAGCACTGTTCCGATTGCCGAGAACGCCAAACCGAGAACGCGCCGAATTCCCCGGATGTTGTTCTCGCCCGCCCTCTTTATCGAGCATGCATCAGAGCAGACTTGTGCGTTCTTCAGACTGACCGCTTGCCCAGAATGCACCGCGGCAAGATAATTTTTAGGCTTTTTAGAAATTAAAAATGTTGTTTTAAAAAAAATTTCAATAACATTTATTGTGGTGTAGTATATAAATAGTTTTGAATGTTAAAGAAATGCTAAAGAACTGTGCGTCTCATGACGTCACAAGTACGCTTCTGTTCCAATACACCATACGTGCTGCGTGCTCGCGTTCTTGTCAAGTCCGATCTAACTGTGTTCTCGCCAAGACCGGACTTGACGAGAACGCGAGTCCGTGAATTGAGAAACGGCCAGGGATGCAGCTTCTGAGTCTGCTGTTGTCTGTTTGACCTAAGCTGTCTTTTTGTCGCCACTCACTGGACCGGAGTGGAACTGCAGTTTGCCTCACAACTTCACCACATGTCATTAAACTGTTTTGCATACATGGCCCTTAGCAGATGGAATCACAAAAAGCCCCAGAGGTTAGTTTACCCTGGGAAACCAAAGCCTGGAGCTTTAAATCCTGGGCCTTGTAATGGAAAAGGGGCTCACGTTAAGATGCAGCTTAGATGAATGCAAGTAGAGCGAGATATCCAATCTCCTCAGAGGAGGAGTTTTTCAACATATAACCTGGGTGCGATTTGCTGGGGGGGATGGGGGGGGATTCACCCCCCCTCTGTTTGTGATGTCCCCCCCTCTGGTCATTCATGTTTTATCCCTGGGGGGGGATACATTCCTCCCCCCTCTGATCTGAATAAGTAATATTATCAGGGCTTAAAGTTCTCCGTCGCTGCAACGGATTTCCGTCATTTGGAAAATGAGCGCAAAATGTTCCGTGTAGACTTTTTATTCAAGATTTTAAACAGAAGCTGCGCTTAACCAATGAAATATGGCAGAGCCAGGACATTAGCCTATCAGAAAGCGAGTAGGGCGGGTCTTTGCAAAGCGGAGATCTGCCAGTCTGAGGTTTATCGGTGTTCAATCATTTTAACTTTTGGAAGAACATCTCAAACTGACCACAGATGGTATGAATGAAAGTAGTGGTGGTCAAAGGTTTTCTTTGGATTTATGAACCAGCAGGTCAGACAGTTCAGCGGATAGAACAGCTGACAACAACTTCCCTCGGTAAGTGTGTCTGTTGCTGCTGCAGTTAATTGATGAGTTATTTCCACCTGTGGCCACGTCGCCTGTCAGTGTTTATTCCCTCACTTCCAGTAATTTAGCTGATAAACGCAGCGACTAACCAGGGATCTCCCCACGATTCACTGTTATGTTTTATTTAAAACTGAAAATGTAACACTCTAGCTCGGCTAATTTAGCATGACGCGATTTTTTTTTTTTTTTTTTGAAGAAGAAGAAGGGTTGGAATGTGAAACGATGTCCCGGTTTGAGTGGGTCTGATTCGGAAAACGTAAAAAAACAATCATAAATATTATTCCACCTACGCTTTTCTGTAACAAAGAAGGCAGAGCTGCAGTCACAGCGGCTGTCAGTCAATAAGCAGCAGCTTCACCTCATAAACCAGTTGAACCAGGATACTCGTTAAATAAAATGACAAGGAGTTTGATGCATACAGATTATTAAGGAAACTACATAAAAAATAAAACAAATAAACTGCAGCTACAACATGGAATGGAGAACGGGTTCTAACTGTGTGAGACCAGAGAAAGGCGATTCTCAGAGAGTTTTTGTAGTTATTTGTTATTTTTACACGGAGTGGAGCGACACTGTAGAAGCGAGTCGTACTAGAAACATGAAAAAGCCTCCTGCGGAACTATGGACTCATTTTACTCCAACCCAAAAACACCTGCCAGACAGACAAGCTAAACCAGCCAAGATTACCTTCAACAATATTTAACTTAACGCAGAAGTTTAATTACATTTTTCTAATGAAAAATGTCCATCTTTAAAAGCAAGTTACGTTTTTTTCTGATAAACTTTAAAGGTATACTATGCAACCGGGGTTGATTTTCCAGCGAGGCGCCCCCCAGAGGGCGAAAGTAAAAGTGCACTGTCGTAAATATGCTCAGCTGTTCTCCTGGTTTCTCCGTCAAGCCAGGCGTGGTTGTTTTGAGCTTAGCAGGCAGGCGAACGCACCATCCTGCTGTTCAAGTAGAGCTACGAGGGGGCGCCCTCCCCTCCTCTCCGTCCCCGCCAGTGGAGTGAGGGGAGCGGGCGTCCCGAAACGACCTCCGCCTGGCCCGGGACCCGCTGGGCCCGGACATCGGCTCGCGGGGGGGTTGGGGAGGGCGAGGGTCCCGGTCCGCGCGACGCGCTGGCCGTCTGTTTCCGTATGCCGCGCGGCCGCCGGGGTGTCTCGTCTTTCCTCTCTCCCCTCCGTTCCCCCCGACGCGCGGTGCCTCCCGAGCCGCGTCCGAGCGTCGCGCGGTACAGTTTGAGAACACAGATCAGCGGAGAACTTTTAAACCCCGCGGTTCCGTCGCACAGTTTGAAAACACAGATCAGCACACAGATGAGCGGTGAACGTTTAAACCCCGCGGTTCCGTTGCACAGTTTGAGAACATAGATCAGCACACAGATGAGCGTTGAACGTTTAAACCCCGCGGTTCCGTCGCAGTTTGAGATGTATATAAGTACCACGACTGAAAAACTCGTACAGTGTATGCCCGGCTTTAACACAGTGAAAGTATGAACATGCACACAGAGAGAGAGTAACCATTCCAATGTTACTTACAATCGCATCAGTTCCCGCCGTAAAGCAAGACCGACTCTTGCGATCTTGCACGAGATTCTGAGCCTGTGGGCGCGGGCCGAGGGCTCCTGCAATTGCAAGTGCGGTATTTCCCCCACAGACCACCAGGGCGGCCGAGAAAACCTTTGTTCAACCTGAAATGACTCATTTAATCATCCAAAACGGTATGGAACACATTAATTAACTGAAAAATGTTGCATAGTGTGTCTTTAAGCAATTTTACAAAACTTTTTTAAAAATTAAACTCCCATCCATGGATTTTCTATACCTGCTTTTCCGTACAAGTGTTACGTCATGCCGTATCTGATTGGAAAATGCGGCTTGACATAACACAGTGTCTTGGAGGAGCTGTTGACCATCTTCAGCAGTCAATGAGCGAAAGGTGGGGACACAGAGTCCATCCTGGACACGTCACTGGGCTAAAATATAACCGTTTTTATAAACTTCAAAAACATTAATGCCTTTTTATAAACTCGTGAGTTGTGATAATTAATTGGTGAGCTGTCCATGGCTGTTGTTGGCCTTGTATGATCATAGGATTGATTTATATTGAATGTGACCATGGAGTTAATGTACAGGTGTGAAGAAGATGATGTAATGATGCAAGCTGCTGTCTTTTGAATTAGCTGCAGTTTGTGGAGGGTTTTGAAATTGTAAAGTGGAAAGGTGAGTGGACTGTGGACCAGTTTGGCAAAAGTGCGAAGGAAGAACTTGCTTGATGCTGCAAATATGAAAGTTAACCAGGTGATGTTATGGATGTGGAAAGTGAAGGAGATTATGCAGAGGGCTGTCCTTGATGGTGCAAAGGCTCTGAAGCTGAAAGGTGGGAGAGATACAGGAATTGTCAATGGAACTACCAGATTTGGTTAAAGTGGACTTTGCACAATAAGCAAATGAGGTTACTAAGGTGGCATGACGTCCACGGCCCCGGGAATATATGTGCTGACTAGAAATAAATTTCAGTCAAATTGATTATTTTTCACATTTGTAAATTTAATTTTTTGTTTGTTTTTAAAGAGTATTATTACGTTTTCTGCTCAAAGCGGTTAAAGTAAACTAATACCCACTCCCGAGTCCCGACAGTAGATGGCACAAGTTTAAAAACAATAGTCTAACCTACTGGATCTAGCTAGCTACCTGAAAGAGCACCTGCTAGCTAACCATTATTAATAAAACTTATTCATTAATAAAACTTTTGAAATGATCCCCCCCCTCTGTTTTTTTTGCAAATCGCACACTGCATATAACCCTTTCTTAAAACAAGTAAACCCTCACTGACGAATGGCCTTCATGAGCCTTTGTTTCATGAGAACGTTGTTCCAGGTGGACTTGGACAGACGGGGATACCGAGGTGTTACTGACGTCAGAGATCTTCTCTGTGGTTAGAAATACTATGCTTTGAAGAAAAAACATTCCAGCTTCTTTTACCCTCCGCTTATCTTGATCCTTGACCCCAAGCTGCTCTAATTTAACCTAAACTTATCAGCGGTTTAAATCCACTTTTAAAGCCAAATTTTAAGGTCTAAAGTTTAAAAGCAAGATGGGAACACTTTTCTATTAAGAGATGGTAGATAGCGTGACAGGATACAGATAGTAGAGATAGGTTTTGTTGTAGAAAGTATTTTACTAGACATATAAACTATAAAAGTTTGGATCATGCAGATTATTTCAACATCAGTCAAATTAACTTTGGCTTGAGGTCTTCAGGCAAGGTGGCACAGTTGTGCTCAGAGCCCTGTTAGAAGGCTAAGTTGTTCATCATTTCCAAACTGTTCTCAAGTCTGAAGTGGCAATAATGCTGTACAGTGCAAATGGAAAACAGATGCATTTATTAAAGAAAACATACACACATATATATACTACTAAAATTATATAACCAGCATGTGGTTATATCTGTCATATCTGTTTTGATTGTAAATTATTGGAGTTTTTAATGAGAATAACATCTGAAGGGATTTGTGTAAGGAAATTTGCTGAAATCTCATAGCATGTCATATGTGCAATGACAATAAAGCATCTTTGAATGTATAAACTTTATGTTAATATCTGGTGTTATTTGTTATGCAGGGTACTTCATTTCATTGTTCTTGTTACAATTACAATCAAGATTTTCTACTTGTGTAGTTTGAGAATATGTTCCTACATGGAGCATACTGTTCATATCTTCACACAACGGTTGTTGGGGTGTTTGAGAGATCTGTCGGGTTTTTTAGTAATTTGTCACTTTCAAATGTTGTGCAGAGCTTTCAGTCCAGTTGGTGTTCTCCACCACTAAACCTGTTTGTCCAACCTGTCTTCCGCCCCCAGAGACATTTATCTCCGGACGAGTTTCAGCAGGTCTTCGGAATGACGCTGGAACAGTTTGACCGCTTGGCTCTGTGGAAGAGGAATGACATGAAGAAGAAGGCCCGTCTGTTCTAGATCATAATCAAAATATTTGCTGCAATGTCTCCACTACAATCTACAAGGAAGCAGAAAATTACGCCTGAAATATCTGTATGCACCTCTTGGATATCAGAACCTTCCGCCTGTAAATCTCCATGTCATCTCCCTGTGGAGCTGTATAGGGACCCTCCCCACCACCCTGTCTGGGGATGTTCTCGCGTCATTGAGGCAGTATAGTATGTGTAGCTTTTTGTATGCAGTTTGGTGAGAATGTTTGATTGAAAATCCCACAGAGGAGGTAGAGGAGTTGTGTTTGCATGGTCTGTGTTTTTCCTCCTCGCCTCCTGTGGGGTTCTGCACACCCCCCCCCTCCCAATGCTTCCGTAAATCCTAACGAAAAAAATCAAGAACTAGAGCAGACCTTCCACCGGGTTGTCTGTGGTTCTGGTTGTCTTCCCTTGTTGTTTCCGTCTCCAATTTGTCCTCTCTTTTCAGATCCTATCTCCTCTTACTGCAACATGTTTTTGCTACGCTGCCTTTTTCTGTGTAGCTTTGTCCTCTGCCCGTCCTAACCCACTGTTACATTGCCAAGCAAGTCGATTTGTTTTACACCATCGCCATTACCTTTAGGCTTAGAAGACTGTAGCATTGTACATATTAACTGCTTGAGCACGTCAAGGCCAAAGACTGGGTTAAAAACTGGATCTACTCCAATGTTGAACTTCTTCAGGAACTGATGAAAAGCATCGGAACACAGGCTTCTGTTTTTTTATTTTTTTTTATTTTACCTCAACTTGTTTTCAATCAGAGAGCTTGATTACATCTGATGCATGCCCAGAATATTTCCAATGTTGTTTCATATCTTTCAAACCAATGAATCAACAAAGACAGGCAGGGAGTGGGTGGCAACCCCAACACGTGAGTCAGGGAAAAGGTCAGAGAAGCAGCATCTGCAGAGTGACATGAACTGGCAAAATATTTTTATAAGCTATTTTTGGAAAAGTCACAAGGTGGGGTTGGAGTCCATTTCCAGAGTGTCTCTAGCCATGCTCCCATTGTCTTTGCAGTCACATTTCTGCAATTCAAGTGAGGTCTGGCTTTATTTCAAACCCAAGCCTCTGGCATTGTTTTGTGTCTTCAGCTCGTTTTACATCCTTACTGTTTGGGGAAATTCCTGCATATGGTCAAACTTAGACGTTTCTAATGAATCCCATTGGCTTTGCTTTATTTTACCAGACCATGAACTGATATCATCATGATCAGATACAGGATGTATGTTTAAATATACTGGACATTTACCAGATTAATCTGTCTGTACTCAAGCCTTGGTGTATCTTTGAGCATGCATGAGGATGGGAAGATGGGCTTTCTCTGCTGACCTCATATTAGAAATGTATGAAAACATCATCATCAATGTTGTTTGAATGATTGGTTATTTTATAGTTATATGAAATGCCTGAATTTGCTGCTTACTTTTGCTCGTGTAAGGTATTTATTTAAAGCCAACATTATGGAAATGGTTCTATTCTGACATTATTAGGGTGTAGTGTCAATTGCCTAAGCATCACACGATAGAGTTGATGAAGAGAGACATATCACGTTTTGAATTTAATCTGAGTGTCAGATCAAATGTTTCTCCTGTAAGAAGCATACTAACTCCTGTCTTTATCTTTATGTTGAGTTTCTAATGCCCATCTGCTATTAAAGTGCTTTAACCTGACTATGTTACCATTTGCTTAAGTGTTTGATTGGAACTCGATTGCCTGAAAGTCAATACAAGTTTTTCTACAGTAGTTGCAGATGGCGATGGCTGCGGACACAAGGGATCTCCTTCAGCTGTCTCTGACACAGTGGATGTGAAGGAGCCTCTGTCGTGGAAAATTGAGATTTTCTGAGCACTGTTATAGCCAGTGAGGTTTATAAAGACCTTGCAAGATGAGAACAAAGATTCTGTCAGTGTCAGAGAATTTGCTTTTCACAGAGTTTGCTCTAACAGATGCAGAAAGGATAATGTGGACAAGAGGGGTGTAGAAATGTTTATATCCAAACTGGGAAACTAGCTTCTTAGTAAGCTGGTGTCTGAACAGACTTGATACTGCACCTCTCCTGCCTGAAACCAAGCTCTGGCACATTAACTTCAGTGTTGCCAAGAGGAGAAGCTCAGCTCACCCAAAGTATCCCAAGTACAATAAAATGGCAGAACATAATCCAGTAGATCACAGGCATAAGGTCATGGAAAGTCAAGTTTAATCTAGTCTTGACTTTTTGGCAATAAACACATTTTTCCATCCTAATCATTTTAATAGAAACCTACTTTTATATTAATCGCAAAATTAAATGTTAGTATGCACATCTTTAGGGGAACGTCAGCCTATTACCGCCATACACAGACATGGAAAAATACAGCATTTGTTTTTGTGTAACATCAACATTTCTGTTTGAGCAAAGCATTAAAGGAGTAAAATATTTTGGATAAAATAAAAATGAGAATGAAAAAGTGAAAGAAACATGGTATATAAAAACACTATGAAAAAAGGAATACAGGCAGAAGGAAGGTAAAACAAAAACACACATCCTGAGGAACGAAGAGATCGAGATCATCCGATTTTTCCCACTTGTATGTGGGATTGGCAGACAGGTAGAAATATGAGTGAGAGACAAAGGTGTGTCTTAGAAGGGGAAAAATAATCAAATGTCCCACAAACCATTCAAAAAGAGCGAGGCAGCTCCGTCATGATTAACAGCATGTTGAGTAGTGGTGTGAGGGACCTAATAAGGAGCTGTTTCAACCGTTACCTTAGAGCGGGGGCCTTCAATTCCGGTCCTAGAGGTCCGGTGTCCTGGAACTTTTAGATGTGCCCCTGGTCCAACACACCTGAATCAAATTACTGATTTACCTCCTCAGTATGCAGTCAAGCTCTCTAGAGTCCTGCTGATGACCTGATTATGTGTTTGAGCAGATTAACTAGTAATAGTTGCAGGACAGCGGCCCTCGAGGACTGGAATTGAGGACCACTGCCTTAGAGCTATGAGAACCCTTCAGAGGACTGAGCATGGTCACCTCCCCGAGAACTATAAAGGTGGACAATGCATGTCCCCGTCTTCAGCTGGAACAAAGATGCAGCAGGAAGTGCTAATTATAACACTTGGCCTTTAAAGACACTCAGATAGGGGGAAATACAGCTGTTTATCTTTTTATTTTATTTTACAAACATGAGTTTCAACACAAACTTTAGAGCACTTAGGCTATGGTATGGGACTTGAAAAGATTTTCACGGTCAGGGTCATAGAGAAGTCACCATTGTGAAAGTAAGTGTCTTATTCATACATCACAATACATAGTCCCTCAGGATGTCAGAGTGATACATGGAGAACAAAAAAAAACTGCCATTGGCCTGCCAAATGGCAGTTCACCTGTGATCTGTTACGCAGGAACATTTTCTCCACAGTCCCTCGCCCAAGATATATCAGCTGACAGTTGTCTCAGGTAGTGGACAGGATAAACTAAAACTAGATAGAGGTTTTACTTTCTGAAGCTGGATTTACCCACCTCTGCTACTAAGGCAGACAAACATTAGCTTACCGGTGATGATGACTAGTAACAAAGCAGAACAATTAAACACTTACAGTTATACATTAAGGAATCCAACATTGTGGAGGCCAAGTTGCGGCCACTCTCTCTTCCATTGCTCGCCGGGGTCGGCTCTCATAGATAGAGGCCATCTAGCACAAGCACAAAAAGGTGTGGATCTCTGCATTGGCCCATGGGACTTATTTGGGTGCTTCCATTTCCGTTTAACCACTGTTCAGAAACTTCTGTTGCTATTGTGTGTTATTTTAAATATCTAATATCTGATGCGGTGTTAAACAGAAGGATACAAGCTAGAGGACATTTGAAGGTAAATGGTAAATGGCCTTTACTTGTATACCGCTTTATCAGGTCCTGCATCACCTACACGACCACGACTGACACTGGCCTCTTTAGCCACTACAACAACAGCAAGAATGGTAAAATATTCACAGTGTTAGAACACAAATAAGGAGGTAATTCAGCCATTTGATTCAGATGTGTTGGACCTGGCTGGGACACATCTAAAAGTTCCAGGACACCGGACCTCAAGGACTTGAAGACTTGAATTGAAGACCCCTGCTCTACACCAACTACACCCAGGTAGTTGGGATCCTTATGAAGGAGGTGCTGTGGCAGAGCCAGACTTTTATTTTTGGGGGCACAGACTAAGACAGTGGTCCTCAACCTGCGTCTTCAGAGACACATTTGGCTCTTTGGCACTTCCACTTATAGAACCACAAACATTTTTAATTATAACGGCAACAAGAGTGATTTTAGCAGTGTTTCTGTAATTTTTTATTTAATATCTTCATTGAATATCCATGACAGAAGACCACCAAGGCACAACAATTTTACATGCAATCTAATGTTTTTAAGCTTCAACTTGTGTTTTTTATATATTTTATGTGGGCTACCTATTTTTCTTCATTTTTCATACTTATGGAAAGGACTCACTCAGCTGGGCTTAAACAAAAATCCTTTTCCTAAAAAAAATATTATGGTGCTTCAGTTCTAAAATCTGTAAATTGAAATACATTTGAATTGAAACTTCTAGTCAAATTTATTTAAGTACATATTAGGCACAAAGGATATGGTATTTGTATATGTAGTCTGCAGTTTATTAACAATGTAACAAAAATAAAATCTAAACAACTGAGCATAGGGGAGAGTGGGGTGAGTTGTGCCAGTTTTTACTGAAAGTGTCTTTAAAGTGAGCTCATGCTTCCAGCTAAAATATACACATACATTTCAGGATGTGGTGCAGCCCTGGGAACTATGATTCTGGATCTGAAATATAGAAATTAAGATACATAGCTTTCATCTATCGTATTATTTAAAGTTATATTACAGCATCAACAGCCAATTTTCTATAAACATGTTGTGCCACAAGAGCTTCTCAAAGGTCAGTTTTTTAAAGGGGACCTATGTTTTAAAATTCTTCCTTTTCCCATTTAAATGATTCAGTTGTGGTCCATATATAATGGAACTGCAATGCTTTGGTCTGAATTTATCACTATTGTAGTTCTACATTCCCCCTTTTTTACCCTGTTTTAAAGTTTGTCTGAGAGCAACTTGTTTTGATGCCTCTTTAAATTTAAAGCAGCCTCTTCACACACCACCCCCTCCAGGTCACTTAGTGTTCCACTTCCACCCCGTTCGGCCTCTTGTGTAGCATGCTGGTGTTGTGCCATCAATCTATCAGGAAAAATCAGATTGAATTGGAGGCAAAAGAAGTTTGGGACTTTCACAGGCACCAAGGAACTGCCCCCCTCAGCAGGATGCCATCGTTGCTATAAAGCTAAGTTCCCACAGACAAACATCCTCAGTCCCGCTACAACCGGGTCAAAGACTCACATGAAGGACCCGGAGCGGCCTGCTCCAACTGTCACATTCTGGCTAGCCCATAGTCGACTACTAGCCGGATGTTGCTGATCAGAGAATCAGCCTTCACCCTGCTTCAACTGCTTCAAACTGAATGCCCAAAGTGAACCGAACTAACACAGAGGCACCGACAGGTTTGGTAGAGAAATAAACAGGGAAAGTTAAATGGTTTATTTAGAAGGGTTTACTTAATGCGTTGTCACTGTGTTTTTGAAACACGTGGAGCTTATAGGATAGCTCCCGCTAGCTTCTTCAAAACCATGCCATGCTGATGTAATTCGAATGTGTTTTTATGTTATCTCCATAAGGGTTTTATACATTGATGGGATATTGCTGTTTGTGTTATCCGGATCCGCTCATTACGACCAAAATCAAACAGAAGCTTTTTAAAATTAGCCCCGAACTAGCCTAATGTTATTAGCTTTCTGGGTAACATCCGCTCTTCCCGGATTCGCGACTACGGTTCGTTTCAAACAGAAGGTTTGTTTCATTTCGCTCCACCATCATTCAATAGTGCTACGAGCGTTATTATCGCATTAATCTGGAGTATTAATGTCGATTTAATGGTGTTTTGTATTTAAAATATATAAAAATCAGATTTTGAGGGGGGGGGGGGTGGCGTTAGCTCAACCCCTGAGGAGCTAAGCAGGAAACTTCGGTGAATCAAACCCTGGCAGGAGGCTTTCCAGATGTTGGTGACTCATACAGCATTTAAAGTTGCAGAATCCATGCCAGCCGTTGTAAGAGGGTGCCAGACAACTTGATCCTGTGGACAACAAACAAGTTCATCAACATCTTTAGAGCAGAACAAGATCTTGATCACCTACCCAGATCTTCCCTGAACATAATGTTTGAAATCAGGTTCTCTAAATTCTTTTGACAAAAAGTTATTAATGTCAACCTGCAGGATCAATGCTTCAGATGTGGCCTGCAGATTAAACCACTGTATTATCTCACAATAACTCATATTTTATGAATGACTCTAACTAACCCCTCAATATTTCCCTTTGTTGTATGCATTATCAAAATGTTAGGTTTCCAGACACATTGACCTAGGCAACCAGTGATACTCTCTCAAATTCTGTAATGACAACTACAGATTGTTAGCGATCTTATACATTTCTTATATAATTAGATGCTGGAATAGAAATATCCTTTATTGTCCCATACTTGGACAATTAAGATGAGTTGGTGGCTAAGCAAGTAGGAAAATGAAAGCATTACAGGACAAAACTGTTCTGAATAAGAGAAAGAAAGCTCACGGTGTGGTTGAAAAACTCTTCAGATGGCACAAAGGCTTTGAACAGACACACATCTCAACATAAAACACAGCATTTGTATTGTCACAGTTCATCATCAACTCTTAGATATTTTTATTCCTTTTTACTACATGTCTTTGCAAATCACATCCCATTTTCTCCTGTCTAGACGAGAGGAAGAGGGTCTCTAGTAAGGACCTTTCATTGATCCTCACTGAAAACCAGAAGGAAGATACACTGCACCAGGCCCACCATGAAGAACACATGACCAGTTTATGTGACATTAAGAAGGTTAGGGAACGTGAAAGGTCCCTGGCACGGTCCTTGGTTCGAGAAACAGCAGGGCTCTCGGTATGCTTGCAAGAGAAATGGCACAATAGGATTTAGCCGTGAGAAGACAGGAGATGGCCCAGAATGCTGCATTCAATCTGGCCTTCCTGTCCTGGGGGAACTTGTCAATACTTTTGGTGGGAGACATGTTAGCAGCTAACAAATATTTATAGCCGTGCTGTCAGTTAAATTTCATATTTCCAAATCTTTTCATTTCATTCTGCATGTACTGCATCAAAGCTCCATCCAAGCAGTTTTTACAAGCCTCCCATGAGTCACACAGGATATGCAGAGCGCAGCAGCTCAGTACCATGGATTTTTTTCCCTTTTTTTCAGTGTCCTGTCTGGCAATGTGGCAATAAGAATTGTTGTCTTAATGCCAAATAGAGCTCAACAGATTTTACTTTCACAAGTAGAGCAGTACAGCTTTCGCCATAGTGCTCCACTTGATTTATGCTTGTAAATAGTTTTAATATGATTCATGCAGGGAATATCTCAAATTATATGGACACTACAATGGGAACGTAGGATAGGAAAGGAAGAACAAGAAGAAAAAAAAGAGAAGGAGAAAAGGTGAAAGAAAGAGGAGATAACAGGGAGAGAATGATAAAACGTCTTCATTCTGCTTCATCACCTGCAAAGAGCGATGTAAAAAGAACAGCACAACCAACGGATATAGTATGACAGATACAATAAAGTAACACCTTGATACCATTGCTGAATTATATGTATTATTATTTAATCTGACATGTATAATGTGGTAGCTAAAGTTAAAAAATATGGGCTCTCTGTATAGAAGTGAATCTCTAAGAACCTGGAACCCATTACCTGTAGTTATTTGTGAGAGTGCACTTGTGTATGTAAAGTTTATCCAAAAGAAAATGCTCAATAGTGGTTGTGAAGAGCCAAACACCCGTCCCCCCCAGAGCACCGAGGCAGGCGCCGGGGGACCCAAAACCCCAGACGCCCAAGGGAACCCCCAAAGCAAGGGCGCCCAAGAGGGGCCAACACAGGAAATCTGCCCCCCCACCAAGTGAATAGAAGAGACGGCCCAGAGGAAATCCCCCAGCCGCTGCAATGCCGAAGCCCCCAGGAGCCGCGGGGGCGAGCCCGTGGGCTCCGCCGGCAGCCAGCTACGCTGAAGTGGAACCGGCCATGGGCCCCAGGGACCCGAGGCCCCAGAGGCGCCCCGCCCCCCAGCGGGAGCCCCAACCAAGCCCCGGGGGGCAAGGCCCCGCGAAGCAGCCACCAGGAATGAGACGGCATCCGCCCGGGCATCCACCCTGGAACCTGAGGACCGCCAATGCACCAGCGGGCCAATGCACCAGCGGGCCAAGGCGCCAGCCAGCGGAGGGGGGTAGGATGGGGGGGATGGGCTCCGCACTTAGCAGAGACTTGAGATGTTCTTGGGAGAGGGAGCAGTTCCGTACCCGGACCAGACGACCCCCGGCCCAGGCCCCCCGGGGATGGGGCCAACATGACTCGTATGGGCCACCCAACCACAACCTCCCTCCCCCCTAAATACCTAACAGGCCCACTCCCTCCCCCCCCCCCCCCCCCATACCCTAGCCACCCCTCTTCCCCACCCCTTTTTGGGGAGAGCAGAAGTGTCAGCCCCAGTCCCGGCAAGTCACCCGGGGCCCTACAACGACCCTCCTCCAAGACCCCGGACACTTGTTCTCAAGTGTGTTTAAAACTGGGAGCACCAAAGGGGGTGCCCGGCACAGTCCACCCCCCCTCCAGAAGGTAGCTAAGCAAATACCCAGAACCCTCAATGTCTAAATGCGAGAGGGGCTGGAGGGAGCCATCGGAGGTAAGCCCCCCCCCCCCTCCAGATGTCTTTACCCCCCAGCCCCCAGACAATGCCCTACATATATGTGCGTTGTGAAAATGTTTTGAGTGAAAGTGTCCAGAATGTATAATAAAATTGGGGTGAGGGACGTCATCAGAAAGTGTAAAGGCCCCCTCCCCAAGGTCCTACATGTGTGGCAGCGTGATGGAGCAGGCAGAGAGAGGAGTCCGGGTATGGGGAGAAAAGGACTGGGGAGCCTACTGCACTCCCAGGGAGGCAGCTCCCCTGCTGACTCCAATAGGCACCCCGTTCCCTGTGAGACCACCCGGAGAGGGTGGCCCCGCCAGTCGCACGACCATAGCCCGGGGGCCAGGGACAGGCGGCAGGGCCCGTGAGCCAACCACTCACCAGGACCAACACTTCCACTCCCCCAACCCACCCACCAAACCTCCTGGCTGTCCCGGAGGTAAAAAAAAAAATGTTTTTAAATTTTAAAAAATTAAAAAAGACCGTGGTTAGCCAGCCCGCCCCAACCATTCGAAACCCCTCTCCCCAGATGAAACCCACACCGGGAGATGGCATGGACCATGACTGAGATAGGGGGCCGGACAGGGAGCCCTTCAAACGTCCACATCCACACGCCCCCCACCCGAAGATGTAATCCTCCCACCACACTAACATTTAATCAACTCACCACACATGCGACAATAGACATCCAGGTTGGGTCAATCCCCACTCCCCCTCCCTCCCCTCCCCCACTAGCAGAGTGCCGACCCATAAAGGGGATAGCATCTGCCATGAGATGTTAATGTCCATGCCCCCCCCAGACACCCGGTGCGCACACCGGCCCAGTTCCCAAGCGGCTTACCCCACAGAACCTGAACCCCCGAGGCCCCGCCAGGGCACCCGCCCGAGGGCGACACGCCCCAGGGACCCCAGACCCCCGGACCCACCCAGCGGCAGCACAGCTACCAGGTCAGTAACCCACGTCCGTCACCGCGGAAACCCCCAAGAGCACCGCAAGCGGCCACTGTAGGCTGCCTCAAGGCCTCCCAAGCCCCTCCCAGATGGGGGCAACAGACCCCAGGATCAGACCCACCAGGCGCCCCACTCCGAGTGCCCCCCAGAACCCCAAGACTCAGGGACCCCCTGTGCCAGCCCCCGCGCCCCGCAGGACACATCCCACAGCCCCCCATTCCACTAAGTGATGGAGCCAATCAAAGGAGCCCAGAGAGATCGATCTGATGCAGATGCTGTCTCAAGATTAATATGATCAAACAAAAGATCTCTATACTGATTGATAATGAGATTTTCCCTACTTTTCCAATTCATGAGGATAGTTTTCTTTGCGATACATAAGGCAGTGAAAGCCAGCAAGCAAACTGATGGGGAAAGTGAAATTTTACAACTCAGGCACTTTGATAAATCCTTACAGCAGGGGCGTGCATACATAGACACTAGGTGGTGCTAAAGCACTAGGAAGTTTGCCCTTTATCAACGAAAATGCCCTTTTGAAACTAGTTTTTTTTTTTTTTTTATTAATATTCAAGGCAATCAAAAGTAGCTGGTCAACGGCGGCAAATCGCCGTCTATAGCAGCTCTTGCCGCCGCCTACATTTCCCCGATTAAATAATGGAGCGATATTTGTGCCTTCTGGTTGAGCGCGGAGCAGACCCTGGACTGGAAGCCGTCTTCTTTTTTTTTTTTTTTTTTTTTTTTACCTCGGAGTGGCCATCGACCTTTTAGTACTATCTTTGATGTGTCAATCATACAATTTAACCAATCAAATCAACGACTGAAGGCAACATGCTAGCCAATCACAGCTGGAGAGGGGCGGGACACTGAGTCATAGCCTTCAGTCGCCGCCGCAGTTCGGCTGTGGTGTGGTCACCGTTGATGTCGTAGAGCGGGATGGAAATTTGGTCTGATTACCAAACAATTACAAGAAGTGACAACAAAGCAGAGAGCGAGCTGGAAGGAGCGTTATTAATTTCTGTTTGAAATGTCAGCACTGAAGTCTAAACTGGAGTAAACATTAACGCTAGCAGGGTTAGCTAGACAGCTAGCAGGGTTAGCTAGACAGCTAGCAGGGTTAGCTAGGACAGCTACAAGCTCAAGGAGCAGAATCAAGCACTAAAGCTGCCAAACTGAAGAGACTTGAGTTACTTGCAGGTAGAAGGGAACTCTGCTTTGTTCTGCTCCTTGTTCTCATAGCTGCTGTAATTACAGAACCCGTTCTAGTCAGAATTGTTACTTCAGTCAGTGTTCAGCCTGACACCAGCGCTCATGTTTATTAGCGTGTAGCTTATGCTGGACTTTTGAGTTAAGACACAGCGCTACAGGTTACCCTATGTCACTGTTAGTCCAAAGTCCACATCTCAAACTCTCTCATGTTAAAAGCACAGAACTATTAAACACATAAGAACATGCCATTAGCACACAACTGAGCTGAAGCAAAGAAAAAAAACTGCGCATATGGGCTCCAAACAAAATGTACAATCAGACAACCAAATAACACACAAGATCTCTTTAATAATCAGGATATTTCACCCAGAAAAAATAAATTATAAATAGCTTCCCAACATGAGTTGTAAATCTACCTTAATATAAACTTAATTTCTCTCAGTATAGCTCAATTAAACATTTCTCTTACACGCAGTCATGAAATATTTTTAAGTTGATAAGTAGAACTCAACCCCTCTTAGGCGTTTACATTGACCAAACACTTGATTAACCATTATTCTTTTCTTGTTTTATTATAACAATATTATTCATTATAACTATTATTCATTTATTGATGTCAGATCGACAGATTCAACTTATTTAAAAAATAAATAATGACTATTTTGATATATTTTGTTAGTAATTCTTTCTAAAAGCCCAACAAATGTTATGAAAAGCTTCGGAAATTTTTTACAATCTGCCCATAAGCTATTTTTTTCCAGCTCAATGTGTTCAAAAGCCTAATTGGTTGGAAACCTGCCTAATTTGGCAACACCGACTACACTATTGCTATTTGTTTGTTCGTTACAGTGGTCATAGAGCCACTGTTTAGTCTGAAGTATATATATCTATATAGATATATATCTATATATAAGTGCACCCTCCTACTTGATAGTGTGTAGCCTGCTACTGTAAAAAAGTTTGACTGCCCTGAATATTATTAAGATTTTACTGAGGTCGGTTTTGAAATGATCTTTTGAAAACCTGAGCCATTAAAAACGACTGAAACAATGCCCCAAAATGAGCCACCTCCTTGCGCACACCCGACCAGCCTATCTCTCTTCCTTTGTCACGAGAAGATGAGGAGCAGCTTAAGACAGAACTAAAGGTCTTCCACTCCAGCTTTACTTCAAAGAACCTATAAGAAATATGTTCAATACTGAGGGAAAACAATGGCCAGCTGATCTTTCCTGCCTTTGTCAAAATGATCCAAATATATACAACATTACCAGTGACGACAGCTTCAGTTGAAAGATCATTTTCCAAGCTGAAAATCATCAAAACTAAACTAAGAAGCCTGTGTGGAGAAGAAAGGCTCTCTGACCTTCTTCTGCTTGCCATTGAAAAAGACATTGAGGTAAACCACAGCGAGGTCATCAACATCTTTAAAGACATGGCACCAAGGAGGATGCTGCTTTAAAGTAGTACGCTTTAGTCTGTTCTTTTGGTGGTGGTGTGACTTTTTTCCATTGAAAACTCACGTTTAGAGAATGTTACAAATAAAAGTCAAATTTCATTCAACATGCGTATGTATTTTTTTAATTTTTTTTTATAATTAAGGGTTCCACGTGCGCTAAAAAGTGCCCTCCCCCCCCTCCTGAGCACCTGCCCCCTAAAATGTCTGTGCACGCCACAGTCCTTACATATCTGTGCCCAGAACCTCTGAACAGGTGTGCATAACCATAACGCATGAATATAATTATCAGGAAGATTGCCTGTGCACTGTAGACAGATATTAGATTGTGCAAAACAAACTGATCCAAAATGCTGCGGCAAGAGTTCTGATGAAAATCAACAAGAGGGATCATATTTCTCCAATTTTAGCTTCCCTTCATTGGCTTCCTGTTAAATCAAGAATAGAATTTAAAATTCTTCTTCTAACGTATAAAGCCCTTAATAATCAAGCTCCATCATATATCAGAGCTCTGATTACTCCGTATGTTCCTAACAGAGCACTTCGCTCTCAGACTGCTGGTCTGCTGGTGGTTCCTAGAGTCTCTAAAAGTAGAATGGGAGGCAGATCCTTTAGCTATCAGGCTCCTCTCCTGTGGAACCAACTCCCAGTTTTGGTCCGTGAGGCAGACACCCTATCTATTTTTAAGACTAATCTTAAAACTTTCCTTTTTGACAAAGCTTATAGTTAGAGTGGCTCATGTTACCCTGAGCTACCTCTATAGTTATGCTGCTATAGGCTTAGGCTGCTGGAGGACATCAGGGTCTAATTTTCTCACTCTACTGATTTCTACTGTTCTCCAGTTTTGCATTGTATTACATTGAAATGACTGTCGTCATTTCAGCTTTTAACTTTTTGCTCTCTCTCTTTTTCTTCATAGTAGGTACACCTGGTCTGGCGTTCTGTTAACTTTGACATCATCCAGAGAAGACGGCTCACCCGTTACTACCATCTAATGTAGAACAGATTACTAGATCAATGTGTGCTTCTGTGCTTTTCTGTCTCTCTTGTTGTGTCTCTGCTCTGTCTTCTGTAACCCCAGTCGGTCGAGGCAGATGACCGTTCATACTGAGCCCGGTTCTGCCGGAGGTTTTTTTTCCCCGTTAATGGGTGGTTTTTCTTCCCACTGTCGCTTCATGCTTGCTCAGTATGAGGGATTGCAGCAAAGCCATGTACAATGCAGACGACTCTCCCTGTGGCTCTACGGTTCCCCAGGAGTGAATGCTGCTTGTCGAGACTTTGATGCAATCAACTGGTTTCCTTATATAGGACATTTTGACCAATCTGTATAATCTGACCCAATCTGTATAATATGATTGAACTTGATTTTGTAAAGTGCCTTGAGATGACATGTTTCATGATTTGGCGCTATATAAATAAAATTGAATTGAATTGAATTGCAAAACCCATCTTGAATAATCTATGACGTGTATAGTGGACTCTGTGAAGGATTTTGTATTGTATTAGTTGTAAATTGGGGTTTCTAGTCATTTTGAAAGTTCTTAGACATATCTAAGCCCAGATGTTTTGTTCAAAGCTGACTGATAAATCCTCCTCCCATTTCATAATAGGAAGAGATATTGAATCATCTAGTTTTGTCAGTGTCCTGTATGATTTAGAGTCCAAAGTTGAAGTCACCCCCAATAATTAGAGAACAATCCCCGTGCTTTAAAAGTGCGTGGAAAAGTTTGTGGAAGAATGAGGGGTCATCAACATTTGGACTATGTATACTGACAATATATAACTTTTGGTTATGAATAGATATTTTAATTATTATGAATCTACCTTCAGGATCTATAATTTTGTCCAATATTGTAAAATTAACGTTTTTGTGGATTAAAATAGCTACTCCTCTCTGTCTAGAGTTATAGCAGGCAGCAAACACATTAGGGAACTCAGGTGAGTTAAGATCACTTACAGTTGTGGCTGATTTATGGGTTTCTTGCAATAAGACAACATCTGCCTTTAATCTTATAAGCTGGTTAAAGATCTTTAACTTTTTCTCTCTGGTACCAGCTATATGCACATTCCATGTCACAAACTTTACATTCATCATAGGTGTGAGTGAGAAGTTGAAAAGTGCATGCCCCCGGAAAAATAGTTATACATAGACCCAGGTAGCATCATATAACGTGCTTGTGATTGTCTGGTCCACAGGAAAGAAGCAGAGGAATAAGATAAAGGAAGACAGAGAATTAAGAAAGTGCAATGAGTGAGAAAGGGTGAAAGAAGAAGAACCACAGCCCATGCCTCGTGTACCCAGCCGTGACTAACAATCATACCGTGCCAACGTGCTCTAGAGCTGTGCATATATTTCATTTATCACCGTGTTCCGTTCTATACACTTTTATCAAGTGTCACATGCTTTAAATCTACCTGTTGTGTATCTAATAAAGCCAAGGAGTGATCTTCTGATCCCTGAACAGCTGACCATTAATATAAACTTTGTCAAGTGCTACCGTAGCTCTGACGCCTTCAGTAATGTATTTCTCCCTGATTGGGAATAACACCCGCCTACGATCTAGGATTTCCTTTGGAAACTGGTCATTAACGCTGAAATCCGTTCCTCTCAGCTCTCTGCCCCGACTTCTAACTTGCTCTTTTTGTTTATAATGCTCAAATTTAGCTACAATCGGACGAGGACGGATTTTATCAGGCTTCTTATCTCCGAGCCGGTGAACCCGATGAAAGGTGATTTTTTTACCTGATCCGCCGAGATTTCCGTGAGTTCCTCCAGCTTCTGCTGGAGGAACTCACGGATTGTCACCTCGGGATCCTCCTCCTGCTGCTCCGGGATGCCTGCAAAGACGAGGTTATCTCTCATGCTTCGCGACTGAATGTCCAGAATGGATTCTTTCGTCTTCCTATTTTCGCCGGACAGCTGGATCATCCCCTCAGTAAGCTTTGTGACTTCCACCCTCAGTCCTTCGTTCTCTGCGGTAACGGTGGCTAGCTGTATTCCACCGACTCTCTCAGGGCTTGAAACTCCTTATGTAGGACTTCTACCAAGGCGAGACGGGCGTCCAGGCTTTTTAGCTTTTTGTCGATGGATTCCAGGACGTCGCTGTAGCTCCTGTCTGGAGACAAAGTAGAAGCAGCACTGGTTGAGCTAGAACGGGAGCGTATCGATGAAGGTGTGTTTGTGGCTGCGGGATTTCTAGCCTTCCCCATTACGATGTTGTCAAAACACTCGTCCAGGTAGCTCTCGAGGCTCGTCAAGGTCTCTTCGTCCAGTTTGTTTCCTCGTGAAATACGAGATAATTGTTAATGTTTAAACCTTACTTTGTTTAATTTTCAATTATTGGCTTGTACTTACCTGAGTGGATTTGATTTGAACTACATGTATGCCGCCACTTTACTTACGCACAGCTCTCGCGAGATCTCAGCCGCTCATTCTGCTCTCCTCTCATGGATTTTACATATTGGTCATTACAATAATTCCTTTTCAGAAGGACTGTTGGTCTGATGCACTATTCTTGTAACATAGCCAGCTGAAACACACACAGTATACATATTACATGATGTCCCCAACACTAACTTTTTGTTTGCTTGGCTTATCGCATATATTGTTATAGAACAAGATAGCGAGCTAGAGCCCGGGCAAATTCTCAGTTATCCAGGTCATGGCTACAGCAAACAGGCTTTAATAGGAGGCAACCGGACCTTCGCTCAGGTTTTCTGAAAAAACATGTCCACACCCATCCAGGAGATTTTGTCAATTCTGGAGGCTCGGACTTGAGCAACCTGTATTTGGAGCACTGCTTTTTTAAGCACATAGAGCCTCATCCTCTCAGGTGCACTACAAGTAAGATTTTAATAAACAGATAAGGGATCTGCTTTTCATTAATAAACCTTTTAAAGTCAACACCATATTCAGCTTGAATATGAGGTACTCTGTTTTTGGCTGGCTCATCACTGGTCCAGAGTATGTCTAAGATGACGTGTTGGTTCATGTACTGATTGTGTTAAATTAAAAGAAGCCAAAAGCCTGGTAACCTCAGAAGCCAGAGGATCAGTGAGGCAACAAAAAAGGATGTTAATCACCACAAATGATATGGCTGTCATAGTTAGGAATAATATAGGCAGGAAATTCAAAAAAGTTGAGACTAAAATCCCTGTTATATATTTAGGTGGGCAATAAACAACAGCACATATGGGAAAGCTCAATCACAAACAGCTGTCGTTCAAAAGAAGGGTGTTTGTGGGCAGAAGCCAGCATCTAAAATTGCCTTCATAGATACAGTAGTAGCAGTTCAATCACCGTGGCCAACCACATGTGGGGAGCTGGGAAAGGAGTGGCCTGGAGGGAGGAGCTCCGAGAATGCGCTGTTGTCACCTGGTTTTTGTTAACAAGAGAAAATCCAGGAAGGGAGAGCAGAAATAATCCTTAAGGATAAAAGCTGTATTTCTGAGAGATCTGGTGTTGAACAGAGCCATACGAACGGAGCACTAGCTATTCTCCTGGGATACACTGTCAAACGAGCAGAGGCTCTCCTGCAGATCGCCACATTTAAAGTTTTTTTGGGTGCCTCAGGCAAGGAAGAGTTCAGCCAGTGTCTATGTGAACCTGCTGTAGCATTATCCCCTGGAATTCTGGGTGAAGACTAGGATGAAGATGAAGCAAGGTGCACTCCAAAATTCTCAACCAACCCTCGCCTCCTGCCGCGCCTCCTGCAACAACTGCTTCTTTTAACCAAGGCAAGAGGATGCCGTTAAAACACAGGTATTGAGATGAACCAGAGGAGGAGATGTTGGATGTCCATCAAGATTGTAAGTTGGTACTTTTCCCTCTACAGCGAGGATATTTAAAAGGGTGTGGGGATTGTAGGCAAGTAGTGACATTCCAGATAAAAGTCAAGAAAAGTAGCTCAAAGGGCAACAATTTAAGGAGAGGACCCAAACACAACGGCGCCATCATGCCAGTTTGCCATCTTGCACCCTGGTGCATTGAGGCTTCCTGTTTTTCGCAGTCTATCAGAAACAGGAAAAAGAGTATAAAAACACTCTCCAGGCCTATTGGCCAATGTCTCCACCTCATGCTTGAAGCTGTTGCAGAGCTGGAGACCTCCTTCAGGGAATGACAGAGCAGCTTAACCACAGATCCTCCCAGCAGCTGTTGGACGTTTTAATGATCACTGCTCCCAACAAACTCAACAAGAATTTAGATCCCTGCTGTTGTTGCACACGTTTTCCATTCTTATAAATAGTATGATGATGTTGCTCTTTATGCATCAATACATATACACATTTTCATTTTCCCCCCTAAACGACCCTACTTGGCAGCAGGTTTCTTCAGCAGGACAATGAAACATTTAAATGGCCTATTCAAAGCCTAGACCTCAGTCAATTTGAGAGTTAGACTTTTTCAATTGTGAAAACCATCCAAATTTAAGGAGCGAGAGCCATTGAGCCTTGATGAATGGGTAAAAATCCCAGTGGAGAGATGTGGTAAGCTCATAAGCCCTTTTCTACCAAAAACAATCCATTTTAATTCCAGATTTTGAGGCAACAAGACAAGAAAAAGACAAGGGGTGAATACTTTTGCAAGGCACTGTATGTGCATACTCTAAAGAATATATATCTAATTTATACACATATCTGTGATGATAACACACTGATTGACCTGATGTTGAGGAAAATCATGTAATAAATAAATAAATGAATAAAAAGAACATTGGTGTGTATGAAATTGGTCCCATGCAGGGCTTTATGTGTAGACACACTCCTTTCAGGCAGTGATTTTATGCCGCAGCCCTACAAATCTGCAACACGCAACTGACTATCATTGTCCTTATCTATCGTTTTTTTGTTTGTTTATTATTATTTGAAACAAGATTTGCAGCTTTATTTTCATTCTTTTAACACATGCGATTCCACATGTTCAGGAGCCACACAGGACCCACCCACCTCCCACGGCCTGTGATTGGTTCCTGCTGCTGTCATTCCCTGATGGCCAACGCCCCTGCCTCTCCTTTATTGTTGCCGGCCACAGAGCAATATCAAAGTCTAATATGGAAAAGGAGCACAGCGACAGAGGTAAGGCTGACTACTGCTTTAAAACACACTGCTTCCAGCTGCTTCCATACTGTTTGCTCCAGAGTGAAGTGGCTGTTAGAGAGCTCAGACAGTTGCTCCGTCTCTGTTAGGATGTGAGGCTCAGTTCATTCAGCAAGAACTGCTGCTGCTGGACCTTCTGACTGCTTTGTTACATTTTCTTTATCTATTTGTTAATTTGTCGTATTTCCATCTGCAACATCTGAAGCATCTAGATACATGTTCCCCAAACATTTGTTTTTGCATCTATGGAGTCTGTGCTGTAAAGTTTATAATAGGCTACGGCTTAATTGACAGAGAATACAGAAAAAAAAGGCAAATTAAGGCGTTTTATGGGACAAGCTTAGCCGGTGTGAAATACAGTGAGGGGAATGGCAGTGTACACAAAGAGCCATGTGGCTGAGAGGACAGGATGGGAGGAGGAGGAGGAGCAGGCAGGCAGTGTCTCCCTCCTCCTGCAGCCTGCCTCTCGCATCAGCAACCCAGCAGGAGGGAGAAGAATGGGGGAGGAGCAGTGACCAGCTGGGTCTCCTTCCAACACCCCTCCCCTGTTGTCTGTTACGGGCCAGAAGTCATCATTGAGTAGTTAACAGCAGGGCTTTTATGCCAATAATTGGTTTAATTTGATTTTATCTAACTTTACACAGCTTTATTGTAACTTTAGCAGACTGCTTTTTTTTCTCTTAAGGTTTGTGCGTCCTTAGGAGAAAGCATGGGTATCAGCTGATGTATCTCTCTCCCACCGGATCCACATTTAACTGCAACTGACTGCAAATAAAAGAGGGCCTTGAAACAGCTCAGCCATTTTGGATATATTAAGTTAATCAAACAATGTGCAGACAACTCTTGACATTGAAATGATTTGGCTGGAACTGATGATAATATGAAAATTTACATTGGCTCTGAAAAGGGATTTTAGCCAGGAAAAAAGTGAAAAAACAGTGTCCAGAAATAAAAATCTGTCTGCAATGGCTTGCATGTTTTTAGGCAAAACCTTTGACGAACAAGCAAGAAACTCAGGACACCAAAATAAAGGTTTGACAAGTTTCTTTAGACCAGGTTTCTGACTGTATCTGGGTTTGGGGTGATCATTTTATACTGGCAGGAGAATGGCTGTACAGTCAGATTACCCAGATCGATAACATGCTTATTTCACCAATCCAACCATGGCTTCCTTTTTAAAGAAACCTGTATGTATACATATATACAAGAAAATAATTGCTATTTTCCTTTTTTGTATATTTGTACTAAAATGTCTTAATTGAAAGCAAAGCAGAAGCAGAGTCAAAATTCTTGTTGAATGAACCTACTTGGTGATCAAAGCTGATTTTGACAATTACTATCAGTCTTTGATAGCTTCTTGAACTCAGTACAGGATCCAAGGACATTGTCCTTGGATCCTGTTCTGACATTACGGTTGTAACTTTGTATGTAAATTTGCAATAATTCCTGGTGTAAGTTTCACCTCAGAAGTTGCAGCCAAGTAAAACGAGTAGACATATTCAGAAGGCTGTCAACCCTTTCCAGTCCATTCTACATCTTTTTATACCTCAACAACTCTCCGAAATCTTTTAAGCTCTTGAGTTTGATCGATGGGGGATTAGGTTGATCTGCTTGTTCAAATAGGATGTGATGATAAATGCAATGCTCAACAAACCTTTCTTTGTACTGTTCCACCAGTTTACTGAGGAATCTTTCAGAATGAGAGACACGCGTTTGGTTGGTTCTGTCAGGGCCCTCCAACGAGAGTATGATTCCAACCAATTCATCAACAGCAAGTACAAAAGGCCTTAGCATCACCAATGTGAATAATGTGAGAATTCAATATTGTTCTAGTTCCACTCGGAACAAGCAACTTTAGTTGTCCATGTTATTCTCAAAGAGCTGAGAGAGCCGTGGAATATGATCTAGTATAGCCTGCTGTAATTAGCCAACATTTCATCTGGATATGTTCTAACAGGATCTGGTATTTGTACAGCGGAGTAAGATAAGGGTTATTATCAAGGAAATATCCCAAAGCCATCTTCAAAATGGCAAAATAACTCTCTGTACCATTGATAAAATTTGTTTGTACATGAGAAGATTGTCATTGCGGAGAGACTAGCACGGCTGGTAAAGCCATATCCCTTGCATGCGCGGCCAGCCCTGGAAATTGGCCGCGCATGCAACGGATATGTGGAAGTCATTAATCATCAATTCCATAATCATCAATTCATCAAGTTTAGCATGTAGAAGAGTTAAAATAAGATCTAGCAAGCCTATTTAAGGGACCAGGAGTGAATATTTTGGGAGGAGGTTACTCATAAAGAGAAGATGTGGTTACATCATGTAAAGAAGAAGGAGAAAAGGCACATCTATCTCTCCAGTGAAATGAATCTCATCAATGGGGCCCTCTGTGGGTTTAGTGCCTTCAGTCCATGTGGTATGTTGTGGAGTTTTTGTAAAAGGACCGTTTTGTTGGAAAATAAATGTTCTGACTCTTTCAAATGTCCCTAAGTTGTTTTTAATGTCCATCAGTTATTGTATATAGCCCATTTTCTCTCAGGGTTCTAGGGGGCTGGTACCTAGCTGCAGTGGTCACTGAGTGCCAGTCCATCACTGGGCAATAGAGACATACAGGACAGGCAACCACACACACCTGCCAGCTAGAGTAAGGCAAGGCAATTTTTTTTATATAGCACATTTCAGTTCAAAGACAATGCAAAATGCTTTACACTGTACCTGAACAGCACCCACGGCTGCACAGGGACAGGGTGGACATGCAAACTCTGTGCAGAAAGACCCCAGTGAGAGGATTCAAACGTGGCATCATGCTACGAGCTGTGGCAGCATGCACAACAGCTTCCAATATGTTTTCTATTTTATAATTCTGCAGATGTGTTTTTTATTTCAATCTCCCCAGTCTAATGTGTATGGATCAGTCCCACTCTTTAGGCTGGAATGGAAGGCTGGACAAGTGTTTTTTTTTTTTTTTACTGTAAACTCATCAAAAAATATTCAGATATTTGTTTTTAAAAAGCTCTTTCAAACCCTGCATCATTTTCCTTCTACTTCACAGTTATGTGTTGCTTTGCGCTGTTCTGTATCATAAAAACTCAGTCATACACTTAAGTTTGTAATGTGATCAAATTTGACAAAATATGAAGGTTTCTGCAGGGATTTGTGAAATCTGATGCAAACTTAACATACAATATGAAGTGAAACCATTTCTGTAAAAGGTAATTTTTTTGCACTGTTATTGTGGATTGGATTCCTCATACCAATGCTGCTAAGAGACACAAAAATAACCCAAAGTTGTTTTAGAAACCCAAATGGTTGGTTGGCTGCAACCAGGACGGATTTAACCTAACAGATAACAGGACCATATGTTCTGCTGAACAGTGCTCTTCTCCTCTGCAGCATTGACAGACACATACTGGACAAGGAGATATTTTTCTGATATTTTCCTGATATTTTTCAGTGCTGAACATTCTACCTTAGCTGACCTGGTTGAGTTCAAACTGAAACTCTAAACATCTTCAAACTTGTGCAACCTATTGTTTGTTCCTTTCCCTAAGGAACAAACAATAGGTGTGTGTGTGTCCTGGTATTTGTTATTTCTGTAAAAGGCCAGGAAATTTTCTCCACAGTGGACAATAGAAGGCAGACAAATTGTATACATCCTGTGGGTCTGTGTACAGTATGGAGCTGTCCAAACCAACAGCATAACCTGCAGGGACAGTGTGTGTGTGTGTGTGTGTGTGTGTGTGTGTGTGTGTGTGTGTGTGTGTGTGTGTGTGTGTGTGTGTGTGTGTGTGTGTGTGTGTGTGTGTTGTTGTACTTGCAGCTGAGCGAGAAATTTTTTTGGCCATTTTACTAGTAAAGTGAGTACCTTTCTTTCGGTCCTCACTTTTTTTCTGGGCTCGGTGTCATGAATCAGAGGCAGGGGAGCCAGAATTCAGCCAGACCAGCAGAGGTTCAGATCAGGTTCTTTTATTAGCAAAACAGGGAAAAAAAAAACAAAAAGGATCATCAATCCAAAAGACGGAACAGAAGCGGACGGATTCTTGGGGCAGACCAGGCTGGAACAGACAGAACGGGATGGCACAGATTTCTGGAGACAAGGTGGTTCAAAATCCAAAAATCAAAACATAACAGAACTTGCAAGAGGAGAACTCACCTACACTCAACAAGACGACCTGGCACTGATGTCTGGTCTCAACAGTTTATATGGAGCATGAAGCAGATGAAACCGGTGAGAGATGATTGCAGCAGGGGTGGAGTAAGGCAGGTGTGCAGAGTAAGTAATTAGACCAGACATCAGTGCAGAGGCTCAAAACAAGAAATAAATCAGAAACCAAACCTAAACTAAGAAGCTAACAGGACAAGTGGCAGGAAACAGGAAAGAACTAGACAAATTACTTAACTAAAGTAATCATACAAACTAAATCCCAGAAAGAAAACAAAAGCTAAGACAGAGCAAAAACACAAGCACATAATAAAAATCAGACAAGACAGAACCCAAGACAGAAAAGTATACCGACTAATCAAATAACAAACATAAAACAAAACCCAGAATATGACACTCGGGGTCCGGTTCAGGACTACGGTGTCAATTGGGTTTATGTTAAGGTTAGGAAAATGTTAGGGTTAGGTTGTCCTCCTCTGTGATGAGACCGACTATTTTTTTTTCCTCCCCCCACACCTCTTTAAACACATATTTTACCACTGATGATCCATCCATTCATCCATCCATTCTCTCAGTGGTCGTTGATGTGCCCAAAACATTTTCAAGGGGAAGTGCCCAGGGAGCATCCGAATCTGATGCCCAAACCACCTCAACTGAATTCTTTCAATGAGGAGGGGCAGGGGCTTTACTTTGAGCTACATTATGGATGGTGGAGCTCCTAACCCAAAGCCTGAGTCGGCCACCCATGACAGCTGTCACGTCGATTGACAGGTAAATTAGAAGCTTCGCATTTTGGCTCAGGTCTTCTTTCACAACAACGGACCTGAGCAGTGTCACATTACTTCAGAAGAAGCTCTAATCAATCTATTTATTCTAGTATCAACCATTAAAACACTTTCACACCGGAGCTCCTATGCTTCAGGTAGGGACTAAAACCTCAAACAAATGGAGTAAAATCCGTATCCAGTAGAGCAGTGGTTCCCAACCCTGGTCCTCAGGGACTCCTGCCCTGCAGCTCCAGGTGCCTCCCTGCTGCCACACACCCGACTTATATAAATGGATGATCAAGAAGCTTCTGCAGCACTTGGTGGCTGCAGAGGAGCTCATGCGATTGTTTTAATCAGGTGAGCTGGAACAGAGATACATCCAAATCATGCTGGACAGGGGTCCCTGAGGACCAGGGCTAGGAACCACTACAGTAGCAAACCATGACCTCAGATTTAGATGAGCTGATTCTCATCCCAGCTGCTCAACAGCGAACTACTGCAGTACATGGTGAAGGCCCTGTTTGTCAGAAAACCTGCAGATACTAATAACTAAACATTGTGATGATTCTGGCACTGGAGCTGATCCTGCTCTTAATCAGTCACACCTGTTCAGCCTCCACCTATCTGCAATCAACCTCTACTGGCTCCACCTGTCTCCAGCTGCATAAAAACCCCGTCCTTGTCAGTCTCCAGTGCCAGATCGTCTTCGAGCCAACCGGTGAGAACTTTCCAGCACTATTCCAGAAAACCTGCCTGTCTGTTGCCCGACCTGTTTTGCCCTCTGTTTATTGAGCTTGCCTGATCCTGTTCTGGTTATCCTGCCTGCCTGAGTTCTGCCTTGCAGCCTCTGGATTCTGGACTGATTCCCCGTGTTTCTGATCTCGGCCCGCCTGTGAGTTTTGAAACCTGCCTGTCCCCTTTAAGCCTGTTGCTCTGTCGGATTTCGGACCTGGATCTGGACCCGGACCCTCTTTGGATTTCCCCTCTGTACCTCTGCTGGAGTTGTGAACTACTGTTACCGGACCTGGACTGTCTCTGGATTTACGCCCCTGGAAAACCCCTCGTCGTCTGCCTGCTGCCGACCGCTCAACGGTCCGTTCCCATCTACCAGTGGACGGATTCTGCCCCGAACGCTCCCAGCTGTCTCTCCGTGCATTGGCTACTCCCGTTATCAGGGAAGCTCCAGCCGTTAAGAGAGCAGCACGCCCGAGAGCCGAAGCTGGTTCTACCCTGCTTATCAATAAACTGTCTGTAAAGTCACTGACCTGTCATGGTTGAATCTTGGGTCCGATTCTGATTCATTACATTACGATCTGGCCAAAAGATGGATCCTTCACCTGATGGTCAGTGGCGAGCAGGGGTTGATAAATCCATTACTTCGTTAGAAGCCGGAGTCGCCGAGATTTTAAATCATCTCCGCGGCCAGGCTGTTCCCGCACTTCCGCAAACGTCACCGCCTGCTGCCACGTCACGCCCTGGGAGGCAGACGCTCCCTGAGCCGCGTCTCACTCCGCCCGAGCCCTTTCTAGGAGATCCAGATCAATGTAGGGCTTTTCTCACTCAATGTGAGATACATTTTGAATTACAACCGTCCTCATTCCCTACTGACAGAGCTAAGATAGCCTATGTTATCTCCTTACTGGCCGGTAAGGCTAAGCTCTGGGGCACTTCCGAGTGGCAGAGCGGCTCCCACATCTGCCACTCCTATCATGGTTTCTCCTGAGAGCTTATCAGAGTGTTCAGCCCCATTTTACCCTGTCGTGAGTCCACCAGGGGGCTCTTATCCCTTAGGCAAGGGGATAGAACAGTCTCCGAGTTTATCATAGACTTTCATTTGTTGGCTGCAGAAAGTCTTTGGAACGAACACGCTCTTGTGGATGTGTTTTTAATGGGGTTAAATGACCGAATTAAAGATGAGCTCGCCACTCGAGATTTTCCCAGGTCTCTTAAGCAATTAGAGGATCTAGCCTCTCGTATTGACCTCCGCCTAATGGAGCGGCGAAAGGACCGCCACGCTACCCGTACCACTCCTCCCCGACTACCTGCGGCCGTTTCCGCCACACCCTCACCTTCCAGGGCTCCAGCTGGTCCAGAGCCAATGCAATTGGGAAGGACCGCTCTTACCAAGGAGGAGCGACAACTCAGGCAGCAGTTTGGTCTCTGCCTGTACTGCGGAGGAGAAGGTCATCTCGTTCGGACCTGTCCACTAAAAGGCTCAGACTTAGTAGGGGAGGGGAGATCCTTCCTAAGCCGAACTAAACTATCTTCCTCTCCGGATCTGCTACTGCCTGCTACTCTTTCTGTCTCTGCCAAGTCTCACTCGGTCTCTGTGTTTTTGGATTCAGGTGCCGACACAGAGTTTATGGATCAGTCTTTTGCTTGTAAGCTGAACATTAAATTGTCTCCCGGCCCATCTCCACGCAGCGTCCTCGCCTTAGATGGTCACCAACTTAATCGCTCCCGCCTTGTCACTGAACCTGTGGAGCTCCAGATGGGAGGTAACCACTCTGAAAAACTGTCATTCATGATCATTGACACACCGCAGGTTCCAATCATCTTGGGCGCTACGTGGCTTAGAAGGCATAACCCCCAGATTGACTGGAGAAGAGGAGAAGTTACGGGCTGGGCCTCTTCTTGTTCTGAATCCTGTCTGAAATCTGCTCAGTCACCTCACTTGTCCGAAGGTAAGGAGGAGGAGATTTATCCTAACCTGTCAAGAGTACCACCAGAGTACCATGATTTAAAGGAGGTGTTTAATAAAGCCAAAGCTACGAACCTCCCTCCTCACCGTCCATATGATTGTGCAATTGACCTGTTATCTGGAACCACTCCACCTTGGGGTCGTCTCTATTCCTTGTCTGCCCCTGAGTCCCAAGCTATGCAGGAGTATATTAACGAGGCCCTAAGAGCAGGCATTATTCGTCCCTCTTCTTCACCCGCAGGCGCAGGCTTCTTTTTTGTGGGTAAAAAGGATGGCTCCCTCCGTCCCTGCATAGATTATAGAGGACTCAACGACACTTCAATCAAAAACCGATACCCAATTCCCCTCATGAATTCGGCCTTCGATCAGGTCCAGCAGGCAAAGGTCTTTACTAAGCTGGATTTAAGAAATGCCTACCATCTGGTCCGCATAAGGGAAGGTGATGAATGGAAGACCGCTTTTAACACCCCGACAGGGCACTATGAATATCTTGTCATGCCTTTTGGCCTCACCAACGCCCCAGCAGTCTTCCAAAACCTAGTCAATGAGGTTCTCAGAGACATGATTGGCCGTTATGTTTTTGTTTATCTGGATGACATCCTCATTTACTCTGAGAACCTCAGCCTCCATAGGCAACACGTCCGTTCTGTCCTGCTCCGCCTGCTACAAAACCAACTTTATGTCAAGGCCGAGAAATGCGAATTTCACACCACCTCCACTTCTTTTCTCGGTTTTGTCCTGTCCCCTGGTCACATGTCTATGGACCCGGCCAAAGTCCGGGCAGTGACCGAATGGCCCGTCCCAACAGACAGAAGGCAGCTACAAAGATTCTTGGGCTTCGCCAATTTTTATAGACGGTTTATCCGTAATTACAGCCAGGTAGCTGCCCCGCTGCATGCTCTTACCTCCAGCAAGATCAAGTTTGCCTGGAACGAACAGGCTGAGAAAGCTTTTAAACGTATGAAGGGCCTATTCACCTCTGCTCCGATCCTTGTTTCCCCCGACCCCGAAAGGCAGTTTATTGTGGAGGTGGATGCCTCCAGCTCTGGGGTTGGGGCAATCCTCAGTCAAAGGGCCATGGATGGCCGCATTCACCCATGTGCCTTCTTCTCCAGGAAATTGTCCTCTGCAGAACAAAACTATGATGTCGGTAACCGGGAGCTTTTGGCTGTGAAGTTGGCATTAGAAGAATGGAGACACTGGCTGGAGGGCGCCAAACTCCCCTTCTTGGTTTGGACGGACCATAAGAATTTGGAGTATCTCAAGACCGCCAAGAGGCTCAACCCCAGGCAGGCCAGGTGGGCTCTGTTCTTCGACCGTTTCAATTTCTCTCTCTCCTACAGACCTGGGTGCAAGAACATTAAGCCTGATGCCCTCTCTAGGATGTTTGAATCCGAAGAGGAAAATCACAACCAAGCCTCAGAGTTTATCCTCCCTGATTCGGTCCGTTGTGCAGTCACCAGGCTCGGTTTGGAGAGGGAGGTCAGAGACGCCCTGGAGAATGAACACATTCCCAAGGCCTGCCCAAAGAACAGGCTTTTTGTCCCAGACTCCCTCAGGCAGAAGGTCTTGGACTTCTGCCACAGTTCTCGCCTGTTTGGTCACCCCGGCATCACTAAGACCCTTCGTCTGGTTCGTACTCAGTTCTGGTGGCCCACCTTGCTAACTGATGTTAAGGATTTTGTGTCTGCCTGTCCCCTCTGCACCCAGGCTAAGGCTTCCCGCCGACCTCCCTCTGGTCTGCTTCGCCCGTTACCCGTTCCTTCCCGGCCTTGGTCCTGTCTGTCAATGGACTTCGTCACTGGTCTTCCTTCCTCTGAGGGCCACACTGTCATCCTCACTATTGTTGACCGTTTTTCTAAAATGGTCCACCTAGTCCCGTTGCCCAAGCTTCCTTCTGCCAAGGAGATAGGGTTAATCCTGGCAAAGGAGGTGTTTAGGTTACATGGTCTACCATCCGACATTGTTTCTGACAGGGGCCCTCAATTTGTTGCCCGTTACTGGCGGGAGTTCTGTGCCATGCTGGGCATTTCAGTTAGCCTGTCCTCCGGTTTCCCATCCCCAGACAAATGGTCAAACCGAGAGAATTAACCAAGAGGTCGAGACCAAGCTCCGCCTCTTCTGTCAGTCCGACCCCTCCAAGTGGGTTCAGAACATGCCCTGGGTGGAGCACGCAATAAATGCCACACCCTCCAGTTCCACTGGTCTCTCCCCTTTCTATGTGGTTTACGGGTTCCAGCCGCCGGTGTTCACCATAGAGGACGTGGAGTCCAGGGTCCCTTCTGCCCGTCTGTCTGCCCTGAGGTGCCAGCGTGCCTGGAGGAGGGCCAGGAGGGCCATTCTCTCTGCCTCCCAAAACCAGGCCCGGGCTGCCAACCGCCGACGGGTCCCTGCCCCGCAGTACCAGGTGGGAGACAGGGTTTGGCTTTCCACTAAGGACCTTCCCCTGAAGGTCGACAACAAGAAGCTGGCACCTCGGTTTATTGGGCCGTTCCCAATCTCCAAATTGGTGAACCCGGTGGCGGTCCGTCTCCGCCTGCCCTCTGCCATGAAGGTCCATCCCACTTTCCATGTTTCCCGTGTCAAGCCTGTCAAGACCTCTAGTCTGCTTCCCGCCTCCACGTCCCCACCACCCACCCGTCTTGTTGATGGCTCCCCTGCATACACGGTCAAGAGGATCCTGAAGTCCCGTAAGTGGGGCCGAGGCACCCAGTACCTCATCGATTGGGAAGGTTATGGCCCGGAGGAACGCCAGTGGGTTCCTTCCCGTCACATTCTGGATAAGTCCCTCATTAAGGAGTTTCACAGAGCCCATCCTGACCAGCCAAGGGCGTCTGGAATCCGCCCTTGAGAAGGGGGCTCTGTGATGATTCTGGCACTGGAGCTGATCCTGCTCTTAATCAGTCACACCTGTTCAGCCTCCACCTATCTGCAATCAACCTCTACTGGCTCCACCTGTCTCCAGCTGCATAAAAACCCCGTCCTTGTCAGTCTCCAGTGCCAGATCGTCTTCGAGCCAACCGGTGAGAACTTTCCAGCACTATTCCAGAAAACCTGCCTGTCTGTTGCCCGACCTGTTTTGCCCTCTGTTTATTGAGCTTGCATGATCCTGTTCTGGTTATCCTGCCTGCCTGAGTTCTGCCTTGCAGCCTCTGGATTCTGGACTGATTCCCCGTGTTTCTGATCTCGGCCCGCCTGTGAGTTTTGAAACCTGCCTGTCCCCTTTAAGCCTGTTGCTCTGTCGGATTTCGGACCTGGATCTGGACCCGGACCCTCTTTGAATTTCCCCTCTGTACCTCTGCTGGAGTTGTGAACTACTGTTACCGGACCTGGACTGTCTCTGGATTTACGCCCCTGGAAAACCCCTCGTCGTCTGCCTGCTGCCGACCGCTCAACGGTCCGTTCCCATCTACCAGTGGACGGATTCTGCCCCGAACGCTCCCAGCTGTCTCTCCGTGCATTGGCTACTCCCGTTATCAGGGAAGCTCCAGCCGTTAAGAGAGCAGCACGCCCGAGAGCCGAAGCTGGTTTTACCCTGCTTATCAATAAACTGTCTGTAAAGTCACTGACCTGTCATGGTTGAATCTTGGGTCCGATTCTGATTCATTACAAACATTGCCAGTTTTTAAATTAGTAATTGTAAGATTATTGATACACAACAAGCAATTGCCACCTTTCCTTAAATAACCATTTTAGTTTTTGGGAGGGTTTGCAGTATTCAATTCAATTCAATTCAATTCAATTTTATTTATATAGCGCCAATTCATGAAACATGTCATCTCAAGGCACTTTACAAAGTTAAGTTCAATCATATTATACAGATTGGGTCAGATTATACAGATTGGTCAAAAATGTTCCTATATAAGGAAACCAGTTGATTGCATCAAAGTCCCGACAAGCAGCATTCACTCCTGGAGAAGCGTAGAGCCACAGGGAGAGTCGTCTGCATTGTACATGGCTTTGCTGCAATCCCTCATACTGAGCAAGCATGAAGCGACAGTGGGAAGAAAAACTCCACATTAACGGGAAGGAAAACCTCCGGCAGAACCGGGCTCAGTATGAACGGTCATCTGCCTCGACCGACTGGGGGTTACAGAAGACAGAGAAGAGACACAACAAGAGAGACAAAAAAGCACAGAAACACACATTGATCCAGTAATCTGTTCTACATTCGATGGTAATAGCGGGTGAACCGTCTTCTCTGGATGATGTCACAGTTAACAGAACGCCAGACCAGGTGTACCTACTATGAAGATAAAAGAGAGAGAAAAGAAAGTTAAAGCAGAAATGACAAAACGTAATGCATAATTGAAGAACAGTAGAACTCTTTAGAGTGAGAAAATTAGATCCTGATGTCCTCCAGTAGCCCAAGCCCATAGCAGCAAAACTATAAAGGCAGCTCAGAGTAACATGAGCCACTCTAGTTATAAGCTTTGTCAAAAAGGAAGGTTTTAAGATTAGTCTTAAAAGTAGACAGGGTGTCTGCTTCACGGACCAAAACTGGGAGTTGGTTCCACAGGAGAGGAGCCTGATAGCTAAAGGATCTGCCTCCCATTCTACTTTTAGAGACTCTAGGAACCTCCAGCAGACCTGCAGTCTGAGAGCGAAGTGCTCTGTTAGGAACATACGGGGTAATCAGTGCTCTGATATATGATGGAGCTTGATTATTAAGGGCTTTATACGTTAGAAGAAGAATTTTAAATTCTATTCTTGATTTAACAGGAAGCCAATGAAGGGAAGCTAAAATTGGAGAAATATGATCCCGCTTGTTGATTTTCATCAGAACTCTTGCTGCAGCATTTTGGATCAGCTGAAGGCTTTGAACTGCATTTTGTGGACTTCCTGATAGTAAAGAATTACAATAGTCCAGCCTTAAAGTAACAAATGCATGGACTAGTTTTTCAGCATCACTCCTGGACAGAATGTTTCTAATTTTGGCGATATTCCAGAGGTGAAAAAAGGAAACTCTGGAAACCTGTTTAATATGGGATTTAAATGACATGTCTTTGTCAAAAATAACACCAAGGTTTTTTACTTTATTACAAGAGGCCAAGTTAATGCCATCCAGATCAAGTGATTGGTTAAGAAGTTAATTTTTTGAGGACTCTGGTCCAAAGATTACAACTTCGGTCTTGTCAGAATTTAGATGCAGGAAATTTAAAGTCATCCAGCTTTTGATGTCATCAAGACATGACTGCAGTCGAAGTAATTGATTGGATTCATCAGGATTTATGGATAACAGTGGTAATTAATCCCATGCTGTCTGATAATTTTGCCGATCGGAAGCATATATATAGTAAAGAGAATTGGTCCAAGGACTGAACCCTGTGGTACTCCACAGGTGACCCTAGAGTTTGAGGAAGATTTATTATTAACATGAACAAACTGGAATCTGTCCGACAGATAAGATTTAAACCAGCCTAATGCTTTCCCCTTAATCCCCTACAGTATGTTCAAGTCTTTGTAGGAGAATATTGTGATCAACTGTATCAAATGCAGCACTGAGATCTAACAGGACAAGTACAGACACAAGTCCATTATCTGAGGCCATGAGAATATCATTAGTGACCTTCACCAGAGCTGTTTCAGTGCTATATTGAGTTCTGAAGCCTGACTGAAACTCCTCAAGTAGGTCATTGCTTTGTAAATGTTCACAAAGTTGATTAGCAACTACTTTCTCAAGAATTTTAGATAAGAAAAGAAGATTAGATATAGGTCTGTAGTTTACTAGCTCATCTTGATCAAGAGAAGGTTACTTAAGTAAAGGTTTAATAACAGCTACTTTAAAAACCTGTGGTACATATCCATTTACTAAGGATATATTAATCATGTCCAAAATAGGACCACTGATCAAAGGGAATACCTCCTTAAATAACTTGGTTGGGATTGGGTCTAACATACAGGTAGAAGGTTTAGATGAAGCTAAGATTTTAGATAGCTCAGAAAGCTCTACTTCTTCTAAACAGTTCAAACACTGTGCAGGTTCTAAAGATTCCTCCAATGCTGCCTCACTTACTGGGGATGAGGTAATCATGTTTGGGAGGATGCCAATTATTTTATTTTTAATGGCATCAATTTTATTTATGAAGAATCCCATAAAATCATTACTGCTAAGAGCTAAGGGAATGGATGGATCAACAGAGCTGCAGCTCTGAGTAAGTTTGGCAACTGTACTAAAGAGAAATCTAGTATCCCTCGCATCCTTCTCTTTCTGGTGATGGTACCTTTTCTAACGTTGCCAAGCTCAAATGTCCTTGTGGTTGAAATCCGTTTATTAAAGAAGCAATAAGTAATAATAAGTAAAAAATAAAAATCGAAGAACACCATTCTTACGGTGTTTCGAGGTTTCTTCAAGTGGGTCAGAGGCCGGTGTAGCAGAAAGTTGATTGCAACATTCACCCCGATGCCCAGCTGGTAGGCAAACTGCAATGGATCCAATAAAGACTCCACCAGGGGGCGAAGACGGTTGAGAACCAATCTGTTGAGGGTCTTCATCAGATGTGATGTTAATGTTACCGGCATGTAGCTGTTGAATTCAAGTACAGCAGCATTTTTCCAGTAAACTTACTCTTCCTCCATCATGACTCAGAGCTCACCCCACTGAGCTATATTATACACTGGAGTGCTAATAGCCCGCTGTTAGAATGAGTCGCTTTGAAGCCACCAGCCGCCATATTGGTACTCCCTATTTTCTTCTATAACTAGGGAATATGTGCGCTACAGCATCGAATAACGATGATTTTCTCATGTTCAGGGGGGGCTTAAAACTTTTAATATGTCAAATGCCATATACTTTTATGTTCTAAAACTATCAAGTACTGAGAAAGTCATGTGCTGAAATATTTTGCATTTTATTTATTTAAATATATATGTATATATATAACATTTATAAATATATAAATAACAATATACAAAAACATATATTTACATGTATATTTATATGTATACATATATATATATATACATATATACATATACACATACTTATATATACATATATATATATTTAATATGAATAACATGTAAAATATTTCAGCACCTAATTTCCTAGTAGTTGATAGTGTTAGTACATCCACTGACTGTAGAATTACCTATGAAACGTTTTCACACAGCCAGAAAATTGCTTGTTGTTGCAACCAAATCGTATGGGATTCTGTGAGAGTAGGGAGTAGCAAGATGGCGGCCAGTGACTTCAGTTTTTCAGCAAAATCAGCACTCCAGTGTATAATATAGCTCAGTGGCTCACCCTCATCCTATTATGCCACCTTGTGGTGAACAATGAATTTCAACTGCATTTACCTGTTTGATCTCCTGAACAATAAAATACATCGCTTAGCATTAACATTCATTAACTGCCTTTGTATATGATATCATAAGCATACCCTTAACTGTAGTTACCTAAACACTCAAAAACAAACCAAATATTTAAACAGTAAAGATACATTCCATAGCTCTTACACTTGAATTTACTGTGTAACAAAATTACCACATGGAAAGACTTTGCAAAGTACAAAACCAGTTGTTTTTAAACAAGCTTTTATCCCTAAGATAAGTTCAACTGAATCTTAAAATGTAAGACACAACCACTTATTTATTTGTTTAACCCGGTTGGAAATCCTTTAACCTCACAGGTTAAATAACAACTCTTACACTCTTTCTTTGAACTATAAAGTTATTGTTTTCTGTTTTTGATGTTTTGGGTGGGATGTCTGCTAAATAGCATGACCTCCTGCCAACATTCCACCTCTTATTGTCTCTGAGTGAATAAGCACTTCCTCCAATCTGCTGTTCAACAGACAATAGTGGTGTGTACTTTGATGAGCCTTTTAAGACCTAATCCTAACCAGGTCTTCATGTCTGTACATTAATTTCTTCTATTATCCATGACAATATCAGTGTACACTTTTGAGTTATCCTGATTTGTTCCACTGTCTCTTGGACCATAGTACATTTTTGGCTGCTTTCTAGAGTCTGGAAGTCTGGGGTGTCGCTCTGTAATTTTGCAGGAAATCTGTCACAGACACTTTTCTGCATGTGTTCGGTAGTCAAGATACTCTCTAGGAACTCCATTTCATTTTTCCACTATTTCATTGCAATATAGATTGTAAGCACTGGTAAGCAGATGACATAATCCCCTTTCTGCACAAAAAATCTACAAAGGAAATGGAGAGGAACTGTGGCCCACCATCAGTCACTATCTAGTGAGGGTTTCCTTCTCTGCTTGAAATGGAGAAACATAATAATAGCATCAATAGTTATAATGTGCAAGAAACAACCTCTGGCTATTTACTGTAATAGTCCACTAAAAATTATAAGTAATCTACAAGATGAAGAAGCAGTTTCACAGGGACCCACGTGTCTAGGGACACTTTTTCCCATTGTTTTCTTGGCTGCTCATCAGGCTGGTGAGGAGCAGGAGTTGTTCAAGTATTCCTCAGTACAGCTTGTATTAGTTACACTACTGCGGAAAAGTTGGTGGTATTCCGAGGCCAGCTCTATGGTGTAAAAGAAAGAAGCATCTCTGAGCTCACTCAAAAGTTAATAAGCGAATAACGCATTGCATTTGCACATGTGTAAGTCATACAAGTTCGAACATTTTGGCTACCAAACAAACTCCGCTGTCACTGTAATATGTGTGGAGTGCAGGTAGCAAAAATGAACATAAAGCTCACAGGCTTTGATTTTTAGGCTTTAAGCCTTAATATACGTGCTGTACTATGACCTATGCCCTTTGTGCCATGTTCAATTGCTCTAATATAGACTTTAAAGGCTTTAACGGTGGCGGAAAAAAACAAGCCAGATGGACGCAAAAGATGGACTAAAAGTGTACGTTTTTGCACACATTTATTTCTAATCATCACTATGTAGGTTATTTAATCTTAAAACCAAGGAAGTTGTCAGGCTCAGATTGGCTGCCCTGTGGGCAATAGCCAACAGAAGAGAGTAAAGAAACATGGAATCAGCCTGACAGAAATGTTATTTTGCTTAAATATTTCAAATGTGTCCAGGAATAACAGAAAAAAGTTGATAAATATAGTAGATGAACTATGAATTAGCGGAATTATATGCCATCGTATCACTTCACTCACGTTAATGTGGCCAAAACTACGCTTTATTCAGGGTAATTGGGTTTTGTTGGCAGTTTCTTAGGGGTAACACGTTACAAAGGCAGCGGATTACAGAAATATAATAAGTGTTACAGTAACACATGATATTGCTTTTAAAACTACACCAATATATTCCTCTTTATCATCACAGTAAGGTGCGCTGTCTAAAAGTATTCAATCAAGCACATATCCCCATGCCCTGAGGCATCTCGAGACCATCAACCCATATGGTTGTTTGGAGGTGCTTTGGGTGGCCGAGAAGCACCATGGCTGGTCATGGACCTAGAACCTAGAACTTGCCTCCAGCCCCTTCACCCCTTATTGAAGAAAATACTTGTCTCTCCCTCATCTTGGAAACAAGATGGCAGCACCTGGTGTGACAGGTGTAGCTGTAGCTCTTTTTATCTATGTGCTGCTTTCAAGTACCTTTAGCTATACTGACACCAGTCAGATTTTGGATGATCCGTCCGTCCGTCCGTTGTCTTCCGCTTATCCGGGGTCGGGTCGCGGGGGTAGCAGCTTCAGTAGGGAGGCCCAGACGTCCCTCTCCCCAGCCACTTGGGCCAGCTCCTCAGGAGGAACCCCAAGGCGTTCCCAGGCCAGCCGGGAGACATAGTCCCTCCAGCGTGTCCTGGGTCTTCCCCTGGGCCTCCTCCCGGTGGGACGTGCCTGGAACACCTCTCCAGGGAGGCGTCCAGGAGGCATCCTGACCAGATGCCCGAGCCACCTCAACTGGCTCCTCTCGACATGGAGGAGCAGCGGCTCTACTCTGAGTCCTCCCCGGATGACTGAGCTCCTCACCCTATCTCTAAGGGAGAGCCCAGACACACTACGGAGAAAACTCATTTCAGCCGCTTGTATCCGGGATCTCGTTCTTTCGGTCACGACCCAAAGCTCGTGACCATAGATGAGGGTAGGAACGTAGATCGACCGGTAAATCGAGAGCTTCGCCTTTTGGCTCAGCTCTCTCTTCACCACAACGGATCGGTACAGCGCCCGCTTCACAGCAGACGCTGCACCAATCCGCCTGTCGATCTCCCGCTCCATCTTCCCCTCATTCGTGAACAAGACCCCAAGATACTTGAACTCCTCCACTAGGGGCAGGACATCCTCCCCAACCCGGAGAAGGCACTCTACCCTTTTCCGGTTCAAGACCATGGTCTCGGATTTGGAGGCACTGATTTTCATCCTGGCCGCTTCGCACTCGGCTGCGAACCGCTCCAGTGAGAGCTGTAGATCACGCCCTGATGAAGCCAATAGGACCACGTCATCCGCGAATAGCAGAGACGCAATCCTAAGGTCACCAAAGCGGATCCCCTCAACACCTTGGCTGCGCCTAGAAATTCTGTCCATAAAAGTTATGAACAGAATCGGTGACAAAGGGCAGCCTTGGCGGAGTCCAACTCTCACCGGAAACGAGTCCGACTTACTGCCGGCAATGCGGACCAGACTCTGACACCGGTCGTACAGAGACCTGACAGCCCTTATTAAAGGGTCCGGTACTCCATACTCCCGGAGTACCCCCCACAGGATCCCCCGGGGGACACGGTCGAATGCCTTCTCCAGATCCACAAAACACATGTAGACTGGTTGGGCAAACTCCCATGCCCCCTCAAGAATCCTGCTGAGGGTATAGAGCTGGTCCAGTGTTCCACGGCCAGGACGAAAACCACACTGCTCTTCCTGAATCCGAGATTCGACTATCCGACGGACCCTCCTTTCCAGAACCCCTGAATAGACCTTACCAGGGAGGCTTAAGAGTGTGATTCCTCTGTAGTTGGAACACACCCTCCGGTCCCCCTTTTTAAATAGGGGGACCACCACCCCAGTCTGCCAATCCAGGGGAACTGCCCCCGATGTCCACGCAATGTTGCAGAGCCGCGTTAACCAACACAGCCCCACAACATCCAGAGCCTTAAGGTACTCAGGGCGAATCTCATCCACCCCTGGAGCCTTGCCACCGAGGAGCTTTTTAACAACCTCGGCAACCTCAGCACCAGAGATGGGAGAACCCGACCCAGAGTCCTCAGGTTCTGCTTCCTCAATGGAAGACGTGTTGGTGGGATTAAGGAGGTCTTCGAAGTATTCCGCCCACCGACGCACGACGTCCCGAGTCGAGGTCAGCAGCACACCACCCCCACTGTAAACAGTGTTGGTGCTGCACTGCTTCCCCCTCCTGAGACGCCGGATGGTGGACCAGAATCGCTTCGAAGCCGTACGGAAGTCTTTCTCCATGGCCTCTCCGAACTCTTCCCACGCCCGAGTTTTTGCCTCGGCGACCAGCCGAGCCGCCTGCCGCTTCGACTGCCGGTACACATCAGCTGCTTCCGGAGTCCCACAGGCCAAAAAAGCCCGATAGGACTCCTTCTTCAGCTTGACGGCTTCCCTCACCGCTGGTGTCCACCAGCGGGTTCGAGGGTTGCCGCCACGACATGCACCGACAACCTTGCGGCCACAGCTCCAACTAGCCGCCTCAGCAATAGAGGCGTGGAACATGGTCCATTCAGACTCAATGTCCCCCCGCCTCCCTCGGGACGTGTTTAAAGTTCTCCCGGAGGTGGGAGTTAAAGCTCCGCCTCACAGGGGACTCCGCCAGACGTTCCCAGCAAACCCTCACAGTGCGTTTGGGCCTGCCCGGTCGGACCGGCTTCCTCCCCCGCCATCGGAGCCAACTCACCACCAGGTAGTGGTCGGTGGAGAGCTCCGCCCCTCTCTTCACCCGAGTGTCCAAGACATGCGGCCGCAGGTCAGATGAAACGACAACAAAGTCGATCATTGAACTGCGACCTAGGGTGTCCTGGTGCCAAGAGCACATATGGACACCCTTATGTCTGAACATGGTGTTTGTGTTCAGACATTTTGGATGATTTTAACTGCAATATAAAGCTACCATATGTGTCCAACCTGCTGACACACAAGTAAACAAACATTTTGGATTTGGGAAATGCTTCGTGACCGCCACCTTTATACAACTGCACCTTTCCAGTTGAATAGCAAAGTGCTCCAAGACCATCCTCAAGCTACAACAAAGCCACGCGTTCTTGGCAAATATGTTCCTCCTGCTGTCTGGAGACATCCACTAGTGTCCTGGTCCGCTAAACAAGCAAGAACAAGACCGACCCTGGACCGGGTCTAAGCATCACGGATAACCTTAAGATACACTCTTTATGTAATATGTACTACACAAATGGGCATCAATCTCATCTGAATTATTTGGTCTTGTAATGAACAGAAACGGAGGACCTAGAATCAGAATCAGAATCAAGTTTATTGCCAAGTAGGTTTGCACTTACAAGGAATTTGACTTGGTGTTTATGGTGCAGACAAAACAAAACAGATATATATATATATATATACAGAAAGCTATATACATGGTAGACTGCGTTAATGTAACGCAGAAGGTCTGGAGATGCTACGTTGGTGTAGCTTGTAGGGCCTGAACGGGGGAGGGAGAGAGGCAGTGTCCAGTGTCACGGGCGGCTCTTGGCCTTGTTGATAAGGCTGGTAGCGGATGGGAAAAAATTGTTCTTGTGGCGTGAGGTCCTGCCAGAGGGAAGTGGGGTACGAGGGATCAGCCACAATCTTCCCTGCACGCCTCAGAGTCCTGGAGGCGAACAGGCCCTGGAGAGATGGAAGATTGCAGCCAATCACCTTCTCTGCAGACCGGATGACACGCTGCAGTTTGCTCTTGTCCTTGGAGGTGGCACCAGCGTACCAGATGGTGATGGAGGAGGTGAGGATGGACTCAATGATGGAGGAGTAGAACTGCACCATCATTGTCCTTGGCAGGTTGAATTTCTTCAGCTGCCGCAGGAAGTACATCCTCTGCTGGGCTTTCTTGGTGAGGGAGTTGATGTTCAGCTCCTACTTTAGGTCCTGGGAGATGATAGTTCCCAGGAAGTGGAAAGACTCCACAGTGTCAATTGTGGAGTCACAGAGGGTGATGGGGGTAGCTGGGGCTGAGTTCTTCCTTAAGTCCACAACCATCTCCACTGTTTTTAGAGCGTTGAGCTCCAGGTTGTTCTCCCTGCACCAGGTCGCCAGTCAGCCTCCCACCTGTAGGCGGACTTGTCACCATCAGAGATAAGTCCGATGAGAGTGGTGTCGTGTGCGAACTTCAGAAGCTTGACAGACTGATGACTGAAGGTGCAGCTGTGGTGTACAGGGAGAAGAGCAGAGGAGAAAGAACACAGCCCTGGGGGAACCAGTGCTGATGAGCTGTGAGTCGGAGTCATGTTTTCCCAGCTTCACATGCTGCTTCCTGTCAGACAGGAAGTCTGTAATCCACCTGCAGGTGGAGTCAGGCACACTTATCTGGGAGAGCTTATCCTGAAGCAGAGATGGGATGATTGTGTTGAAGGCAGAGCTGAAATCCACAAACAGGATCCTGGCGTAGGTACCTGCGGAGTCCAGGTGCTGGAGGATGTAGTGAAGGGCCAGGTCTGCTGACCTGTTGGCTCTGTAGGCAAACTGTAGGGGGTTCAGGAGGGGGTCGGTGATTTCTTTAAGGTGTGAAAGCACAAGGTGCTCAAAGTACTTCATAACCACAGAGGTCAGGGCGACGGGTCTAAAGTCATTAAGTCCTGTGATCCTTGGTTTCTTGGGAACAGGGATGATAGTGGAGGATTTGAAGCAGGTTGGCACGTGACATGTCGCCAGTGAGGTGTTAAAAATGTCTGTGAACACTGGAGACAGCTGATCAGCACAGTGCTTTAAGGTGGACGGAGAGACAGAATCTGGTCCAGCAGCTTTCCGGGGGTTCTGTCTTCTGAAGAGTTTGTTAACATTTATCTTGTGTATGGAAAGAGTTGTCACTGAGGAGGAGGTGGAGGAGGTGATCTGTTGGGAGGTGTCGTGGGGGGTGGTTGCAGGACTGTCCCTTTGTCTGTCGAAATGACAGTAGAAAATGTTCAGGTCGTTGGCTAAGTGCTGGTCGTTCATGGAGTGGGGGGCTTTAGGCTTCAGCCAGACAAAAATCAGATAATGTAAAGCCCCATTTACACTACCCTTGTTAAACCGATCCATGCCAAGCTCGGACCGTTTACACATCACGCTAGCACGGTTCCTCGCCTCCTAGTGACGATCTACGGTACTACTGCTCTCTAGGATTGAAGGAGGGACTCAAGCAAATCAAAATGGCGGCGCCCGTAACATTCAGGAACTTATGCTTGGTTTTAATTGCTTTTTGCGGAGAGTCAGGCGAAGAAGGCAACCTTTGGTGAATTTACTTGACGGAGTCGGCTTTTGGGACGTGGATAAATGAACATCTAATCAGGGCTTACAGACGCAGGAAACAACGACAGACGACGAGGTTCATCACACTGCTAAGCAGAATCATCACTGGAAACCGTGTGGCACGGTAAGGAAGCTAGTATTTTTATGAATGTCTGAAACAGCAAAATTAGTCAGCTTACTGTAAGGAGATGACGCGGTCTGCTCATGCGCTCTTTGTTATCAGAGAACTGAGCCAGAGAAAAACCGGGCCGAGCCCACACATCGAACTGGTCTAGATTTAGCGCGGTCCGGTTGTGTCTGGCATGGTCCAGTTCAGTTTGCGATCCATTTACACTCGAAAGTTATCTCAGTTACCGAGCTCGGACTGGTCTCGGCAAAGTTAAAAAAGGGTAGTGTAAACGGGGTTTACAGTTTAATATGCTCAGTTTATATGCTCACAGGGCATAGGAAAGGAATATAAGATACTGGGGTATTAAACGCGACATTTAGGCTATCACTTCACTTTCAGTGTGAACACAAATGTTAACCCCCCCCCCCCCCCCCCACCACCACCACACACACACACACACACACACTATAACAACCTTATCAGAATTTAACAGTAAGTCAGATAAGAAATCTGAGAAGTGATACAAAACAATCAGGGTAAAGGGCTGGTGGATCATGACAAAGTGTTAGGATCCCCAGGGGTTTGATTACTTGTAGCTCCCTGGGAATCTAGCAGTCTGTTTGTGTGTGCACCCTTTAATATTTGTCTGTAGATCTGTCATTAGTCAAGTTTTCTGATCTCACTTTATATTATCAGTTTGTTAGATTTGGTTCCTGTCAGTTTCTGTACTTTATGATGTTAGTTATTCTGTTAGATCTTTATTTTTTTGCTCGGTTCAGTTTAGTTTATCAGTTTATTCTAGTTCATCCATCATGTATTCCTGTAGATTCTGTTCTGCCTCTGTTAGATCAGTGTCCTCGCTCTCCTTCAGTTTATTACCTTCACTCTCCTCACCTGTGTTAATTGTCACTTGTTGCTCCTTCCGGCTCCTCCTCCCTGTCATGTTCGGCTTGAGATGTTTCGCCCACATGCAGAATACACTCGACAAACAGGTAGATATAGAAAAAGGTTTATTTAGTAAGGTGACTGGAATGGCTGGACTACGCCGAACTGGATCGGAACGAGAACCAGGAGGACGGGGAACCGGATCAATCTAGGGGAAGGAGAGATGGATTAGCTACAGAAGGGGAGCGAGGGGAGAGTGCTGCTGGACGTAAGCTCACCACTTAGCAGGGAAACCAAACCGGGGAGGAGGCAGTGAGGCTCAGCGCTTGTTAGGTGGTGCCACAGGTGTCGGGGAGACCAGAGAGCGGAGGCAGAGGTGGGTCCGAGCAGCACCAGGATATCCAGGGTCCAGTACAGCAGGAGAGACCAGTAGATGTCTGAAGAAGGTGGGGGTCCGAGGATGAGGAACTGACTTGAGAGGAACACGGTGGAGTCCAGGAACAGGAGCCAGCACGAGTGAACCTCCTTGAGGAGTCAGACACGGGAGGAGGACTTCGAAACACGCAGAGGAACCTGGGAGACACAAGGTAAGACAATCTTAATGTTTTCACCAAGGATTTGTAGAGCTGGAGGCTACGGCTTGGTTGCATACCACGACGGTAACACTCTGGCATCTTCCTGCTGTCTGTGAGCTGTTTAAATGGAGCTGTCTGGTGCTGCTCAACCATCCGCAGGTGTGTGGGCTCCGCCCCCTTGGTCAACACCGAACACCTGTGGAAAGAAACAAGTGCAGCAGAACCGGCAGCAAGCTACTCGGTCCTGCTGGCTGAGTCCTGACACCACCCCCCCCTCAAGGGTCGCCACCCGGCGACCCAGAAGAGGAAGTAGAAGGACGAGAGGCGATGAAGGCGTCGATCAGTGATTGGTCCGGGATGGAGGAGCCAGGGAGCCAGGACCGATCCTCCGGACCGCGACCAACCCAATCCACGAGGTATTGGACACCTCTACCTCGTGGACGGGAGGCCACGATCCTTTGGATCACACGTCCCTGATGGTCCTGGGTGGGTGGAGGGGGTTCGGCCGGAGGGCACAAGGGACTTGACACAACGGGCTTGATCTGTGAGACATGGAAGGTTGGATGTACACGGGAGTGAGACGGGAGACGAAGTCGAACAGTGGTGGGACTGATGACTGAGGTGATTTCATATGGACCGGTGAATCGGGGAGATAATTTTCGTGCGGCTGCTCGGGAGGGGAGGTCTCGGGTGGACAACCAGACTTGCTGACCCGGTTGGTAGGTGGGGGCTGGAACCCGCCTCTGGTCAGCGAACCGACGATTCTGCTCAGCGGTCTCATGCAGGGCTTGGTTTGCCTGGGTCCAGATCTGACGGCAACGGGTGATGTGGTCTTGCACAGATGGAATGGTGACTTGGTGATTGTTCTCGGGAAGGAGTGGTGGTTGGTATCCTAGGGAGATCTCGAAGGGTGAGTGACCAGTGGCAGAAGAAACGTGACTGTTGTGAGCATACTCAATCCAGGGGAGATATTTATTCCATTCAGTGGGGTTCTTGGATGTGAGGCAACGGAGGGCGGTCTCCAGCTCCTGGTTCATCCTCTCTGTCTGACCGTTGGTCTGAGGGTGGTAACCTGAGGTCAGGGTATACCGGGCCCCAAGGGCCGCGGCAAACTCCTTCCATACCCGAGATGTAAACTGGGGACCACGGTCAGACAGGATCTCCCGAGGAATTCCGTGAAGTCGAAAGACATGTTTAACCAGGAGCTGGGCCGTAAGGAGAGCGGAGGGGAGCTTGCGGAGTGGAATGAGATGACAGGCCTTGGAGAATCGGTCGACCACCGTGAGAATGACTGACATGCCTTGGGAGGAGGGGAGTCCGGTAACGAAATCTAGTGCAATGTGTGACCAGGGACGTTCGGGAACTGGTAAGGGTTGAAGGAGGCCGGCGGGAGGTCTGTTAGATGGTTTATTTTGTGCGCATATGGGACAGGAGAGAACAAACTGCTTAACGTCCTGGAACAAAGTGGGCCACCAAAAACTTCGGGCGATGAGAGTCTGAGTGCGATGGATTCCGGGATGTGCAGAGAACTTCTCTGAGTGAGCCCACTGAATAACCTGAGGTCTTACTGAGAGAGGTACGTAGGTACGATTCGGTGGACCGGTTCCGGGGTCTGGGTCTGTAGGCAGGGCACGGGTGATGAGATCCTGGACCTCCCACTGTAGAGCTCCAAGCACACAGGAGGGGGGTATGATGGCTGCTGGTTCCTTCTCGGAGTCGGGGGAGGTGTACAGACGGGACAGGGCGTCCGGCTTGACGTTCTTGGACCCAGGGCGATAGGAGATGGTGAGATTGAAACGGGAGAAAAACAGAGACCAGCGGGCTTGACGGGGATTTAATCTTCTGGCAGTTTGGATGTATTCCAGGTTCTTATGGTCCGTCCAGATGAGGACCGGCTGCTCGGAACCCTCCAACCAATGTCGCCACTCCTCCAGGGCGAGCTTGATGGCCAATAGCTCTCTGTCCCCGACGTCGTAATTTCTTTCCGCCGGGGACAAACGCCTGGAGAAGTAGGCACACGGATGGAGCTTCTGGTCTGCCGAGGACACCTGCGATAGGACGGCTCCCACACCTGTGTCGGAGGCGTCGATCTCGACAATGTACTGCTTGGAAGGGTCGGGGTAGATGAGGATGGGTGCTTGGGAGAACTGGTTCTTGAGACTGACGAAGGCTAAGTCCGCGTCAGGGGTCCAGATGAAAGGGATCTTGGTGGAAGTGAGTGCGTGAAGAGGGGCGGCGATCTGACTGTACCCACGAATAAATCTTCTATAAAAATTGGCGAAGCCCAGGAAGCGCTGGAGGTCTCTTCTGGATCCGGGTTTGGGCCACTCGAGAACTGCGCGGATCTTCTCGGGGTCAGATCGCACTTGGCCCCCCTCCAGGATGAGTCCAAGGAAGGTGACGGAGGATTTATGGAACTCACACTTCTCGGCTTTGACGAAGAGTCTGTTTTCGAGGAGACGTTGGAGGACTTGTCGGACGTGCTTGTGATGTTCTGATGGGTCACGGGAGTAAATCAAAATGTCATCCAAATAGACAAAAACAAAAACATTAAGGAAATCTCTCAGAACATCGTTAACCAGGGCCTGGAAAACTGCAGGAGCATTGCACAGGCCGAATGGCATGACCTGGTACTCAAAATGTCCAAGTGGTGTCTTGAATGCAGTCTTCCACTCATCTCCCCGGCGGATCCGCACCAAGTGGTAAGCATTACGTAAGTCCAGCTTAGTAAAGATGGTGGCTGATTGAACTGGTTCTAATGCAGAGGAGAGGAGCGGGAGAGGGTACTTATTCTTAACAGTGATGGCGTTTAAGCCACGGTAGTCTATGCAGGGCCGAAGGGAACCATCCTTTTTGCCCACAAAGAAAAACCCTGCCCCTAGCGGAGAAGACGAGGTGCGTATAAGCCCTGCGGCTAGGGACTCCTTAACATATTTCTCTAAAGCAAGGCGTTCGCTCTGGGAAATGTTATACAGGCGGCTGGATGGCAACGGGGCACCGGGCAGGAGGTCAATAGCACAGTCATACGGGCGGTGCGGGGGAAGAGAACTAGCCTGCTCCTTACTAAAAACCTGCCCCAGGTCGTGATATTGTCTCGGCACTAACTTCAAAACATCGGGGTCTACCTGAGCACAGGGCAGAACGGGGGACTGAGGTGACGGAACAGCCGACTGTAAACAATTGGCGTGACAATTAGTTGACCAGGTCTCTACCCTACGGCCGGCCCAATTGATCTGCGGGTTATGATGTTGAAGCCACGGGAAACCTAGAACCACGGGTGCCTGCTTAACCGGAAAAATGAGGAAAGAAACACGTTCATGGTGATTTCCAGAAACTACGAGTTCTATAGGAACAGTCTTGTGAGTGATCCTCGGAAGATCTCCCCCATCCAGGGCAGAAACCTGGAGGGGTGAGCTAAGGGCAACCGTCTCGATTCCGGCCTGTTGAACGAATGCTCTATCAACTAGGTTGAAATCACAACCTGAATCAATTAACGCTGACATCTTAAACGTATCTCGGCCAGAAACGACCACGGCAGGCAAACAAAGGCGTGGAGGAGATAACTGGTGTGGGTCCGTTGGTCTCTCCTCTACAACCGACGGACCTGTTCTTTTGGGCGATCGGGGCAATCTTTAATGAAATGAGCAGGCGAAGCACAATACAGGCAGAGCCTAGAGCTCATACGTTGTTGCCTTTCATCGGGCGTAAGTCGAACGCGGCCCAACTGCATAGGCTCTGGTGGAGAGGGAGGCGCTACAGCGGATCTGGTGGGGGTTCGCTCGCTAAGAGCCGGTCGAAAAACTGGCGGTCGCTCGAGGCGGCTCTTACTGCGCGCCCGTAAACGGTTGTCCAATCTGACCGCCAGAGCGATGAAATCATTCAAAGTGTCGGGCCGTTCAACACGCGCTAGTTCGTCCTTAAGGGACTCATCTAAGGACTGGAGAAAAACGGACGTAAGTGCTCGCTGTTCCCAGCCAGCAGCCGCCGCCACTGTACGGAACTCAATGGCGTAGTCCGCTACCCGTCTGCCCCGCTGACGTAAGGTAAGTAGTCGTTGGGAATCCTGAGCCTCATCTGACTCAGCAGCAAAGACTGTCTTAAACTCTGTAATAAAGTTGTTGAAAGTGCAACCGAACTGCTGACAGTCCGGAAAACGGGACTCAGCCCACCTCAGTGCTCGGCCCGTTAAAAGCCGTAAGATAAATGATATCTTAGCATAGTCTTGTGAAAAAGTACGTGGGGACCGATTAAACACAAGGGAACATTGAAAAAGAAAACCGCCACATTCTCCAGCCTCTCCAGAGTACTTCTCCGGAGACGGCGAGGAAGACTCACTTACGGGCGGGGACGTAACTGCTGACGTCGGTTCAGGGGAGGAGCTGGAGGACGCGGAAGGGGCTGGTTGAAGGTTTGTACTAACCAAACCCACGAGCTGATTAAGCTGGGTGGCTAACCCCTGTAGCTGGCCTTGTAAGCCCACTACCGCGGCTTCTAACCCCCGAATCTGATCCTGTTGTGCTGTTAATGTTTGCCCGAGTGTATCTGTGGGATTTGTTTGGCCAGAGTGTTCTTCTGTCATGTTCGGCTTGAGATGTTTCGCCCACATGCAGAATACACTCGACAAACAGGTAGATATAGAAAAAGGTTTATTTAGTAAGGTGACTGGAATGGCTGGACTACGCCGAACTGGATCGGAACGAGAACCAGGAGGACGGGGAACCGGATCAATCTAGGGGAAGGAGAGATGGATTAGCTACAGAAGGGGAGCGAGGGGAGAGTGCTGCTGGACGTAAGCTCACCACTTAGCAGGGAAACCAAACCGGGGAGGAGGCAGTGAGGCTCAGCGCTTGTTAGGTGGAGCCACAGGTGTCGGGGAGACCAGAGAGCGGAGGCAGAGGTGGGTCCGAGCAGCACCAGGATATCCAGGGTCCAGTACAGCAGGAGAGACCAGTAGATGTCTGAAGAAGGTGGGGGTCCGAGGATGAGGAACTGACTTGAGAGGAACACGGTGGAGTCCAGGAACAGGAGCCAGCACGAGTGAACCTCCTTGAGGAGTCAGACACGGGAGGAGGACTTCGAAACACGCAGAGGAACCTGGGAGACACAAGGTAAGACAATCTTAATGTTTTCACCAAGGATTTGTAGAGCTGGAGGCTACGGCTTGGTTGCATACCACGACGGTAACACTCTGGCATCTTCCTGCTGTCTGTGAGCTGTTTAAATGGAGCTGTCTGGTGCTGCTCAACCATCCGCAGGTGTGTGGGCTCCGCCCCCTTGGTCAACACCGAACACCTGTGGAAAGAAACAAGTGCAGCAGAACCGGCAGCAAGCTACTCGGTCCTGCTGGCTGAGTCCTGACACTCCCTATATATTCAGCCGGTTCAGTCTAACTCATTGTTAGGTCCTCCGTCATACTACCCTATTATGGTCTCTTCCTTGTCGTGTTCCTATTTCCTATCATCTTGTAAGTCTTCGTTATTTTAATAAAACACTCACTACTCAACATGCGGCATCCCAGCCCTTGTCTGCACTTTGGTTCTGATCAAAACGACAAACCTGACACAGAAGTGTTTTGATAAACAGGCATTTTCTGCTGCATATACATCTCTCGTCAACATGCCAACAGAGTTATTAAATACATTTTCAGCCGTAGAGATTTTGAAACAAAATTATCGGATTTAAAGACAGGATGATACAATTTTTTACTATGCTTACTTCTTAACTTGTGAACTATGTTTCCAGCTGAATGCTTTCCAACATCCTTTTGAAAGCATTGGCAGTAGTGATGTGATAAAACAGCTAAAGGCTTTGGGTAGAAAAGGGTACTTTTGCCAGTCACAAAAATGAACAGGTAGAAGAAGTCATGTAATAAGAACAGACAAAGGTAAACAAACAAAGACTGGTGTCCAGATGAGAACAGAAACACAGCTGGGTTTTTGTGGTCCCCGTGACTGCTCCAGTGCCAGTGGTGTCTGGCATTTCGACTCGCTTTTACTGGGGCAGGCGTAAGAAGCCTTAATGCTAACTTTCCCACCTGCGTGCCAAACCACCCCTTGGCGCTTTCTTTATCTGTGAGGACAACATTAGGCATGGGTTTTTGAGCCTTGGTGAGGGTGTCAAACCCAAGACACGAGACCCAACAGCCCTCTGCATGGCAATATAGTAAAGAAGGAGGGCGAAGTGATTGTTGCTCTCCATTCGGCCTCCTCCATCCCTTCTGCTTCTGGAGTCAGTGGAAAGAGGTGAAGTAATTTCAGTTCATTCCTTCGCCGGATCCTCCAGGACACATTGGAGCATGTGGCTTTGATTTTGTGCACATGTAATTCCTCAGCCATGGAGAATACTATTGCCTCCCTGTCATTTAAAAAGGTTTAAAATGTGGCTGATTGGTTTTATCTTTATCCTAAAATAAATCGCACTTCATAAATGAATCCCCTCTTTCATGAGCCTAATTTAAGTACTTTATCCTATTACTTGTTAAACTGCACCAATGGTGTTTTGTTCCTTTTTAGCATGTAGCAACTGTTCATTGTTGCAACATGCTCATCCAGAAGGAGTAAATGCTGCAACTCAAGGACTTGCAGTCAAGGACTGTATGCATCATAGAAAGAAAAAAGCTATTTGAATAATAAACTGAATTTGACTGCATTGTTTAAGAACTGGGATAATTTGGAATCTGTAAGGTATGATTGAGTTTTTATTTGTTGTTGCTTTATAAAATCAAGCTAATCGGGGTCATTTTGAACAGCTGGAGGAGTTAACAGGAAGACTATGTGGAACTGAAATTATTAAAATAGGGAGCTGAACACAAAGAAAACTAAACCAAGGGGGAAACAGTAATACTGATGAAATTCAAACCATTTGTCATTGTACATGTCCACAACAAAAATTACTACATACCCTATAGCTCTAAAAAACACACACACACACACACACACTTTTAAAAATGAAAAATCTAGAAGAATTAAAAAACTGAACATAAAAAATAAGAAACTCAACACAAGCAATGGACTCATGATATGGCAAAACTCTAAAGGCAATGCTAAACAATTGGATGTCAAGACATAACATTAGTACAAAACTCAGAAATGATATATATACATAAATACATAAACACAAATCAAAACCAAAATACCCAAGGATTATGACAACTACATCGCTTTTCAGTCAGACATTCTCCACAGCATCAGGACCAATTTATTTGTCCTCTGAATGGGAGAAAGTTAACTTTCAGGCACAAGTCCATCCAGCTGGATTCAGACACTAATGTGGAGATTGTCTTTAACAAAAAAAAAAAGCAACAATACTTTATTCTTAGTTGGAAATGTGACGATGTCATGTTTTGTTTTTCCATGGTGACTTTGAATGTGGATACAAACATGCAAGTTCACAGGTTAGTGAGTTTACTGAATTAGGAATGAGAGAATGGCAAGGGAGACCAAGAGAGTTCTGGTCGCTGACAGTGGGACAGATAACAGAGTATTAGGCATCGACAGCATGTAGGAAGGTGGGTAGAGCGTGGGTAGAGCGGCAAAGGCAGACTAACGGGTTAATGGTTGGTAGAAGTCTGGGGAGGCGGTGAAGCAGTACACAGAGAGCCGAGGCTGACAGACAGAGATGGCTTGTGGCAAACAGCTGCTGGTGGAGCATGTCAGAAGGTGGACGGGCGAACGGTTGCTCGACAGAGTGTTGGAAGCGTCTTTGACGCTCCCGGAGCTAACGACGACAGGAATTCCAGGAAGGCTCTTGGGACCTAGGTTGTGAGCTGGAGCTTGGGTGGTCAAGGTAGAACATGAACAGAGTTAGGATCTAGATGTGGACTAAGACTTTCAGGGAGACACATACATGGGTTAGTTGTAGAACGAGAGATCTGGAAACATCTGGAGCAAGGTTTAGTCATGCTACCACTCTGGGTGAGCTAATGTTCTGACGCCTTAACATCTGACTCCTGCCCCCTTAAATGCTCCTCATAATTAGCGCTGATGGAATACACCTGTGGCTGTCACACCCTGCTTGAGAAAGGTGAGAATACACCACAGCACCACCACACAGAACTGCGCACAGATCTGAGTAACTGAAAGGGGAAATCTTTTGTTCAAAGAAGAAACAATTAGCAGGGAGAAGCAGTGGTTCATGCAGGTCACATCCTCCATGGCCAGCAAATGGTTCTATTGCATCTTCCCTCAGTCATTTTATCCAACCAAGCTGCCAAAAACTGCTTGGAACCATAAAAAAAAGTATTTTCCACTAGTGATGGCGAGATGAAGCCTCATGAGGCATTGAACCACTTGAGCCAACTGGTTCGAGAAAGGGTTCATTTCTTGGAGCTTCATGTGCACACGAAACCACCTACTGGCCAGGTGTATAATCACAGCCAGCTGTATCTTAACACGTGTGATGCATTGATTTTTTGTCTATTATGGCTCTTGGGAATGACTTCACAAAAGTTGTAGGACGAAATAATTTGTCTACATAAATTATGTATACACATATGTGTATAATAAAATATTGTTTGTAATAATCAGACCTCTCAACTTTGATCAAAAGTTAAGAGTGAGATTATGCAATGCGGTGGGCGGATTTTACCCCCGTTGGTGCGCTGCGTGCGAAGGATAAACAGTGGGGAAAATGCATAACTAAATACTGTAAAGGGCTTCTATAAAGGGAACAGGGGTACTGACAGATCTGAGATGGAGCCCCTGATGTTACAAGTTCTTTAAAATGACCCTTAAAAGTGTGCACCTGAATTAAAGCGCGAGGCAGCAGCCCACCGAAGTGCCACTGTTTCTATGTTGTTAAAAACAAAAGAGCATGAAACACAGCTACTAACTCTCCTATTGACTTTAACTGGCACATGTTGCTACCGATGTGAGGACATTAAACGTAGTGATTCAAGTTTTGAATGGTGAATGGTGATAAAAGCACCTGCTCCGAGGGAAAGGAGGGGGGGAGAGGAGCAAGCGCTGAGGCACAGAAATACGGTGCATGTAGTTAAAAAATGCAGAATTAATAAAAACGAAACTTATAAACAGACTAAGTGGCGTTTTAAACTGCATCTGGTTAGAAGAACTGGTTTATGATCCAGCGTGCAGCCATAACTGGTTCTGAATGAACCGGTCATCTGGCAAAATCTGAACCACTTCCCGAAGCAGTCACGTGGTACAGCCGGGCAGCGAGGCTTCGGACGTCATCGTTTTCGGCTCCTCCCCTAAATGAAGCAAGCTTCGATACGCGCTTTACGGAAACGCCCCCTCCATTACTCGACACACGCCTCGAAGCCTCGACACATCATGTAACATCACTAATTTTCACATATTGTCACTTTAGCAGAAACAGAGATGGAGTATTTCAAGGTCTGCTGCAGATGGGTCCGATTCTCGGCAAGCACACAAAACAATCCCAATTTAAAAGTGTTACACATTCAAGGTTTCGTTGGATAAGATGTAGCGAAGTGAAAATACAGAAGCACTCACAAACACCAGGAATTCTGAATACCAAGCAGAGAGACAGAATAGTGAGAACACAATAAAGGGTATAAACTGTCTGAACTGCGAAGGGTTATTGAGGAGCCTCTAGGGTATTACTGTTGAGTTGATCTAACTTTAGCAGTCTGCCAGTAGTGTTACAGTTCATCTTGGATAAAGGCCACAGGTCCATATGCAGTTTAGGAAATCATATCATGCAACATTCTCTCTTTTGCAGAAAAAAATGAATCTTCAATACACAGACACTTCCTTTAAACCAATTGAAACCTTGTCCATATGTTTTCCTTCAAAGCTGCTGGAAAAGCTTTTTTCTGCAACATCACCAATTCTTCTGGTTTACATGTTTCTATCTGCCTATGTATTTGATCAGTCACAATCAGGGATCATCCATGCATCTAAATGTATCCATTTTACTCAGGTTTCCATGTCAAATGGGAATGACTGTTTGGGCTGAATCAAGTTTAAAATGGTTCATCTTTTCACTTTGAAGAAATCAGAATTTTGTCATTTGATTTTGAACTTACTTTTGCAAACTATTTAGTGGATTTTATTCTCATTCATTATTGTTTAGCTTCTTTATGATTTTGGTATTATATTTTTAGTTAGATTTGCAAGCAACTGTCCACTGTGGCTACACACCCTTTCAGAAAGAGTGAATGCTGTGTGTAGAGACTTGATGCCATCTGCTGTGTTTCCTTAGAAAACATTTTAACAAATCTGTCTGTATGATTTTATCGAATTGACTTTGTAAAAGCCTTGAGATGACATCGGTTGTGAATTGGTGCTCTATAAATAAAATGTAATTCAATATGATTTATTTCCTGTGTTCCTTCCTCTCAGCCCTTGTTAATCATTCCTCTCTTCCTCAGTTCTCTCAGCCTTTATTTGTCTCAACTATTGCTCATACTCATCTGATTGCTCTCACCTGCTCTCCATGACTCTCCTCCTTACTTTCCACTGTATATATCTGCTTGTATTTTCCCCTCTCATTTGCTGGTTTCTCCTGTTTTGCGTCCTCATTAGGTTGTTCTGTTGCATGCCTCTTGCTCCTTTGCAATCTGCCTCAAGTTCCTGCCTACTGGTCTGTTCAATGTTCGTTAACTACAAGTATGGTGTTAGTTTCTCTGATTTTCATTATCAAATCTTCCACCTACCTTACTCTCCTGAGTTCCTGCCTTCCCTTTGGTCTAACTCCAACACTCAGTCTTTGACAAATTCAGTTTATCTATACGGCTATACAGCAGCAACTCACAACACACGCTATCTCAAGCATGTGTTGTGAGTTGGCATCCATTAGCAAACTCTGTGGAGGAAACCATTGACAAGAACCATGGTTGTATCATCATGCATGCATCTGCGCGTGCGTGTGTGTGTGTGTTTGTGTGTGTGAGTGTGTGTGCGTGCATGTGTGATGAACAAGGTTTACTCTCTGCTTTTCATCCGTGACAGCAGAAGGAAGCGAGGAAGAGCCGTATCAGTGTAGTGAGTATATCCTATAAGCTATAAAAATTATCTTTGCTGCGATCAAAGTCTTTGGAATTGCACTTAAAAGTACCAAAAAAAACGTAAAATTTTAACTCCGTGAGGAAAACTTTGGAGCAGACAGATCATAGTCTCGTCTCCCCTTTCCGCTTCTGTCCCCCACACAACACTGCAGTCCCTGCAAAGGCAGAGAGAAGCTGTGCTTTATTTTTATTTATTTATACAAACAGGAGTACAATAGAGTAGAGCCCAGTTGTGTGGCCCTCTCAGCTCTGCACCCTGTTGGAATAGGGCAGGGCCGGTGTAAAAGGGCCTAAGGAGGTATAAGGCCTTCAGCAAGTTTAGTTGCGCATTCTCCATCCTGTTTCTCCAGAGTCCAGACGAGTGGCAGGAAATGGATACCGCTTCTCTGCATTTGTCTGTTTGACCTATGGTGTCTTCTTGCTACCATCCACTGCAGTTTTCCTCACAACTTCCCCTTACGTCATTGGGCTGATTTACTCAAACTGCCCCTAGCATATGGGAACGCATCAAACTTAAAAACTTTAAATCCTGGAACTTGCAATGGAAAGGGGGGCTCATGTGTATCTGGTGAGTTCTGCCTTTTGCATTGAGTTTAATAAAGATGTTCAGACTTCTTCTCCTTTGGCCATGCAGTTGTTTATTGTTGCACACTCACTGGAACATGAAAAATGTTATGCTCATAGTTCAGCTAAGCTCTGTGTTTTAATCACAGGTACAGCATGAGGCAAACTGACCAAATATCAAACACTATCATGCTTTCCATCCCTAAACATAAAAAACATGAAGATCACAGTCCAGTTCAGCTCTGAGTTTCATTCTATAAAACAAAAAACATACAGGCTAGACACCAACTGAAACACTGACTACTATACACCAGGCAAAATACTTTAGTTTACCCCAAAATCTTTTTTTTTTACTAATAAGCTGCACACATGGATGTCTTATAGTACTGTCTATATGTCCTGGTTTTTATTATGAGAAATGTTTGACACCCTCCTCATGTTCAATGTGTTTACTGGACTTAAATTTCAAATCCGTATTGCTATTGGTTCAAAAGATGTTGTGACGTCACCCAGAAAAACTGATGCCAGTAGCTTTGCTGCTGTGGGGTATAAAAGAGTCTCCGTCTCGTACATTCCTCCATAGCAGCCTGGAGTAGAAATGGTGAGCTTTGTGATCTCTCTATTGATTTTCAAGTTAGTGGTTAACCCTATTAGCTTAGCATTCCATTATTTATTTAGCATTCATTCACCTTGTTCTAGTAGCCCAGATCACATCCAGCCCTCACCTCACACATATTCCCTGGTCTGCCAGGCACCGCCTCCTTTTGGTACATTTTTCAAATATTAAATATGGGCAGAGTAAGATGCTGCTACACTATGTTACACTTTAAACTCTCATATTGTGCTTACTATGTCCAGATGCTCTGGTTTTAAGTTGTCAATATAAAGACAGATCCAGTGTCATACATATATGATGGTCAGTTCATCATGACTGTAGTCCTGAGCACACACCCTCCAGTGTTTATTTTAGAACATACACTTACACACTCCACTGCTCAGTGACTTTGGTGAGGATGATGATGGGACTTCCAGATCTGGACATCAGAGCTGGCTTGCTTTTCAACTGTGACGCACTGCCACCTGAGATTTACAACAGCTTGACGTCACCATCCCTCATACGCTTCCCGTAATGAAAAGGGAGACTGCGGTGTGAGCTTGCATGGAATAACGTCATTTCCTAGACTGCTCCAGCAATGTGATGGCCGACTGACACTGATTTACCTTCATCTCGCTGAGCCTGCTTTTATTTCATAGTGTTCTCTAGGCCTTACAAAAGTATGAAACTCTGCCGTGTGAGTATTTGTTCAACCAAGGGTAATGTGAAGCATCTGGACATTTCATGAATACTTGCAAGCCCTTACCCAGAAATGATGCATTGTTTTAGGAGGACTAAAACAGAACCAGAGGGGAAAGTAATAATTTCAACTGCCTAGTTTCCACCTAAGAACAGAGATCAGAAATCAAAATCAACATATTTATACATCCTTGGTGTTGAGCACCATTGATGTAATGGAAAACCAACGTGGGGATTTCCTATTCTGTGCTAATTTAATATCACTGGATTGTGTCTGTTCCTCATGGAAAACAGGCACGAACCTCATACACGTCACTTAGTGATTTAGCTGGTAGAGGATGTGTCGCTGTGTTTCATGGCAACACTGCAACACAGCCAGCAGCTCTGGGATCTATAGAGGAAACACCTTTATTCACATTTTTTAAGTTATAGCTTCACATTTTTGCATTTGACACAAATGCAAAGACAAATGATTGTCTTCAATACGTATATAGGTATATACGCCATCCTTTGATTGATAAAACTGCACATATTACCTCCTGAAGTCCTTCTTTTTGTCCTTTGTCATGAAGTTGGAAAACGTTTTCTGAGACAAATAGTAACATACCATAGATGTCCTATCAGCTCCATCCGTTTAAATGTCAGAGAATATTCAGCACACCCAATAAGGTTAGTTTGTAACTTCGAATGGTGCTGTCTTTTAGACTGTTTTACTTCACAACTACAAGCTAGCTACTTAACTAACATTTGATTTGTTATTTTTGGCAAGCCAATGAGCACAGACTATACCCTGGTTTGAGGAATTTACAAAGAGATGATTGGAACTACTGGAAAGGGGAGAACGGTGGAGATCATTTCAAGAACATCTGTGAGAACTAAACAGACCCTCTGTTTTGATTACATTAAGCTTGGTTGTGCATTCATTATGATTTCAATGCAATAATGTAAAGTCTTCACAAAACATCTGGTTAAGCACATTCATAGAGGAAATTCTCTCTTTTGATAGCTGCAGAAGAGTTGTCAGTATTACTGCCAATGGGAAAAATTATTTGTAGCCCTGAGTTTTTAAAGGTTCTCGTTACTGGGCCACTTCTCTCCTGGGTTTACCTCAGCTGACTTTTGCACTCTCCAGGTTTAACAAGAAACAAGAAAATGAACAGCTCGCCAATCCCACAATTCTCCTTTTGTCGGGGTTGAAAATGAGTTATTGTTATCAGCATTGCAGCATGTCTGAAAGTTTCCTGTATGAACAGCAGTCATTCCGACATTTCTAAGCGTCTCGACCTCAGTGAGAAGAAAACTCCCACGTTCTGATTAAGAGTTGACCCACCGAAGGTCAACGTAACAAGTGCCCTGTGTTGCTTGACAGAGAAATGTGTACATGTGGTTTAGTGAGCTAGGCGGTTGTCTTTATGCGTGCGGATAGGTGCTCTGATTGGCTGTTGGGGGCAGGCCAGCTGACAGCTTTGCTAGGGCCCGGGACAACACAGTCTTTTTGGGCCCCCCCTCTACACCTGCCGCCACCACGCACACACACACACACACGCACGCACGCACGCACACACCAAAAAAGTCAACTTAACTGTATACTTCATGCCCTGGAAATCTCTGTATTTTGTATTGGATATTTTCAACCCATCTATTGAATTTAGTGCACTAGTTGATCTTTTCTTCATAAGAGAACTGTCAGGATTCAGTGTTTCCGTGCTCTACTAATTCTGCTCCACAGGTGGCTGCTGTTGACGGGTGGGCGTGGTCCGCACCTGTGGCTCATTGGGACTGTCTTCTCTGGCTTAAAAGGAGTGTGCAGACAGCTGGAAGACGCCAGAGTGTTACCCCGTTGTGGTATGCCTAGGCCAAAGACCTGTCACCTGAGCTTTGTACCTGTGAGTTTTTGAAAACCCTGTTTTTGGATCTAACTTTGTCTCCTGTCTTCTCCAGTTCGTCGTGTTTTGGATTTACTCACTGTGTTGGTTCCGTGCATTGAAGACCAGCTTCCTGGATCCCTGGCTGCTCAGATTTTGATCTGGCGTCTCCCCTCTTACTCCCTTGGTGTTACCAAGCCGGGCAACAGACCCCCTTCCTGGATTCGCCCTGGTTCTTCTGGACTCACCCTAGTTCTTCCAGTTGCTCCTTCTGCCTGCCGCCGCAGTGGTGCTGCTCGGGCTCCCGCCCGTGTTACATCTGCCAGCCCTCCCATCATTCAGCCATTTCCTTCCATCAGAGTTACGGTCACTGAACTCCTTTTCCACTCATCCCCCCGGATAGGTCCTCCCAACCTAACGGTAACTGTTTCTGTGTTCCGTCAGTGTCTGCATGTGGGTCAAACACCTTAAAACCATGACAAGATCATCAAGCACTGCAGCCAAAATATGTTTTTTTTTTCACCTGCTGTATATTAGCCAGTCCCTAACAATTGTTTCCCTTCCATTGCAGAAGGTAGAATATGTTAGATACTTTGGGAATTCTCTGCCCTCTGAATCTCTGAGAAAGGCTTCCTTTTTGCCATTAAACGCACAACATTTATTCGATCAGAATCAGTCATTTTTGTTTGACATAACGCGGGATCATTGAAATTAACGGTGTGATCCATCTTTGAGCCACTATGCTCAGACTATCCGATCAGGCAGTAAGTCCCTCCACCTGCACTGTCTCTGTTAATGCTAGGGATGGCTCTCTCTGTCTCCTCCTCAAACACACGCTGCGCCCCCCGAGCTCCCCACTAGAGGGTGACACAGGAGTGGATTTTCACTCCTGTCCCATCCCACTCCCACAGATAAAATCTGTGTCCCGTCCCAAAGTAGAAAAAAAAGTCCTCTTCTGTCCCACTCCTGGTAAAATTACTCCCACTCCCATCTTGCTCCCATTCCGAATGACTCCCGCTCCTGCACCACTCCCATTCTTGTTGTCTTCATTAAGTTTTCTGGCAATACATTAAACCTGAATGTCTATGAAGGGTCAGTTAAGTTCCTGTTTTAGCTGTAGTAAAGGTCAGTTAAAGTAAAAGGAATAATAATAAATAAAAAAAGTAACAAACAAGGAAACAGACCATGCCTATCTAAGTTGAATAAACAAAATGTACAATGTTGCCTTTTACTAATTCATTAAGTAATTGTTTCACATGAACAATGAAGTTACTTTTATGTTTCAAATTGCTGAAACTAAAGAAAAATTAACCTAGCAAGAGATCTATACTTGTCACGATTTGTTTATGGATGAACCCAGAGATGACACCACACACACGGGACTAAAATTGAGAGTTTATTGAAAGGTAGATGGAGTGGTGGATGATGAAACCAGAGAGGCAGGACTGAACAGGAACAGGGGTGCAGATGAGAGCAGGAGCTGATGGCCCGGAGAGGGTTCCTGGAGACCAAAGCACAGCAGCAGGATCCACAGCACGGCAGAGAGGAGACCAGAGCACAGCAGCAGAATTCACAGCACGGCAGAGAGAGTTCTTGCAGGTCAGAACCACAACGGGATTAGTAGCTTGGCTGGTTGAATATTTGCAGGTCAGAGTCACAACAGGATTGCTAGCTTGGCTGGGTGAATACCTGCAGGTCAGAGTCTCAACAGGATTAGTAGCTTGATTGGGTGAATACTTGCAGGTTAGAGCCACAACAGGATTAGCAGATAGGCTGGATGAATACTTGCAAGCCAGAACCACACCAGGATTAGCAGAACAGCAAGGTGAATACTTGTAGGCCAAAACCACAGCAGGATTAGCAGCCAGGCAGGGTGAGTACTTGTATGCCAGAACCACAGCAGGATTAGCAGCCAGGCAGGGTGAGTACTTGTAGGCCAGAACCACAGCAGGATTAGCAGCAAGGCAGGGTGAGTACTTGTTGGTCAGAGTCTCAACAGGATTAGTAACTCCTCCTGAGGTTCAGAGGGGAGACAGGTTAGATCCAGCAGCAGGCAGAGACTAACAAGGTAAAACCGAGGCAGGAAACAAACGGCTAGCAGGAGCAAACCAGGCAGACAGGGGAGGAGTGAGTATAAACCCTGACAATACTCAATTAAGAAAAAAGTGTATAAAGGCATTACTTTCACAATTTAGATAATGTACCTCAATGGTTCAAAAACTCAGTTTTGTAAACGAAAAAGTTGACTATCATTCAAGCATTTTAGTATTTCTCCGTTTGCAATAAAATATCCATAAACTAATTAGAGTTTACTATGAGAACCAATACATTCATCGAACATTAAACACATTCCCAGACAGACCTCTCAACTTTTATCAAAAATTGAGAGTGAGATTATGTTAATTTTCGGGGGTGGTGCGGAGCTGGAGTTAACTGGACCCAGGAAAAGCCGGTCCAGTCAGCTCTGTCTCATTTTTATCCGACCAGACATGGAAGTAGACATGTATTACTTTTGTTAAAATGTGAAAGAGAAGTGTTAACACGTTGTTCAGTTAGTGGGTTAAAACAGAAAAAAACACAACTGTTCAAATAATACTTAATAAAGTAGTTTTAAGTTATTGGCCGTATTATTACACTGTTGCACACAAAATGAGTCCAGGAAACACGTTTTATTAGCAGGGTACTGAGTGTTAACACCGTGACATTCAACTCTCATCAAGTTTGTTAATATTTGCAACTTTACAGTCGCTCTGTGAGTTAAATAGATAAGTCCTTACTTCTGACTTTGCGTTGCAAATCCAACTTTTCCAGGTTGAGTTCGCCACTAACGGTTGATCCCCCCATTCTGTTTTTGAGCGCGGGCGGAAAAAATAGATCGGAAGCACTGTTGGCTTCTGGGTCGTGTAGTTCTTTTGACTTGCGTTATAGTTTAGGTTTCTTGGAAAAAACTACAAAATGGCGGCAGCGATCCTACATTTTTGATTTTCTATTTTATTTAATTTTTTATCATCGATCCTAATTTATTGTACCTGCTATTGGTTTACTCCCGCTCCCGTGTGCTCCCGTTGATATTTAATCCTGTACCGTCCCAATCACGTGATATTTACTAATGTTGACACCCATCCCGCGGGATTCCCGAAAAAATTTCAGCACATTGATAAACGCATTGCTTCTTACCTGGCTCTGGATGGGCATTATTCTTCTGCAATTACATTCCTAGACCTGTTCCTGACTCATCCTCAGTTTTAAAAAAATATTTACTAATAAAATCCCTCGAGCCTTTGGTGTCATCTTCTCTTTTTCTCTTTTCTTTTCTGTGCACCTGTGATTCTTAGTTTGCAGCGGAACGAACTTTCAAAGTTGCAGCCAGCCGTTTCTTAATGGTCAAACCATTTTATGTTGGGTTGGGGGGAGTTTTAATGGCCCCTTATTTAAAGAAAACATATTACATATACCTTATGCAGAAATATAGATATATATTTAGGTACTCTAATATTAAATATGTTTCACACAAATATTTTCTGAAAATTTACTTCTGCCTGTATTTTAATGGTCAGGGTGTCAGTTTTGGGCCCCCCCCCACCTCTGTCCTGGGCCTGGGACAATTGACCCGTTTGTCCCCCCCTGTCAGCGGGCGTGGCTAGGGGTGTGGGGGGGGATTGAACCACAAGGAATCTAAACAGGCTGCCTAACTGCTCACACGGGCTCCAACACACAGCTGTGTGTTTGCATTCGATTTCCCCCTCATCTGCACACAGACAGCCTTTATCAGGCCAGGGGGAGTTTGTCCACTTTGCTGACCTCTTAGCCCAGTAACACAACAGAGGGAGGACCAGTTCTCCTCTGGGTTTCCTTCCTTTTGCTCCAACGTAGAAGGTCTGTTTACTGGCTTTCCAGAACAGAGGCCAGATTCAGCTGTCCAATAAGACTGCTCATGTTTAGAGTCAGAATGTTTCAGTAGAGGCCAGGTTGTTATCCAATGCAGCCTTGGACATATCAGTAAGACTCACTGAATCCTTCAGTAGATCCAATAAATTGTACTGGCCTCGTTTAGCGTTTGGAGCAGCACTTTCAGCAGTAGAACAGAAAGAGACGACTTAACTATCATCTTCCACTGGCTTATGTTAGCTACATGATAATGTACTTTCCATCAGTCTTTTACTCAGTTACCACAGTCTGCTTGCTCTCAAACATGGAGATGTAGAGCAGACTGCTCACTATTGGTTTCTTTCTTCTTTTTGAGCATCACCAGGCTGTGGGGGCCTGGTTATACACTTTATACTTGATCAGGACGCTGTGGGGTCCATTTTGAATGTTCAAGGTAACACAATGAAGCTGCAAAGGACAAACAGTTATCCATTTATTGCTCCATATACAGTTGGAGTAAATGGAGTAAATGCTTCATATCACGCAGCAGATTTAGGTGCCACCTTTTTCTTGTCTCTTATAATTGCTTAGTAGCTTTTTGATTGTTTCCATTAACCTTTTCATTATCTATCTTTGCTAAAGAGAACCTTTTTGTCATCACCCTAATCTTTATCTCCATCCATATCTCTCTCAGATTTAAGTCAAGACTCTGACTGGATGCTTCAAAGTAATAAATACAACCATGTTGTATGAACCATGTAGGTAAAATGAAAAGATTACTTTAAACCATAATCTGCCAGATGTATGTATAATCTTGGGCTCAACTGTCAGTAGATTAGCCAAAAACAAAGAAATTACTTCTAGCATTAAAATCCCATTAACAGTTACCCACTTTACATGCAAAGAAACATAGCCACTTCACATAGCTTGCTGTCAGCTGAACAGCATCAACAGGTCCACTGATGCTTCTGTAACATCACAGATGTGGTCAATCACTTGAAATACTTAAGACATCAGTATGGCTAAGATTCATGTAAGTTGACATTTGTGGAGTTATTTGGCTACATAGTCTGTATGTCATCCTGTTGTGTGTTGGAGATGGACCGAAGTGCAGCCAAATGCTCAGAAGCCGGATGATGAGGTGGATGAAAGGTTTAATAAAGCAAAGGCAAAGTTACAGACTAGGCAGGCAAACACAAGGACCGGGAATAACATGGGGAGTTGACAAGAACAGGGTTAGCATAACGGAGGATCCAATAAACGGTGAGAGGAAACTGGCAGGTTAAATAAGGCGAGAAAACAGTGGTAACGGCAGGTGAGAGCAATCAGCACAGGTGATAGCTATGACTGTGTCGAGCTGAAGGGTAGGAAGAGCAATGAGATGGCAGAAGACAGAAAGGAAGACTAACTAATGACAGGAACAAGAAGGAAGGAACAGAATCTAAACAATGCTAAAAAGGAGAAAGACAAACAGGATGCACGATCCCCAGCAACTTGAAAAATAATCAAAGACCTGGGGATCGTGATAGTATAAGGTGAACCCTTTTGGAAGTATTTTTGCACTACTTTGACTGTGTTTATGAAATTTGCATAGAATTTGTCCAGGTACTGTATACTGAAGGATTTTATTTTGTTTAGTTTTTTGTTCATGTCTTTTGTATGTTTTTTCAACTAAATATAGTTTTCTGTTCCCCTTTATTTTTTTGTGGAATCATTTTTTGAAAAAACAAAAAATAACCCTTGCAATCCCTTCAAAATGTAAGTGAGTTGTCATCTTGCACTTTGTGAAGCATTTTTCATATAATGTAAATCTGCTCATGTGCTTGCGCTGGATACAATTTCTAACACTGCCATTCAATAGGGTAAACATTCAGAAAAACTTGAAAATGTGTTATGAATGTTGAGAATTGATAACCTGGCCAGCCAGATTGATGATGTGCAGCACTCAACCAACATTCTGCACATTATGAATCTGGGACTGCTTATATCAAATCTGTTCAGGGAAAGGAGGGACATTTAGCAAAACTTTTCGAGCTAGTTGGGTGAAGAGACACCCAGTAACTGCCTACCGAAGGTTGGTTTTAGTCAATCACGGTATCAAATGGAAATGTAAGCAGCAGGCACTATGAGAAAACACAACAAGTTACACTGGTCAAGGCATTTCTTGCTGTTCTACTTTTAAAGAAGAAGTTGTGGATTCTGACAAAACAGATGTGATAGAAGCAGCTACACATGCGTCCTCCCTGTGCTGCCACGTGTGTTTTGGTACGGCTGCGGGCTCAGCAGCTTCTGCTTTCATCACAGCTGGTATGTCCCGCCTTAAACCATAGTACTGCAACGTGATTGGTCAGAACCGTTTTTGCTAGGGGTCCAAATGGATGAGATGGGAGCATGAGAAGGAGGATTTTCGTGTGTTTGTGAATGCACAAATATCATGAGAATTCAGCTTGCAGGCAAGGTTAGAGAATTGAAGTTTATAATAGAACATCCATTAGACACCGGTGGAGATGATTATGGGTCCTCTGGGAGAATTGAGAAACTTAACAGATGTGATATGATGGAGGAGAAGGAATATATGCATACATGGTTAACTACTGAATGCAAGCAACTGTCCACTGTGTCTGCTTGTTTGTCCTGCAGAAAGTATTTCTACCAGTCAATGTCTTGATGCAATCAGCTGGGTTTCCTTGGATAGAAGATTTCTTTAAACCTTAAATGACTCGTGAGGTCAACAATGAAGCTTTTATTTCCTATCAACTGTCCAATCAGCTTGAGGAAATGAAAGTCTTGATGTTGTGATAACATTGTAGTTTTGTGGTTTTTTTTCTTTAGAAAACCTCATGAACAAAATCATCAGAATTAGATTCAGCTTTAATTGCCAAGATTGTGACACAAGCAAGGAATTTGCCTTTGGTTTCATCTTATTCTCAAGATATATTAAGTATAAGCATATAAAAGTATATATGTATATAAAAAGTAAAAAGTAAAATGGGATTTTTTTATGTAAATATACATGTTTGTACAGTTTGAGACACACATAACTGATGCTCATAAAAACAGATGAACTTACACGCGACTAGTCTCAAATGTTTCTGCTTATATGTGTCTCGTCTTATTTGTGCGTCTTGTGCCGAGGTTTTTGATATCTCAAACTGTATCCTGTTATAGGATAAAGTTTGAAATATATTTTTTTCAGATCAGACGAGGAGAGAATAAACGTTCTGGCAGGGCTGAGATGGCTGAGACAGGTATAAGTAGACAGGTGCACAAGTGACCAGAGTTGACAGTAATTACTTGCAGCAGGTGGAGTTAATCTGGGCTAACTGACTGGGGGCTGAGCTGATTAGATAGTGGCTGAGAGGTGCCAGGCTGACAGGAAAAGGCCAGAAAAGTTCAAAGCAAAATAACTAAAAACCTGAATCATGACCTAAAAGTAAAAGTCTACCCGGTTTGTGTGCAGGACGTGTGGGGCCTTCAGAGATTTTAGCTGCCCTTTTCTTGACTCTTGACCTTTACCAGACCTGGATGAGTCCCCAAATGATCCTCTCTGCGAACTTAATAGTTCATTGTTGTTTGGATCTGTACAGTTTTGGAGATAGGCCAAACTACACAATGATGGATGTGCACAAAACATACTGAATAATGTTAGTCTGGAAGATGATCAGCAAGTCCTTAGGAATATCCAAGGGCTCCTACCACACATCCACATAGACTTCTTTACAGCAGTAACAGTTACGGCTCCACAAACGGACATTTTTCCCCCTTAGCTTTCTTTGTGTTGTTTGAAGCTTTATTAAACACTTATTGTAATAATTACATCTGCCACTACTTCCGTAAACTGCTGTTTGACAACTTCTTTCTGCTTCTGTTATCTGCGCATGTGGGTCACTTAGGGGTCTTGAGCCACTCATCTTAATGTCTGATGGTGTTCATATTAAATTAGTATGAATGACCATGCAAAAAATCAGATCTCAGCAACAAATCGTAATTGAGCATCAAGACCTTCTGTGTGGACATAGCCTAAGACACTTAAATCTGTGCAGTCAGAGCAGGCCTGTATTTTCTCTGTACATCTGCTTTGACTCCAAACAGTCCTAACCATAGGTATAGAGGTTTGTAGATTTTACCTGTAAGTTAAGATGATGATGAAGCAGACAGTGGTCAGAGTCCCTTAGCTGGATCACTGTTTTCATCCCTGATGAGACACTTTTGCACTATAAAATCCCTAAGAACAATAATCAGAGTGTCTGTTTTTTTCTCTCCAAGTCTTTCATCAGTTGAGCGAGTTGTTTGTCACCCTCTGATGTGCAGATTAAAATGTTTACAGTCTAAAAAGAAATACTTCAAGTGAAGCATACTTAACATTTTGACATCAGCACACCAATCTTAATTTATGTAAAAGCAGATTCCAGCTACTCTCTTTTATCCCAAGAGCTCTGCACTATGATCCACTCAACACAGCGTGAAGTCTGGCATCTGTAATCCACAGTCCGGGCTGTGCTCACCCGAGCCAGGTTTCGGGGAAACAGCAGGCGGCAGATCCGTGGAAGTCCAAGTTTTTAGAGTTGAGAAGCAGCACTTCATCCATTTTATTAGCCAGGGAGCAGACATTAGCCAAGGGGATTGAAGGCAAGGGAGTGTGGAGTCTCTGTTGCCCAAGCTTTACAACTCCCCAAATAAAATCTTTCACTTCAGTACGTCTGAAACACATCTGAAAATAATTGACAGGGAAGGGGTGGTATTTTTTTCAGATTCATACCAGGGGGTCTGAATAACATGACAGTTTGATGGCTGGCTGGGGCCAAGACAGTGTCCATATCATCACACTATCTCAATCTCTATTAGATTTAATAACATCCACAGGGCCAAATAATGAGGTCACTGTTAACTTTAAAGCAACAGAGCCAAGTTTACATCCATCCAGAGTGAGGTTTCACTCAACACACACACACACACACACACACACACACACACACACACACACACACACACACACACACACTGAGGGATGCTTACCACCATGACGCATGCAGCTTTTCATCACTTATTGTTTTAACAGACACACACTCCCTCGCTGTCATCGTATCTCACTCTGATAAGAGTCCCACAGGCACAGCTGAAATCCTCCCACAGCAATTATCCAAAGTGGTAAAAAAGTGCAGAGCTGTTTTGTTCATAGCTAGTTTTTGAAGAACAAGGTTAGTAAGGAACAATTGTTTGTGTGAAGCTAACAATGCATTTTCAGTTCAACACATTAAATATAAAACATTCATCGTCCATAGCCACTTGTTGCAAAAGGGGTTGGTGCCCATCTCCAGTATTCATTGGGAAGAGACAGGGTACACCCTGGACAGGTCCCTGGTCCAGATCATACAGCTAGTTTTAAACAACAATCATTCAGTGGGACAGTAAAACCAGAAACAATGCATAGCATTGTTACAATGTAAAATTAGGGAAAAGGTATCACTTCAAATACTTTGTTTCATAGCACAATCAAAACATCTCCTAGATTGAGGTAAACACTTCAATTGTTACACAATGTGATTATCTTTCGAGAAAAAAATGCATTTCGCTGATGTGTAAGAAAATGTAGTTTATTACACGTAAGCTCCTGGTTTTATTAGGTTATCAAAACTAGATGTTAGGCAGAGGGAAGATTCTTGCAAAAGTACTCTCACCTCTTAAACCTTTTCACATTTTGTCTCAATCCAACAATAAGTCCCCAGTACTATGTCTTCTGCAGTCTCTAAAACTAACAGGTTTTCTTCCAGGATTATCCTGGATTTAACTTCTTCTCATCCAGTCTGACCAGCTTCCCTGTCTCTGTTCAAGAAAAACTTCCCTATAACATGATGCTCCCAACACCATATTTCACTGTTGGGATGGGTTTACTCACATGATTTTAGTTAGAAGTATCAGAATTAAGGTGGGTGGACAGATATCTACGAAACACTTTTCCGATTTTTGTTAATTAATTACATTTATAACTTTCATTCCCCTTCATGAGGATGCACTTCTTTGAGTTGGTATTTCTCATAAAATACCAATAACGTACATTGTATTTTGATCTTGTAATGTGAGAAAGGATGAAAATAAGTAAGAATACTTTTGAAAGCCACAGCACAACATCGGACTGACAGAACATTTTAACTTTACGATGCGTCATTGAAGAAAGTGCAAAAGATTGAAACTAAGAAAGTCCTAACTGCTTTATGATAAGTTGAATCAAAAGAGAAGCTATCCTATATTCACTCTTGCACCGATGCTGTCCTACCCACAAAGACATTCAAAGTGTTTCCTAACCAGAAACCATGGTTATACAGCATAGTGCAGTCACTGCCAATGGCCTGGGATGCAGCATACAGATTAGGAGACAGACTGTCCTACAGCAGGGCTAGAAGTGACCTCAAAAAGGGCATCCCGAAGGCAAAGCACAGATACAAGCAGCACATCGAGAAACCCTTCAACAGCAACAACCCACATAACATGTGGAGAGGCATCAGGACTATCACAGACTACAAGCACAGCAATCAGCAGCTCAGCAATGACTCAGCTCCCCCTGACACTTTGAAAAGCTTCTTCACAGGCTTGGACACATCTTCAGCAGAGGTTCAGCATTAGCCTCTCATCCTGCAGCAGCACCAAGTGACCTCTGCCTTAAAGATGATCAGTATCATGCCGGAAGCTAAAATGACGTGCTGACCAACCTGTAGGGGTTTTTCTGGACATATTTAACCTCCCTGCAGCTCTCCATGATTCCTGTCTGACTTCTCCGTCATTGAACCTGTTCCCAAAAAAAACAGCCATCACCTGCCTGCCTGTTGCTCTTACCCTGTCATCATGAAGTACTTTGAGAGGATCCCCTATAGTACACCAAGAACGCCATCCCTGCTGGCCCTGGACATTATGCAGCTCCTACAAGGAGAATCTCTCTACAGAGGTTGTTGTCTCATTAGCCCTTGATGCAGCTCTGACTCATCTGCAGCACCCCAACATCTATGTTAGGATCCTATCTGTGGACTTCAGCTCAGGCTTCATCGCGTGCTCTCAGACATGCTGGCCGTGAAGCTCCACAACCTGGGATTATCTCCACCTCTCTGCTCTTGGATCAGTGGCTTTCCTCACCAACAGGACCCAGGTGGGGAGGATAGGGAAAACTCACATCTGCCTCACTGATCCTCAACACTAGAACACAGCAGGGTGGTGTATTCAGCTCTGCTCTCTTCACCCTCTGCTCTGCTCTGCCTGACTGCTCTGCTATGCACCCCAGAAACACGGCTGTTAAGTTTGTTGACGACACCACTGTGGTGGGTCTCATCTCCAACAATGACGAAACCCTCTACAGAGAAGAGGACCAGTGGTGCTTCAGGAGTAACCTTATCCTGAACACCAGTAAGACCAAGGAAGTCATAGCAGACTACAGGAGGACTGAACACGCTCCTCTCTGCATACAGGGGGAGGTGGTGGAGCATGTGGAAATGTGAAAGCCCAGGAGCATGTGAAAGCTCCTGGGCATTAACATTTCCTCTGACCTCTTCTGGTGAAGAAGGCGCAACAATGGCACTTCTATCTCAGGAAATTGAACACACACATTATATATATATATATATATATATATATATATATATATATATATATATATATATATATATATATATATATATATATGCCTCTGAACTTGTGGAATGCCTGACAGGACAAATCGTTCCCTCCCCCAGTCTCCAACAAGTTCCACACTGGAAGTTTGCAATTCTGAATGAAAACAAAAAGCATTCTAGCATCAGGTTACCTCAGCCTGTTCCTTATCCCCGTCCCCCAACAAGGTCTCAGATGGACTATTGAGCTAATGCTGTGTCTTTCTCACCCCCAAGGAAAAGGATGAGATTTTCAGCCTATGGCCATGGTTCTCAGTCCTAGTCCAGGCCCATTGTCCGTTAACTTTTAGACATGACTCTGTACCAGCACAACTGATTCATATGAATGCATTTTCTCCTCAGTGTGCCACCAAGTACTGCAGAAGCCTCTTAATGACTCATTCTTTTCAGATAGGTGTGTGGCAGAAGGGGAAACTTAAAGCAAGTAGGACACTGAGCCATGAGGACCAGGATTGAGAAACACAGGCCTGTTTTGTGTAAGCAGTGTACGCAATCCGGCTTAAAGTGAAATTGAAGGCTACACATACAAGTGGCCAGTAAAAACAGAGAAAGCAGTATTCAATCACTTATCTCAGAATCCTGTGAATGTACGCTTTGGTTATATTTAATTCAAAAGCTTCAAAATGTGTACTCTGATCAGTTACAAGTCTTAAACAAAACAAAATGAAACTTCAGGCCCAGCACTCGCATGGTTACCAATCCAACATGGATGAAGGAAAGTGGACGTGATTGTGCAACGTTTAGCAGCTGCAGTGCAGCCTCAGATACATTTCTTGTTCCACTTTTATCAGTCATGGGTTTTTGAGGATGATTCCAAGCAAAATTTGTCTGAAGTTACATGTGAAAACACTGCATTAAAACGTAAGTATCTGAATTTTAAGTGTTTTTTCACCATTTACTAGTGTGTGCTATGTTCAAGTTTCTATATTTTACTAATTCTTCTAAGTTTAGAAACCAGTTAAAACTGTATAGGTTCATGGTCACAGTTCTTAACTGAATTTGGAGTCTGAACAAGACCAGGGGTCCGTTCTTCGTATGTCGCTAACTCAGTTAGCTGGATTTGATTGTTGACGATTTGGCATGATCTTGGATCGTTTGGTTCTTCGAAACTCATCCTGGACTTTCTGTCATAGCAACATGTGCGCCAGCTTAAGTCTGCTCGCGAGCAGCTCTCCACTTCTGTGTCTCTTCAGTGTAATGGTTCCTTATGCTGAAATGTGCGGTCAATAACCCTGGACATGTTCCTCTAAAAGGTGATGCTGTTTTGCTGTGAATTTATCCTTTGCAAATATGTGCATACAGGGCAAGGGGTGAGAAGGAGGGGAGGGGGAGCAGGTATGCAGGGAGGTGTGGCTTGTCACACATCTTGTTTTGGTCTACAGAAAGTGCTCAAGCTCCACCTATTGGTAAAATTTGCTTATTGCTTCTTTGAGTCATGCTGAGTCGACCACCACCTGACTTGGTGGTTGACTCCCCCTAGTGGTCTGGTGTACTTCCATTTTGTTGTTTTTGACCAAATGAGCAGCTTTTTTTATAAAAACTTGCTGTTGTTTTTGGTACTTGCAACACTTTTTTGCTCCTATCTCTTTTCTGTTGTTGCAGCCTTTTTCTTTTGCAGTTTTTCTCTCGCAGTTTATTAGTTCCTTTGTGTGTTTTGGAGCTTGCATAATTCTTTTTGTCTGTGATTGCAGCACTTTTCTTCTGCAGCGTTTTTCTGTTGTAGGGCATTCAGTCGTTTTTGTGCATTTGCACCTGTCAGCCACCATTAGTATTGTTTTATTTGTTGGGCATTTATATATTTCTGCTTTTATTTTTAATTGTGTCAGTTTCGGTCCTCCATATTTTACTGGCTTTTAAAGCAGCTATCCAACCCTGGTAACATTTTAGTTCATTGCCATCAACAAATGAACCAGATGGGAAGTTTATGCCACGTTCCTTCTTTAATTCAGTTAAAGGAATTCCCTCTTCCTGAGCATTGAAAATTATTTAAAGTAAAAAAATTCCAAACAACATATTGATATATACTTTATTTAAAAGGGGACAATGTACAGCTCAAACATAAATGTTACCATTTGATGTGCTGTACAGATTATAGCATAAACTAATTCGCATATGCAGTCCCTTAACAGATAATCAAAAATTTTACACAAAACAATGATAAAAATAAAGCAACATTACAAATTCTATCCTAATCACACTAGAAGACACACATGCACATCACTGGCACACACACACATTTGTTTTTAGTCAGGTGTTCAACATTCACTTTCCTCTGGCAGTCCGTTCTCAAGTAAACAGGTCGAAAAGAGATTGATGAGCTTGGTTAGATCCAGAAGTGTTCTGTCCAAGCAGGCAGCAGTTAGTGGGAGTGGGGAGCAGCGGGAAGTTTGGAGGAACAGAGAGGAGGAGAAGTCCGAAAGCAGAGGGAGGGATCAGAAAGATCCGGAGAAAAAGTTTCAACGGAACAAGGGAGCTCTAGCTGCCGGTTCGACGGAGAGACAAGAGTCAGAACGAGGGAGCCGACCCCGACCGTGTGGATTTTTATTGCTTTTCTGGAGTCAGTGGGTGCGCGCCTGCTGCCGTGTGTACGTGGTCTCGAGGATTAGATGAGTTGGAGCTCGCGATGAGGAGCGAGCCCGTTCTGTTCGCTTCCAGCAGGGGTGAGTAGCAGCTTCTCTGCCTATGAGCGCTGCAAAAGACGCTTGAATGTCGCTTTTCTGGGTCAATACCTGAACCCAATGACGGCCATATTTACAGTCAGGGCTGTTTTCACTTAGTCCTCATCCCGCCAGACCACCCCTGTTTAACCCCATGAAGAAGTAGAAAAGTTGCCTTTTACAGCCACTCGCGTGCATCACTCGTAACGCACGCGCCTACATGGAGAGGGCGTCGGTAAAAGGTGTGCGGCTACTTCAGCAAGCTGCCAGGCCTTTGGCTTTGGCTGGAAGGGGAGAAACAGCTGGCCCCACCTCAACGTCTGGGGCCAGAATCTTCTCAGTCCACCGGTAGCTGAATATGGATGCCTAAGATGCAAAAAAAAAACATAAGTAAAATAAACCTTTAAACTTTGTTTTCCCTGTCTGTCACCTCCGCAGTAATGTATCCGTTTGTGTTAACAATTATATTTGGGTCGGGTTTTCATCAGTTCTTTACCTGATCTGCCCCAGCTTTTAAAACATCAAGACAAAATTCAAACACCCCTGCTGAAGTACAGCACAAGCATTCATATGCCATTACATTTTCCCATTTTGTATGGGGTGCATCAGACACTGCAATGTTTTAGAGCCATAGTGTATTTATGTTCCAAGTACCAAAACAGGAAGCCTTGCAAAAATATCTGTTAAATTAATTTATATTTAAATGGTCCACCTCAAGGTTGAAATTTGACATATGCCCCATTATGAGTGATTTGGTAATATGGCAGTTTGGCTGCTTTTTTGCTGGTATAAATGATATATTTTGCTATGGCTAATGAAGCCTAATTAGGTAGCCTACTACTGACACATTTACACAGTTGGCATGATGAATTCATAATCTAGCAATAATTTCACAAATCATTGTTTACTGTATGTGCATGTTTGTGTCACTGATACTGAACCATGTAATGGTTACTTCCCGAAAGTCAAGTGACAATGGTCATTGCATGTTTAATAGTTTAATGAAATCACTGAATCAGATAGCAGTTGTGACAAATCATGTAGCTCACCACACAATCAATCAGGCTGTGGCCCCAAGGGCAGTGAGGGCAATGCAGAGACACCTGTGGTACCTCACATCTGAAATAATGCCTCTAGCACTTTTCAACGATATTGTGCCTGCTGATGATAAATGAGCACTGGCGGACAATATCCTAGCAGTGAAACCTGATGTTGAGTTAAAGACACCATAGCATCGCTTCGGATCACTCTTTGGGAACCCAGGATTCCTGGAAAATACCAACCATACAACGACTGTGGCTCAGGGTTCTTGCCAGCGCATTTCAGCGCAATGGACTGTTACACTGAAAGTTGTCAAAGCTACGCTGGAATTAGACCGTTACGTTCATTTTTTATGAGTTCTGGACTTTGACTAGGCCATTCTAACACATGAACATGCTTTGATTTATACCATTCCATCATAGCTCTGGTGGGATGTTTAGGGTGGTTGTACTGTTGAAACACGAACCCCCACCCAAGCGTTCTAGTGTTCTGCAACCTCTAACAGTTTTCCCCTTGGATTGTATTATGCTTGATCCATCATTTCGTTGCCTTGGACCAGCCTCCCTTTCTCTGCTGAAGAAAAAAGCCCACAGCATGATCCATCCAGCACTATGGCACACCAATGGGGATGTTGTGTTGATTGTTTTTCAAGGTTCTTGAGAAAAACGGTTCTTACCCAGCTTCTAACATTTTTGGAAGACCTCTGTATTTATAAAAAATTTGGTTTGGTTTTAGTATCAAAGCACTGAAACTGCCCCCTTAAGGGTTTGTAATGACTTTATGGCTGTTGATTTAGTAACCGCTGCTCTTCTGATGCTTTTAGATCTAAGTGCAACATTCGATCCTGCAGTTCATGCATTTATCAAGGCTTGAACATTGTTTTGGCATTAAAGGAACTGCTCTATAGTGATTACAAATAAGAGCTTCTTAGTTCAGATAGATTCTTATTCCTCAGACTGCAGCACCTCTTACTTTGGGAATTTCACATAGAGCCATCCTAGGACCAGTCTTATTTTCCGTATATAGTATGTTGCCCCTAGAGTCTATTTTTAAGAAATATGATATCTCTTTCCACCGGTTTGCTGATGACATGCAAGTCTATCTGCCCATTCATAAGAAAATCAACTGTTTTAATATGTTAAGTGACCGTCTTTGACATCTCCTTTAAAGAAACAAAGCAAATCAGTTCAGTTGTTTAGACAAGCTGTTTTCAGTGATGACTTCTTGCTAAAGTAAATCCCTATTTTTTAAGAATCAATCCATGTTTTTATATCAACTGGTTCAGATTATTATAATCCTATTTCTGTCGGTTTAGATTAGTCATCCCCTCACCGCTTGCAGTTTGGCTGATAGGAATGACCAAACCGGAGCCAGTAACTCCAGTTCTTCACTTCACAGGCTTCCTGTTTGTTACAGGATTGATTTTAAAAATATTTGCTGCTTTTTACAGTTCTTAAACCCCTTAAAGTGGTCTTGTCCCATCATATATAAAGGATCTCATATAATGCCATACATCCACAAGAAATCTATCTATATCTATCTTTTAAACTGATGAATTCTTATACTCATAACTTTTCTTTTGTTTAACTATCAAATACTTTGTTCTTGCTGTGCGTGACTTTGGGGCATTTATGTAAAGTGCTATATAAATAAAGTTGACAGTTGTCCTTCTCAGCCATCTTATGACATTAATATAACCTTTGTCTCTAGTATTTTACACTCCAGGTGGCCTTATTGTTGATTTAGCTCCACTCTGTTCCCAATAGCTACCCTACATAGTCCTGGCATGACAGTACAGCAGCCCCCTATCTTTTCATTTCTCCTGCCCGTGGGCGTGAATGCTGTTCCACAATAACAGAAGCAGTGCTGGCAGCTGGAGGGTATCAGGTGGCCTGGCGGTGCTTCTCTGTCTGGTGTTTGGTGCAGAATTTACAGTCATCCATTGTGCAGCAGCAGTGGTGGAATCCCACCCCAGTGGCTCACCAGTCTGTGTTGGTGTTGTGCCTTCGTTTTGGAGCTCAACTATCAGAAACCTTTTCAAAACTCTTATTGGTGAAATGTGAAATATTGACTTGCATCAACAGAGGAAGCTCATGGCATAAGCAGTGATGGCCAAAGGTTTTAGCTATAAAATAAATGGTTGATTGTTAACATTTTTAATGTTAATTTAATTGTTTCTATAGGATTTAGTTGCATTTTTCCAAACAGTGAAATTATATCTGTTTGTGGACCAAATCCTGTCTGATAGTGACAATTCTTATGTTGTTGGGTTTGATTATTTTTTTTATTTAAAATAATCCCAGGTTCAAAACAGAACTGGGATCTGAGTGTTCTGGCCACTGGCCCAATATTTCAGTGTTCAGATGCGCATAAGAGCTTAATAACATACAAGCATAATAACTCTGGTGGAGTACTCTTGTGTTCATCCCAGTACTGACCGCAGAATTTCAAGCCAAGCCAACTTTATTTATAAAACAGCAGGCACTGACCAAAGTGCTGAACAAACGGAGTGAATGATTAAAATAGATAAAACATTACACTTTAGAACAAATAAGCTAATAATTAAAAGTATAAATAAATATTCCCAGTAAAAGTAGCCACATGAAATACAACACTGACAAGAAGAACATAAAATTGATTAACACCTCATGCCCGTTCAAAAGCCATAGGAAAAAAGTAGGTCTTTAAAGGCGCATAGCGTAAGTTTCAGTTTTTGCTTAAGTCTGCCCTCTCTGGCGACATGTTGAACTGAAACCAGTGTTGCCAGGCGAGCAAGAGCACGCAGCGCGTCACATCCACGCACATGCCCAAAGAATGCGGTCCAAATCACTATCTCATGAACTGACTAATCCAGCCTATATAGGCAACTGTGCTAAATAGAGGGAAACTAATGTTACACGTTGGGCAATTGGGAGGGCATGTATAGGGAAGAGAATAAATCATATTTAACTTCAAAACTTGCACCATGCACCTTTAAAGCAGATTTAAAAATGTCTGTTGAAGAGTCTTTTCACTTTAAGGTGTATGCAGATGCACTCACCCTCACCTGGTTTCATGTTGGTAAGCTCCTATAGTGCACTTTCCAGACCTTATAAATCTCTCAGCTGTAATGCTATACTACACACTGGGATTTCTGTACAAAAACTAAGACTCACTTAGCCATTTTTCTGTTTTTCCTTCAACAACCACGTTGCACTTTTGCTCATATCAGCTCAGTTTTAGTCAGCCTATAATTTTGTGCTACTTTCTGATGGGCTGGTAAATAAGTGTTGATTAAGGGGCACCAAAGGATGGTTATTTACATACCTCCAATTCACAACAACTATCATCTCAAGGCACTTTACAAAAAAGTCTATTCAAACCAATCATATAGACAGATTCCAAGTCCATACCTTCCATTGATACCAGTTATTAAACAATGCAGTCAATTTTATCAGCAGAGAGGAAGTGGCTGGATAAGCTCATTAGGAGGGCCAGTTCTGTTCTTGGATGCCCCCTGGACCCAGTGCAGGTGTTAGGAGACAGAAGAACTGTAAGAAAAATAACATCACTTATGGACAATGTTACCACCCCATGCATGGAGCTGTTGTAGAGCTGAGGAGCTCTTTCAGTGACAGACTGCTGCATCCCTGGTGCTTTAAGGAGCGCTTCCACAGGTCCTTCCTACCAGCTGCTGTTAGACTTTATATTCTCTGCTGCTCACAACAGACTCTGTTTACATCATGCTAATGGTTGCACGGGTTCTTATTCAACCATTAATTGTTTACAGTGTTTCCCAGATACCAAGGTAACTTCTACATACGTGGGATTCTGCTCCACTATCATGCATGTTGCATATTATATTATCGTGTGTTATGTAAATAGGCTGGAGTTTTTCTACTATTAAATATTTTTATTGTGCAATATTTATTTACTCTGGTATTTGCTTTTTATCATCTACTCTTGGCGTTTATTTAGAGCTAATTTTACATTAGACTAGTTTGGTATTTTTTCTTCTTCTTGTCATTGCTGATAATTGTGTGTAACTGTCTTTGTGTTTGCCACTGTCATACCCAAATTTCCCCGTTGCGGGACAATAAAGAAATCCATATCTTAGTTTATCAATCAAATTGGTTAAAAAGTTCTCTATTGAAAAAAAAAAAGTTTTCTATCGAGTCACTGATTTGTGGCATTCACTCCTAGATGAGCATGAAATGAAAGTGAGCATTGGCTTGCATTGGCTCATTGACTTTGCAGCAATCCCTCATACTGATCATGTATGTCGGGAAATTGGAAAACAAAACTCCCCTTGAACAGGAAAAAAACCTCAAACAGAACCTGGCTCAGTGTGGTTTCACAGAATTTGGATCAGCCGAAGGTTTCACCTGCCTTTTGTGGACTTCCTAGTGGGAAAGATTTACAAAAGTCATGGAGTGGAAATGCCCACACACTCTGGAATTACCCAGCTTTAATTGTTTTTTGGACGTCCCTTGGAAACAAGATCTTCTGTTCATATTCCTTTTTCCACATACAGAGCACAGTCCGAGTAAGGATTCATCCCCAGTATGTAAACCCACTGTGGCTATGGGATCTGGCCAAATACCTAAGTCATTACTGTTAAAACATAGCACAAAATATCCTGGTTTCTTTTATGCATTGATATGCACTGTGTGCACAATTATTAAGCAAGCTGTAATTGTAAAGATTCGTTTTATGAGTGTATCCAAAGTGTTACCAAATGGCATACCTGAACGTTTGAGAAAGAAAAAGTCAGATTTTGGCTTTATTTTTGGAACTATTAATGTGTTGCCCTGCATGGACTGGAGTGGCTGTGGGCTGCAGGGACTAAGCTGGGCTCTGGCGGGCTCCCCTTCGCCTTGATCTCCCTTGGGCTAGTTCACCAGGTGGTGTGGTCATTTTCCCTATCTCCTTTGGTACTTCTGATTTCCGGCTGCCCCAGTGGGTTGTTATTGCGGGATCCAGGTGGGTCTTCTGATTTTTGCTGGGCAATCTCGATGCCTGGGGTTGGTTCCTCTTTTGCCTGGGGGCTGCAACTGCTAAAATGAGCCGAAACAGTTTTTAATGCACCTCTACTTTGGACTTTATAATGTGCCAATGATACGTTTTGTCCCCTCAAGTAGAAGGAAACTGGACGAACACACCTACTCTCGCAGCTACTGGCTCCTTACCAGCTAATGCTAATGCAGAGTACGTAAACATGTAGCTGGGTGATTGCAGCACTAGTCTGATTTGTCTGCTTAAGTTCTCACAAGCTTGTCAGATGTGCTGGACTACAGGCCTTGTATCAATTTGTTTTTGGCAGGCCAACTATAATAACACATAATGGTTTACGCTCTCTGGTTTCTAGCATCAGCATGGCAAACCTCAGTTAGAACCTTAATTATATGTAAAGCTTCAAGTAGCGTTCTTTAAATAGAAAAAACAGCTTACAGTATCCTCTCTGCTCAGTAAAACAGTATAAATGCTGTTTGCATTGTTTGTTCAGGCTGAAGACTTTAGCTTTAAAAGGTATGCAATGCGGCACACATTCTGTATGTGTTCATGGGAGAGAGATACAATGATGAAAACTAATGCAGCTACTTAAACAATCACTAATAATGTTGTTTGAGCTAAAGTTAAATAAACTTTCATATAGCAAATATTAATGATAGAAAATTTTCAAATTGTTCTATCCCTTTAATGTTTCCTAGGGGACTCCAATGTGGGGCCCTGAGGCCTTATCCAGCCCCTGAAATTGTTTTGTGTGACCATCGAACCTAGTTCAAGGATGGTACACATTTTGCTCTCCAGCAAAGATGAACATCTTTTGTGATTTTTAGGGGCCTTTAAATGACATTAATATCTTAAACAGAATTTATTGGGTACAATGCAATGAATTACAAAAAATTTTATCATAATAATTGCCATTATTGTTTGGGCTAAAACAATGCCCCTGAGGGCTCTCAACATGATGATTTTGGCCTGCTGTGCAGAGGACACCACAGATGTAGCAAGAGTGGCCTTTACCTGATTGGTGATGTCACTGTTTTTTTTCAAATACTCTGATATTATTTTCTTGAGTAGGTGGATAATATAACCCATGTATCAAAATATTTGACCTATACAACGACTCTAAATTTGGCAAAACGACTGTAAAAAAACGACTGTAAAATTGGCAAAATTTAGAAACTGATTAAAATCTGTTTTGGAATTGCTCTTATGCGTTACTATCTAGGGTAATCTAGGGTTCGGGTTTTACAGTAAGAAACATACTTGTGTATTATTTTTGCCATATTCCCCAACCCTAGTTACAGTTCTGAAATATGACTTCACAGGAGGAGAATGGGCTCTTGGTAGCTTAACTGGAAAACAACAAGGCTTCTGTGATTATCTCGCAATATCTTGGTAATTTCAAGGGTGGTGCATCCCTCTGAAATAATTTTTTCAGACAGATCTTATGTTTGGCCCATTATACCTGAGATCTGAGACATAGAAGCTAATGGACACCTTGATATTTGGTCTTGATCTCTTTAGGCCACAGCCTCCTTAGTCACACAATTCTTCATATCTTATACATTCTTCATAAATTAAAGAATATTAGGGACAACCCTGAGCATCCTCGTCCTCAGATTACCATACAAAAACACGTCTTCAGTGAGAAGCTCCTCCAGATCCGCTTTAAGACAGACCGTTTCAGGAGATCCTTGCTACCCATAACCATCAGCTTCTACAACAACTCGTTGAAGAAACTCCTATGTAGTGTTATGCCAACATTTAATTTCCTTCTGCGATTAATAATGTATTTCTGAATTAAATTGGATATGAAATAAATACGCACTATAGTAATAATGTTATTTTTACACAATAAATGATTAAAATTAGTCCTTATTTCAAAATGTCTGCAAAAATGTTGGGCACAGCTTTACTTATTGTAGCCACAGGTATGGAGCTGACTGCACTTTCATACCACACAGGAAGTGGTTGAAGCAGAGCACATCTGACAAAGAGTCGTTCTGGCAAAGAGTGGATGAAAGAGGCAGGCACAGGTGAGCAGAGTTGGCAGTAATTAGTGGCAGCAGGTGGAGCTGATGTGGACTAATTGACTGGTGACTGTTGGCTGAGGGGAGTGAAAACTAATTAGTCCACAAAACTCCAAAACAAATAAAAACCTAAATCATGACAGTCAGGCTGTTTCCTGCTTTGAAGTTGCCATGAAAGTATAATTCTGCTTGTGAAGTTGTACCTCGTGTTACACATTAAAAGAATGACTGTCCATCGCAACTACGATAGCAATGGGTGTAACATACGATACATTTTCCTGTTTTTCTTAGAAGTCGCTTCTGCCAAACTATCAAATGAAAGATTGTCTAAATTCCCTAACAGAAGATTGTGAAAGTATTATGCATACTTCTCGCTAGAAATGTCATCAGAGTACATAAATGTTGAGTTTTCCACATAAAGTACATGGAATAGCGGTCATGTATGTTCTTGTTTTTGTTTTTTTTTACTGGGAGAAATTTAATAGTGACATGACCGGGTTAGAAGACAATGTAAACGAATAGGCTAAATAAAACTTGGGACTGAAACGGATTAAGGAGCCAAATTGTGACAACACTATGTGTCCACCTTTGGACCAATTTTGGGCTACAAGTTTTTCAGTGAGGTTGGGTTGAATATAACCAGTAGGGAGGTTGGCATTTTTGTGAAGAATTTATGGAGTAGAAAGAAAAACGGAGGTAAACGTGTAAACATGCAATATAGCAGCAAATTACAAAAGAAATGCATACTTGAAAACAAAGTACAAGCTAGCATTGTACCAAGGCAGCCATGCACAGTGCCATCTTGGCATCTCTTTATCGCAACAGACATAGCATTTTACATCTTGATGTGATAGAAGCTCTTTTGCAGATCGAGTTAATACTAGGAACCCCGTGACGTCATGGAGTTTGCACAGAGACAAGAACTTGCCTTCTGCTGACATTTCTCACTTTTGGTAGATAATTGTCATGAACTGACTTGCCACGTGAAAGACTTCCCCATCTTCAAAAAACTTTGGAGCCAAACCAGAGATCAGCTGCATATGTAGCCAGTGATTAATTGCTTGCAGAAGGAAAAGTTGAACCCAGATCTTTGAAGGAGATTTAAAAAAAATTCTTTTTGCCATTCACGTCCTGTATCCAAACTGCCCAGGAAACGAGCCGAGTTGTTTTTGTATCTGAATGATCTTTTGGCCAAAAAGTTCAGTATTAGGATCATCTGACCAGGGCACCTTCCTCCATACAATTTGGGAGTCGCCCATATGCCTTTTGGCAAACTGAGAACGTGCCTTCTTAATTTTAATACTAAGTAAAGGCTTATTGTGGTCCTCTGGACATATCTTCCAGTCTCTCTGTGGACCTCTGCAGCTTCTCCAGGGTTACCCTTAGTCTCTGTGCTGCTTCTCAGATTAATGCCCTCCTGGTCCAGTCTGTGAGTTCTGGTAGGCGGCCCTCTCTTGGCAGATATGTTGTGGTGCCATGTGCTGGATCTGGTGCTCCAGTGGAACAACAAAGATTTGTTTATCTTTTATAACCTCACCCTGACTTGTTCTCCTCAACAACTTTGTCCCTGACTTGTTTGGAAAGCTCCTTGGTCTTCATGGTGTGATGCTTCTTGTTTGCTTCTTGCAGCATACAAGTGCAAGGTACTGGCTTTTTTTAATTCACTTGTGCAGTTAATTAGAAAATCTATTTTTTACAGTGTGAACAACAATCTGCTCAATGCAAAGGTGTTCTTCAGCAGCCTTGTTCAGTTTCTGCATTTCTGATCATTATATTATTATAATGATCATCATATTAGATTGGGTGACCAACTAAAGTCATTTTATAACTGATGGAGTTGTCTGCGTTGCATGTTTTGATTCATTGGATTGTACTACAGAGTTGATCAGAAAGCCTCTTGCACAGAGCCAGTTTGTGTTGGGGGTTTCCTCTGGTTAAAGGGGAGTTCCCCTGCCACTGTCTCCACATGCCTGCTCAGTATCAGGGATTGGTGCAAATGACTCAATACAATCAACTTCATCTGTTGATTTATTTTTGTTCATGGTCAGGGCATGCTGCACTGCAAAGTCAGCGTCTCAGTGCAATTGTGGGTTTTTTTTGGATAGAAAACCTTTCACCAACTGGAATAATAAACTTAATTAATCTAACTGCATCGTTTCATAACTAAAATTGAATTGGAATGCTTTTCTCTCAGTCTGTCTATATGATTGGAATGAGCTTAAGGCCGTTTTTATGGTGCCTTAAGACATTTGTTGTGAATTGTCATTGCATAAATTACCCGTAATTGACATGATTAAATTTGCTTGCCATCTTACCAAGCTAAGTTAAATTATGTAAAATATTTGATTTGCAAAGAGCGGATATCGGCGTCCTGATGTTGGAACAAGACACAGGGAAATTCCACTCTGTTGCAAAGAGTACCCCACCCCCACTCCACATACCAGGTGACTGCAACCTGCTTCGTTCAAGCCAATATTTTGTGACATCTATCAAATTTCATCAAATGCTTGTAATGCCATGTAATCCGTCTTTGTCCATCCTGTATATCTGCTGCTGACTCAGGAGATTGCAGCCTCAGTCGTTCAGACTTCTGCCCCCCCCCTCCCCCCCGATGTAACATGAGAATTGTGATTTTATACCAATGACAATAAACTGTAATTGATCATCTCTGTAAACATTTTAAACGGATCATTGACCTGTTGGAATTATTTGATTTGCTGTTATAACTAGTCTCTCCACCATTGTCGTCACCATCTCATCGGTATGAGAAACATGTTTGAAATTATGAAAAAATAAATTTGTTTAGTTTGGTTTCTTTGTACAATCAACATACATCGGCCGGCTGATAATGATCTTTGACGTTATTGCGTTTTTTTCTTTTTTCCTGTATCGGTCTCGGCCGATACGTGAATGCGTTCGCCGATCTATTAGCAGATTCAGCAGCCATGCTTTGAGATCACATGAAATGCATACATTGCCATTCCCTCCCTGGCAGAGAGTGGCTGCCAATGTTGTAAGACTGGGTGCCAACAACAGGGGTACGTTTTTTTTAAACTTTTGATGTTGTCTAATTTTACTGTATTTGGCCTTTAAAAGTCTGTCTCTGTCTCACTGTGAGCGGCAGGGAACAGCAGTGTGTGTCTGTTTCTGTGTCTAAAAACCCACGTCTGATCTTCAGCTGCCGAGCTGCCACCTCTGTGTGTGTGTGTCTGTGTGTGTGTGTGTGTTCGTTCCCATGGAGAATCATATATTCATAAAAATAATTACCAATCACTACTAACTTTACATTAAATAATGTCCATACACTGCAGCAGTGGTCAGTGTTTTTTTCCTCCTTCCCAATTGAACGAAAGAAACTCTTTTCTCGTGACACGTTCATTAAGTGCGAGCAATGCGCTGCCATAAGGGTCGTGACGCATGTTTTTTCTTTGTACCTTTCAAACTGTGGTCTGAAGCTGATTGTTAATATTACCTCATTTAAATGCAAGTTTTGAGACTTGTATAACATTTGTTATTATTTTGTCATTTTTATCATGTAAATGGAAAAAGAAAAAACAAGACAAGGCCGTAATGATTCTGCAGCACATATTGGGTATCGGTTAGACTGATGTCAGAATAATCGGTATCGGCCCTAAAAACCTGTATCGTCGATCTCTAATTAAGGTGTACTGGTGTAGGCTACTTGTTGTTGGTAGGATTTATTGTTTATGGGTAAGTTGGTAAAAATTGATGGGAGGAGGGAGCTAAATCCAGGACAATCATGGAAGAAAACCTATTAAAAGCTGAAGAAGACTTCAGACGGGGATGAATGTTCACCTTCCAGCAAGACAACAACCCTAAATATACCACCAGGCCTTCTCTGGGATGATTTAGGTCAAAGCATATCCTTGGGTTAGAATGGTCCAGTCAAAGTCTATACCTAAATTCATCTTAAAATCTATTGTCAGACACTGTTTTTTCCATGACTGCGTACGTATAGGTCTTTAATAATGGTTTGACCTAGAATGTTTCCAGAATTAATATTATTTTTTTAATGAGGCTCTCATATCTCACACTCAGCTGTAGTTCCAAGGCCAGTCAGAGAAACCACTTTCAGCCAGCAGAAGTTAGAACCTCTATGCCGGAGCTTCTCTACAGTCTCCGTCGGCCCCTTAACCGCTGCTCTCTAATTATCTTTTCAAAAGAAATACCAAAAGGAGTATCCTCTCTCTGCCCAAGCCTGTCTTTAGCTTGCTTGTGAACGTGCCCGCTCTCTTCCAAGCTTGCACTCTTAAATCTTCTGAAAGTGTTTGTCAGTGCTGGCCTATCCCTCTACATCCCCAAGCCTTTCTTCTTCCCCTCTTAACTTCAGATCAGGGTTTTACATATGTGTGTTTGTGGTCTGGAAAACATCTGGTCAGATGGCAAACCACCTGTACTGTTCGATAGCAATCAGTTCCCGCTCTGTAATGTTCGCTTGGCATGCCCAGTGGAATGAAAGGGGTGGGGGGAGAAAGTAACAAACCTCATAATTACAGCCCTGAGAATTGGGCCGCGAGTGAGACGGCTTGTCTTTCATCATAAACTAATGCTGCATCTCCCATTCTCTGATCTGGTCATAACTCTCTCCCCTCCCTTGGGGCTCATCCAAGTTCAAACCTTTTGAAACATTTCATGTTGCAGGACTTTCACCAGCAAAGCAGATCAAATATATTCTCCAAATGTAAATACGTTATTCTAGAAACTAAACTTCTAAAGTTTAACAGGGGAACATTTTTGAAATACTTACATCTTAGCTTGGTTATGCAAATAAGGTAAATCTCTACTAGTTTAAGTTGGTTTGCATGAAACTCCCAAGTCAGATTGCAAGAGTCTTAACTTTCTTGAGAGATTTTCTGTCCCTGGAACAACACACAGTAGATACTAGAGGTGTAGTATTTTGTAGTATTTTGCCAGATTTGGTCCACTGTAAACGGACCAGAGCTCGGTTACCCCCTTGGTCCAGACCTTTTGTGCAGGTGTGAATATACTCAAGCGAACCCTGGTCCAGACCAAACAACCGGACTTAACAAGCCACTGTAACTAGTACTAAAATCATATGTGTTGCTTAGCAACGCTGCTGCCATTATGCTGTGTCCCTCCTATGTATTGTGTACAAAATCTACTGAAAACTACGTCAAAGAAAAGAAAATGCAGCTATAACAAAGACTGCAGGGTTTATAACTGGGTGAGGCCAGTAAAAGGTGATTCTCGGAGAGCTTTTTGTGACGTTTGCCAAAGTTATTTTTCAATTTCACACAGAGGGGAGCACGATGTGAAGCAGCCCTGTTAAAGTGAGTCACACAAGAAACGCACAGCTGAAAAAGCCTCCTGCTGATCTATGAACTCATTTTTACTCCAACCCAAAGATGCCTGCCAGAGAGACGATGCAACAGCAGCCAAGATTCATTTAAGCAATATTTAACTTTACACAAAAGTCTAATAACGTTTTTCTGGTCAACTTTTTAAAAACTGTTAAGCTTTTAAAAAATATCCAATAAACTTAGAACAACTTTATTAAACTTCCAAAAAAAAAATGAAATAATGTTTTATAAACCTGTGCTAATTCATTATTTTGCACCAACTGACAAAGAAGAGATTGATTAATGAGATCTGTGTTAAATCAAAATTTATGACGCCATCATAGTGTTGGTAATGAGTAATTGTCCCTCATAAGCATCCTTGTTGTCACACTTTTATTTTTTAAAATCTGGTCACCCGTTTTTTATCACCGACAGCAGCAAAATACATACTATTTACAATAAGTGAAACAGGTCAGCTTCTATACAACAGAGCCAATAACTCGAGGTAAATAAAATGCTAAGTCTCTCAAAAAGTTTGGGATAGGTCAGGTTACTGCAGCTGCAGCTTCTTTCTCAGGTTGTGCTTCTAGAGATTGTAGACTACCACATGTAGTTTATTAAACATTATCATAATGGGAGTGATAGGTGGCATTCCTTTACTTTCCATGACATGAAAACTTTTCACACCCAGAAAGATATATGTCCAGCTGAAATAGCATTTTCTGGTAAGTTAAGGATAAAGACCAGTAATGTGCAGCAGCAGATGGGAGAGGGGTAGCACCATGTTACTCTGTGCTCCAGACAGCTGGGAAAAACTCCAGTCACTATAGTACTTCCTCTGGGATTTCTTTGAAAAGACTTTGATCCTTTAGATCAGGGATTCCCAAAGTGTGGTGCGGGGTGCTCGAGCTGGCACTAGGGGGTGCGCGAGCTGAAAACTGTAATGGCGGGTCTGACGGTGTTTTTCCCCCACACCGTAAAGACGTGTAAATAAACATTTTCTTTGTAAAGATTAAAATCAAAAACTGTAAATTTAATCAATAAACAAAATCTATCGTAATGATCCGTAATAGACTTTATTGCTAAGTGCTGTTGCACACTTACTGTTTCTTTAAGTAGGTTGTTTTGGGTCATACCGGAAGAAATGTGTGGCCTCCGGGGAAAGGAGTGGTGGTTCGGGGACTGGCGGGGTAAAAGCTGTCCCGTTCTGTTCGTCCTAAAATAAAGTGTTAGCAGCAAAACCTCGGTCTGGTGCTCTGGTGTCATAACGGAAGGTTACAGTATTCACACAAAATGTATTTATCTAAAAGAAATCTTCTTCTACGCTACATTTTAAGATGAAGTATCCACATTGTGCTGTATATGCGCGCATGGCTTGTGGTCTCTGCTTCAATCATTCTGGCAAAGATGCTCAATTGGCTGAAATGAGGGAAACTGTCATGCAGGTGAGACATCTAAGGTGAAAGTTAGCGATGAAGGAGGAGAATGAAGGGAGTGAGAGAGAAATCAGAGGCAACAGAGGAGAGAATTGCAACAGATCCGGGAGAAGAAAACGAGCGAGAATCAGAAAATGTCTCTTTCACTCTCCTCGCTTCACGTCGTTTACGTCAGCGGAGGGAAAATTTAATTTGGGCCGAAAGTTTTTATTTACAAGATTAAATTGAGTGATTGTCTCTCTATGGATCGCGCAGCGCCTACAAACAGCGCTGCTCATGGGGCCGTGGTTGAACCGGTGACAAGCTCTGACGCGCAGTCACGCACACACCGCTGCCGTTACCGCTGCTGCTGGTGGGGGGTAGACGCGGTTTCTTGACTATGTTCACACACAGAGCTGTAATACTTTTCAGTGTGATTCAGACAGGCGCAGTTCATTTTACAGATGCGGTTTTAGTGCATATTCAGACTAAAACAAGAGGGGCTTCGGAGAGCCGAGGTGTGTTGCTATGGGCGTGTTTACCTGCTGAAGGTAACCGCTGTGAAACAATCAGAAAATAACTTTTTATTTCTCTGATTAATAACATCTTTATGGAGCGCTCTGTTATTGTTACTCTGTGCTGCTCTACCAAAGTGTGGTTCGCTCGTCATCGGACACAAATCAAATCAAACTTCTTCATGTTTGTATTTTGCGGCGTAAATTGTGAGTCAGACTCAGATGGAGAAGCTGGTACATGAAATAAATAAAGTGAGAACACACACAGGTAGATCATCAGAGTTTAGTCTGAGAATCCACCTGTTTCAGAGGCTTGAACGATCTTTCTCTGGCTTCTGCTGTGGATGTTGTGTGTAACTTTATTGCAATTTAATTCAAATTATGTTCTAATCTTAACTATATATATATATATATATATATATATATATATATATATATATATATATATATATATATATATATATATATAATTTTTTTTTTTTTTTTTTTGAAGATTGGGGGTGCGTCAACCTGGTTGGGACACTGAAGGGGGTGCGCGGCTGAAAAAATTTGGGAACCCCTGCTTTAGATCAATATGAATAAAAAGTTTTAGCCGTTTTGAAACCAAAACTTTTAAAACTTGACCATCTTGACCTCACCTTGATGCTGGTGACCAGTCCAGTATGTTCAGACAAAGGCAATTCTGGGGATTTAAAAATGTCAGCTGTTTGTTGAATTTATCTACTGGCCAATACAGATACACCTTGAAAAATCTGAATATCTAATTAAAAAGTTTAATCTATTTTGTCTATTATTTTAGAAAGTGAAAGTTGTATATTTGCAGTTATACGTTGACTCATGAATTACACATTATATTTATAATATGACAACTCGTATAACTTGTATATTATAATTTATAAAATTGTAGGGGTAGTTATACTGAAAAATGGACCACTAAGCCATGGTGATGCCAGTAACAATGATCAACACTGAAAACCAGGACATTTTTGATGCCATTCTGAAGCGTGTCCATGCATCTAAAGCTCGGTATTACAAAATACCATCAGGTACTGACTTGAAGTTCCATTCAGGAACCGTAAGAGACTCCAAACGGCGTCGGTACTGCTATCAAAGCAACCTGCGCTTCCATCACACCTCAGCAGAACGACAGACAAATGTCCTCCATGGCACGCTGCATTGATTTAGTAATTCATGCCAAAGGAGCCCCAACCAAGTACTGACTGGAAGGAACATACTTTTGAGAAGCCTGCCATTTCTGTTTAAACTTAAAACTTTTTTTGTTGATCTTATGCAATAGTTAAATGTTCTGAGTCTCTGACATTTGGATTTTGACTAACTGAAAGCCCTAATCATCAAAAGGGAAAGAAAAAAGTCTTGAAACTTTACTCACTATGTGTAATGAATCTATTTCATGAATGAGTTTCCTCTTCTGAAACAGTTTGCCGTCTGCTTCTTGTTTCATCGTATACAGGGACATTTCTGTTTGATTTGCCGACAACTTCTGTTGTTGCAGAATTATGGCTTTGGCATGTTTTTTGATGTGTGCTTGCTTCTTCGAGTCTGACAAATGTAAATGTTCAGAATCGGAATTTATGCAGGTTGCAATTCTGCTGGTACTGAAATGCTTTTTGGAACCCAGGAATCCGCAGCTCTGGCTAAGAAGTTCTTTGATGTATGTAAAGGCCGCTGATGGAAATCAACTGAGAACAGACCCACGATTTTCCTGAGGGGGAAAAAAAATCAGGACATAACTTGGTGAGAGAAACCGAGGCCGTCAAGTTGTTGATATTTGATTTTGGAGGCTCTTTTTTTTTTTTATTCAGAGGCGTGTGTGTAGATCTCATTCTGAACACATGCCAACCACCGAGACTGAACACATCCCCAAAGTGCTAAAGATGCTGTTTGGCTCGGTGGGTTGGTGTGCAAGCTGTCAGTCCCAGCAACTGTATTCTGGGAAGAAGGAACAAAGACCTCCCTCTAACCTGGCCAAGCATTTCTAGACCAACAGTCAGAGCAGCAGCAGCTCGAGTTCTCGGGAAGACCCAAACATGACCTCGGTTTCTTTTTACACACACACACTGGTGTCTCAGGCAAGGGGAAAAAAACACCCTTTTCTGCTGAGCTGTGGGAAGTGTGAATACCTGGCAGGGAAAACCTCTCCCTGACTTGCCCAGGTGTTATAGGCTGTACGGAATAATTGCCATGTTTGGAATGTGCTCCTGATGTTCCTCGCCTGGGCTTGGTGTTAACATATTAAAGGGGTCCAGATGAAGAAGAACCCCTGGAAATATCCAAACCATGGTAGACTTACAAGGGATGTTTGCAGACATAACCTGCCAAGAGGTGTACTGTATGGGGATGTGTTTGACGAAGATGTCTCTAGAGTACAATGAAAGAAAGGAATTAGGGAAAAGGAAGCAAAAGCCAAAAAACAAATCACAGAAACCAAGAATTAGACGGATATTTTTCCATTTCTTTGTTTTTGGAAGTGATGGTGAAGAAATTACTTGTTGCCACTAGGAATTCTTTGCTTTTGTCCCCAGGCCTTGTTTGAGGGTGGTCCCGTTCCATGCCAGTTTGTTTTTTCGTAATCATGTGTGGAGAGCGATCTTGGTGTTGTTAATGACTCCCAAACACACACAGGGGTGTAGCATTTCGACCACCCATTTAGAAGTAAAGTATTGCGCAGGTTTTAAAGAACCTGGACGAGGCAGAAAATAGAGCAGTAAAGACTTGCTTGGCTTTTCTGTGCAAGATGTGAAAAAAGGCTGTCGTGAAAGTGACCCAGACTGCATGGAGAATCAGAATCCGCTTTACTGACCAGGATTGAGTGCACAAATAAGGAACATGACTGCTGTTTTAAATGCTTACAGTGTAGAGACAGTAAGAATGAAATTCAAACTAGTAAAAATACAATAAAAGCTATTTATTTAAGTAAAATCAGAGAGAAAGCATGGGGAAAGAAACTGTCTCTGTGGTGCTCTGTAGTGCCGACCTGAAGGTAAAAGTCTAAACATGCTGGGGAAGATTCTCAGTCATCCAGGACCTGGCAGATCCAGAAGGGGTTTTAAAAAGCAAAACAACAGGACTTGTAGATGAAATAGTTTCACTCTTCATCCAAAGGGCTTTAGAAATTCAAAGCTAGTGAGGGAGAAGTTCCAAGCTTTTAAGCTGTGTGGATGTGCTGCTCTGCAGATCTAAATTAACATGAAGATTAGATTCCTTTAACAATAGGGCGTTGTTTGTGCTGATGGTGGCCTGGCTCACTGAGAGATGTTTAGTCATAAGGTGTGGTGTTGAACTCTATATGTTTGGAAGTTCTGTTTAGAGATGGTGTTTCTCGTTCAAGGTAAATGGCTTCCATCACTCCTCTCTCAAACCATTTATCTTCTCAGTCTAGAATACAAACATATCCCCTATCCTTGAGGTGTTGCTGCACAACTGAGTCTTGTCAGGCTTAGCGCCAAAATACATTAAAGAGCTGTTGTTGCTGTATCAACTTTCCAGACCTCTCAGATCTTCTAGTTCTAGTCTACTCTGCATACTCAGAACCAGAACAAAACATGGAGAAGCAAAATTCAGCGTCTATGCTCCACAAATCTGGAACAAACTTCCAGAAGACTCCAAAACACAGAGTTTCTTTAAATCAGGAATGAAAACCCACCTGTTTAGAGATGCTTTCGACCCATAATAACAGGCACTGACCAACATATTTATTGTGTATTGATGTTTTCACTTGCAGGTGTGCACATGTGGTTGACTTGCAGTGAGTCGCGCACAGGACAGACTGAATAACAGTTGTGTTAAAGATGATCAGCAAGGTTGTATTTTCTGACTTGCTGGAGGAAGTACAGTTTCTGCTGAGCTTTCTTCTGAACAGTGTCTGTCAGTGAAGACTGCCTCAGGTCTCAATATAGGGTGGGTGCCTCCAAGGAACCGAAAGTGAGGAGAGTGAGTGTCAGGGTTGTTCTCTAAAAAATCCCTCATCTCCTCAATCCTGAGTAGATTAAGCTCTAGGTTGTTCAGATCACACCAATGGACCAGCATCCACCTCCTGTCTGTATTTTCTGACTGAGAGCGGTGTCATCTGCTAACTTCAGGAGTTTCACAGCTTCTTATAATTTTTTTAAACTATTATTTTTACAGCCTTCTCCCTGCTGTTCCACAGGTTCAGTTTAAGTGGTTTCTCAGGCCTAGCAGTTATCTGGGCCAGACATGACCAGTAAAAGGTGTTGACACACAGGGCCAGGTTGGTTTGGATAGATTTTTTGCCCCTTTATAAATGAAATCATTGTTTCAAGTTTAGAAAATGTTGAATTGTTGAAATTAGAATCTACTGTATTTGACAAGTATGTGTATACGTAAGAGGAATTTGACTCTGGATTGTACAATGCTCCTGATGCACTTATATAATGATACAATAACATAATAATAATAATAATAATAATAATAATAATAATAATAATAATGATAATTGATATCTGCCTATTTTCATCTCTTTCCCATCAATGCTTCCATCGCTCTTTGACCTTTTTCATGGTGAGCAATGTCATTTTAGCCTCGTGAGACCATCCTGATCTCGCGAGCTTTGGAGGTTTCACTCGCAGATCAGTCTGGCTACTCTCCGTTAAAAAAATTTTGGAGCCGTTCACCAAACGAACGTCATATCAGCGTTGGCTTTGAGGCGGGTTGAGGTGTGACGCAACGAGAAGCGCGACAGTTCAGTCTAAAGAACATGGTGGCTTCAGCCGATGAAACTAGCGTTAGCGTGGCTATCGAGCAAGTTTTATCGGAATTACAGAGTATTTCTTTGCTGAGCTAACGAGCCTTTACCTGCAGCAGCAAGAGTAGCTTGGCTTGTGGTTGTGTTTTCGTCGTCGCTCTGTTGACGAGTACGTCATATGCTTCGTTGATCTGATTGGTTTATTTGGCCCGTCTATCACCAACATAGGCCAATCAGCTAACCAGTATTTTCGCCCCTTCCCAAAATTACTTAAACGGAAGGTTTCCAGATGGATATGCGGAGCAAATCCATCTGGCGGAGTCAGGTAAATGTCATTTGTGTCTAACATGAGCATCTGCTGCCGCGACACTTTTCCATCTGTCAAAATTTCACATTAGCATGTGATATAAAATACAACACGTGTTCTATATTATCCAACGACTATTGGTCTCTAAACAGTACTTTGCGATATGAATATTGCACACACTGATATTGACATGATAATTATATTGTTGATATTTTTGTGCAGCTTTAAACCCAGAACCCTCATGTTGCACGACAACTGGCCAGTCGAGAAAAGAAAGACCATTTGGCCCATCGGATTTTAATAACTTTGGGAAATTGAATACAATACATCAAGTACATTCAGTGTGAGACTATTGCCTTACTCAACACTGCTGGATATGAACTCTGGCTTCATAAAATGTGCTGAATGAACTCAAGGAAAAGGAAGGCGACAACTTGTCCTCTGCAAAATGAATATAGTTGGATTTCTGTTGGAAGTTGCATCTGAGGTGCAATCAAAACTCTTGATTATGGTGATTTCCTTTGGACCAGTGAGCTCAGATGTCTAGACTTTTAACCATGTGATCACAACAGGTGAGAGTTTTATCAGATGCTCTTATTCAGGGGAGGGGGAGGGCTTATAAGTTGTGCTTGGGGTTTTACACCCACAGGGTGTGGTCACTTGGTCGACACTTCTCAGTATAATGTTGTACAGACCAATATAGCACTACTTGCTGATCTCCCTGTAACTTTTTAATTGCCCTTTCGGCTCAGCTGAAGTCGCTGCTGCGGGCTGGTTTATCTCACAGTCATCCTCTCCTGTTCCTCTGTCCAATGGCACCCTGTGCCCCGCTCTGCCGCTTGATAATAGGATTATGTGAGGAATGTGCTAACGTAGTTATGTGTCCAGCTTCTCCTCAAACTCTGCGAAGGAACCTTTAGCTGTGTTGCAAAGCTACAAAATGTCTCTTTGATGTAGTGCTGCAGTGTTCTTGAGAAAAATGTTGGCATCAATCTTTTCCATTGCTTCTCAGCTAGCAGTGGTCTCAGGTGCTGGCAGTCCAAGTGCTGACTGGGCTGATTCCATGCGATTACATAATGAACATAGCACGCATCGGATGAAGCCTTGCTAGGAGGGGAGCTCCTCCGCTGCACGCTGATGTTGCCGGTCGTCATCACTCCTGACCACATGTCATGTGCCACTGCTGTGAGCTGCTTTTCTCTCGCTGATTCTACATTCCAGAGCTTTTGGGACAGCTTGTTGGATGGCAAGCATTGGAAAAGTTTGTGTCCGAGGCTTAGAGCCTGAACTACTGGTTATGGGACTGACCGTCATGAATGTGATGGTAGTTGGAGCACGAAAAAAAAAGGCCCAGTTGCTTCTCGATTTGACGTTCAATGATCTCAGATTCATTTGGGATCATTAACTCTGGTTGCCCCATTCCATCGCAGATGCTCTGTGTTGTGATGTGCGATACAATCGGATGTTTACAAGAAGCTCCAGTTGCCTCTAAAGGACCTGCATAATCAGAGAGGCTCTTGCTTAGAGAGTTTGGGGCATGTGTCATATACACCCCTCAGCTGCTGGCTTTGGAGCTGCTGAACACATGGAGCTCTACCTATACATCTGTCAGTGGGATTCCAGCCCAGCTTTGCCCAGCAGCTGTTATGCTGCTGTGTGTTCTTGGCACAAGTGAGGGTTGACACTTTTACATCACTTCACCTTCAAGCTTATGTAATTTTTTTCTTTTTTTTGGGGGGGGGGGGGGTTCGCGGCTATAGTGGCTCACTTTTTAACACAGTAGGCTGACAGGAAGGGGAGGGGGTGACTGCATCCAGGACTAAGGCCTCCGTACATGGGTCGCGCTATACATTGCGCCACCAGCGTGCCCCGAGCTTATGTAGTTCTTACAGAACAGCAAACCATATACTACAAAAAAATTGATAAGTGAGTTATTAAAGCTAGGGTCTGCGATTTTTCCGGAAGTCTCCCGAAGTCCCTTTTTGAATAATTGCACATGCGCAAGACTGTCTTACCTTGCTCTTCCGCTCTTCAGGGAGATCGCATGAAAAAAATCTCCCAAATCCACTCTGGTCTTATTTCTTTCTACTGAGGCCCTCCTCTTCTTCTCATTAACATGAACGCGGTTCGTTTCTTTTGACTCTCAGCTATATACAAAGTATACAGTGAGAGCAGTGGAGCTACAATGAACTGCTGACACCGAAGCTAACCGCTAACCTAATTGCTAAGCTAACCGGATACATAAACACTAGAAGTGTGCATGTGCAGCCAGCAAGTGGAAACTATAAAGGAACGAGCACGCACACTGGCGTTACGTGGGCGCGTCATAATGACTGGCATGTTGGACAACCAATAGATGAGGTGATCCCCTCGGAACTTGAGGGACAGAGGGGAATGAGAGCAGGACCAACATTCTGAAAACTCCCTGCCGTTCGGTGCGAAGAGCAGTGATTGGTTAGAGTTTTTACAGGCCTGCATCTCCCACAGAGATACATTTTTTTTAATCCCTGGTTTTTCTTTTGTGGCGGAGAGAGACGACTGTCAAATGTATTTAGCTAAAAACAAGACAATCCTGGAGGAATCCTGAGAATCTTGAAAACTGGTGTTCAGAGGCTGCTGTGAAAAACCCCCCAGAAATCTTATGGTTTTAACGGGACAAAAAAATCAAAAAGGTTTAGGAATGTGAATATTATTTCAGTCGGTGTACCGCCTGGTGTAGTAGGAACCATCAGCCTGCAGGTGCAATGTGTAGCAGGAAGCTTTTATCCTTTTTTTCAGGTCAACAAAGGTTTCTGTTCCATTTGAGACAGTAGATGAAGGAAATTGGCGGATGTAGTGTGATTGGTTTGGGTTTTGTTATGCTAATCACTTCCTGATGCATTTGTCCTTAACGTTTTGGACGACACGATACTGTAGTTTTTAAAAGAAACCTCATGTCAGCATTGTTTTTGTTCTGCAGCGATGGAGGAGCTGGTGACTGAGCTTCGTCTGTTCCTGGACCTGCTGGACAGGGAGTATCTGAGTGCCGGGGTTCGAGAGAAAAAGGTTCACCTCTCCAACATCCTGCACCGTGTCCTTTTAGACAAAGGTGAGACCAACCTCTTTATGTTGTGGGGAAATCCTCCTTACTCTGTTACAGTTTCACTGGGCTTTGTCCTTCCTGCCATTTGCCTGACTGGTGCTGATGTGAGCTGTTCTTCTTTGCAGAACCTTCATTTAAGTCGGAGATCCACAGTGGTCTGCCCGCCCCACCTCAGATGCCCCTCCCAGAGATTCCCCACCCCTGGCTGGTGAGTTTCACATCATCCATGTTTGACTCAAAATTTCACATGCGTCAACTAAGGCCACAACTACTGCAACTCCCTCCATGTCGGTGTCCCCAGTCATTCCTCACTTGTCTTCATCGCATCCTTTTAACTCACACTCCTAGACAAGAATGCATTACTTCATTCATAAAAATTAGTGTAACGATCTTATTTCATGTTATGTCTACAGTCTGGAGTGGTTTTGGTTTGATCAGGGGTCGTCATCTGTCATATTATATAGGAGTCAACTGGTCCAAATCAGGGATTAAAACTAAAATAAATAAAAAATAGAGTTCATCCTTGAAATAGTTTATAATTAAATTATACATGACATCTGAGTTCTTTTAATGAGTATTGATCCTCATAATACATGAAAATACTTAACTACAAAGATGCAAAGGTTCCACTACATAATTGAAATGGTATTGTTTACGGGAACGAAACGGCACTAGGACGGAAAGAAATGGCAATGCCTGGGTAAAAAATGGGTATGCAAACTGGTGAGGGAAGCAGTTCAAAATCTAAGTTTGGTGTCTAGAAGCGTTCAATTTGCTGACAAATTCAATGTCTATTACTCATTTAGGAAAAGGATAAAGTAGTAAAGCACCAGTAAGGGGGGATTTCTGTTTTGCTCTTGAGTGAGCCTGTGGTTAGAAGTTCTTTCAGTCAAAGATGATTTCTTTCAGTTCTTTAGTTTCTTCAGCAAATCATTTAAAATGTCTCTCCTAAAAAGCTAAAACACAGAAAAAAATCTGCTGGCTTATATATGTAGGCTGGTCTGTTGATTGTGTTAGCTCTATTGGCTGCTCCAATTGCTTGCAGCCAGCGTTCCAGTCACATCATCAGTTGGGTCCTATGGGGCATTCGAGGCTCTGAAGCATGCCTGCCCAACCAGAATGTGGACCACTCCTCCTGCTTGTAGAAACACAAATGATTTCCATCTGTGTTGATGTTGGAGAGCAGAGCGGACCTCCCCCACCACCTCCACCCTTTCCACCCTCCCCTCTTTTTCTTCATCTTCCCCTAAACAGACCTTCCCTTCCTATGCTGTGTTGCTGTATATGCACATTCGCTTTAATCATGTAAGTTTTCTTCTTTGCACTTGGAGCATAGAAGTCTGTGGATGTATAGCTGTAATTATAGTAGCTTACTATCTGGGTGGCGTTATCTGAGGAAGACTGGGTCTCATTTAGAGTTAGGTTCCTCTTTTCATTCTGAGACAGAGGACCCTCTTACCCTATCCTTTAGTAGCAGTCTTTTGGTAAATCCTGTAGTGTACTGTCAGTAGTTTTTCAAGCAGTCCTTCCTTGTCAAGGAAGGTTGTCCCTAGCTGGGAGATTGCCTTCAAAAATAAAATGAAGCCCCATATCTCGGTGCACGGACACATGTTGCTTATTGCAACTCATCAGCAAAGAAAGTTGCTATTGGCTCCCATAAAGGGCGCTCAATGACGTCATCGCCCAATTTGCACATTTGCTGATGTACTTGTGATCCAGGCTGTTGGTAAAAGAACCTTTTGGCAAGACCAAAAGTGATTCCAAACACTCTAAATATGCTTGGACCCACACGTCAACTTCATGAAATAATTTATGAATTTTTATACATTGCCGCACTGCATACATCAAATTTTACCAAAAAGACAGTAATCAGAGGCAGACACAGTTGAACGAGGTGAATAAGTGATTCATGCTGTGTGTGAATCACATTCAGGATTTTTTAATTGCAACAGTTTCAGAGCAAAAAGACACTAGATTAAAAACTACATTTACATTATAGTCATATACCGCTTTGTGATCCAGGGCGGAGTCGCCGACAGCTTTGTGCGTGCATTTTACATTTGCAATGGGAAAACGGAGTGAGTCTCCCCTCTGCTCTCTTTGCTCGGACTGCATGGCGGGACTTTCAGGACGAGACAGCTGCACCTGTCTGTGTTGTGTCTGATGCAGCATTTAGGGAAGTAGGGAGGGATTCACAGCAGCACTCGCTGCTCTTTCAAGACAGTAATGGCAGACTGATTGGTTGGTGAAGTTGCTAAAGTCACCAAAAACACAGAGGCTGCACTCAAAAAGGTCTAATTGATAGGGACTCTTTATTCAAAGCAGAAGTGCATCAGCATTCTGCATGATAAGTGCTGTCTGAAGAGTGCAGTCAGTAAGGAAGGAGGTAGGAAAAGGAGCCTGTATGCTTCCTGTCATAGCTCCTTTAGCATAGGGAGCTCGTAATGTCCCTTACAGGCGCTAATGGTGCCAGAAAGAAGTTGCTAGGCTTGTCCTTTTCTGAAAAGGAGTTGCTAGTGTGTGAAAAAGTCACTAAATATTGCAACAAAGTCACTAAATATAGCAACAAAGTCGCTAAGTTGGCAACACTGACTCTGCTTGGTTTGCTAGGTGAGGGGCTGGGCTTGCTAGGTAACAGTAAGTAACAGTCCCCACCGATTGTGATGCAATAATTGAGAGGTTTTTGAAACGGCTCAGTTTTAGACACCAACAAATCATTTACACAAAAATGGCTGGACGGTGTTGTTTAGCACTTGGACTGTTTCTAGTCAGTAGAGGCCCAAATGGATGTACAAAAACATACAAAACCTGAATTTCAATAATAGGTCACCTTTAATGTTTGTTAGGTATGGTTAAAATGAGCTTTTTTGTTGGAAACTGTTTTTTTCCCATTTATTTCCTACCAACATTTCAGTTAGGGAGAAGATGGTTGCCATAATTTTCCATTGTAAGAGATAACGTTACCATAATGGTGGCCACAACTCAGCAGCATTGTACAGCATTTTTGCAGCCATAAGAAGTCTTTAATTCATTCATGGAAATTTTTGTGCCTTAAAAAAAACCTTCAACATTTACAGATTTTCCACAATATGGATTTGATTTTGTTTGTCTTAATTCTTTGGAAATGCTTCTTCCAAAGCTTTTATAAGTTTTTGGGAAATATGCCAGTGCTGTTTATTTGTTCTTTGTGTATAGTTTAGAGCTGAAAACTTCAGATGTTGTTGTGCTGTGATAAAATATAGAATCCATGAACGAGGGCAGCACAAAAGTTCAAAAGGATTTATAGTCGGACGTTTTCCTTATGTATTCATAAAACAATTCTGCTCCTGAAAATGGGTCAGTGTGGTTAGTGTAGGAAATTAAAATCTTGTTCACTTTTGTACAGCATATTTAGTATATAGTCGATATTGATTGGTGGGTTTAATTAACTCAATGAGTATTATAAAACTAAATGCATACTTTTTTCAGATACCTTAAGTGTAAAGGTTAATATAAAGTTGAAACCGGATGTGTTGTATTACACATACACTGTGTAAAAAGACAAATAACCTTTATTTTATCTCTGCCTGACATGGAATCACACTCAGTTTTTCCTGTTTTAAGTCAGTTAGGATTACAATCTGAGTTAAATGGATTCACACCTGTGGATGTACAGCAAGGCAACGCCTCAAACACACTCCTTGTGTGGCATAATGGGAAATCAAAAGAAATCAGCCATGACTTCAGGAGGAGATTTGTGCACCTTCACAAGTCTATCATCATTGAGTACAATTTTCAGATGCCTGTAGGCAGCATATTTATCTGTTCAAACAATTATATGCAATTATAAGCATGGAAATGTACAGCCATCAATACTATTCTGGAGGGGGATAGGTTATGCTTCCCAGAAATGTGCAGGTATTGGTGAGAAATGTGCAAGTCAACCCCAGAATAATAGACCTTGTGAAAATGCTGACCTAAGCTGGTAAGAGGGTGTCATCATCCATACTAAAATGAGTCTTGGACAAACATGGTCCAAAATACCATTCTGAGAGGAAGAAGCCATGTCTTGTAGTCAGATGAATTAAAATGAAATGTTTTAATTCATCT